>CALNVZ010003429.1:9331919-9363541 GCA_940671915.1 Paracentrotus lividus
TAGGGGAAGTTAAACTTGTTTTCCTGGTATCGATAATTTTTTATTTTGTACAACATTTTTGAGCAATTTGGTCAATAAATCGATATATTTATCTTTACATTGCTGGAAAGGACATAGTCTAAATCCAAAAAAGGGTACGGGTTTAACGAAGCACAATGCAAATGCAACCTCTTGGATTTTAGCCAAATTTTGAAACTTTAGAGGGCGCTATTCTCATTTTGCGTGATTGCTGGAGCGTGAAACATGTGGAGTGTGTGCACAGTCATTAGAATAACATGCCCTGAAAATTTGAAGCAAAATGAAATTGATTTAAAAAAGTTATAGCCATTTTTGCGTGTTTTTAGTCACAATTTTTGATTTCATAACGGAGTTGATTTTTGAAATTAATTTAAAATATGAAGCTGGTTTTTAAATAAAAAGTTTTTGGATGCATCTGAAAGGTGAATTCATGGACGATATAATGAATTTTGTTAGAAGTTTGTAGCATCTAGGATTATGGAGATATTGAAGTTGGAAAAATTGCTGTCATATGACCAAAAATGGACAAAATGGCCGATGGACGGTCACGGATGAGTGATTTTGGAAATTGAAATGTCAGGGGATCAATAGTGGATCATGAATGACATGTCTACGAAATTTGAACCAATTTGGACCAGTAATTTGACCTGGACAAGGATAACAAGAATCATGTGTTAAATGAATGGCATTTTTGGCGAAAAAGAAAAAGAAGAAGATGGCGGAATAGGAATGTTGAACGATAACATAGCATTGTCGCTGAAGCGTCAATGCAAAAAATGTTTCAATTACGATTATAAGCATAATACATAGTATAGAAAGATTTTAAAAATCTTTCTATATTATGTATTATGTTTCATTCATTCATTATGTTTTTCATTCATGCATTATGTGTTATAAAACAAGAGATTAGATAAAAAGACGGGGTATGGAATTATCTAAAAATTATTGCACCATTTTCGGGCATTCTTTTATTCCTTTTTTTTATTGGGATGGCAAAATTGGAATGTTCGTTAAAGTTCTCAAAAAGAAATACTGCGTTTTATGGAGTTTATGTTTGATGGAGCTGTATAGCTAAATGGTGTGGCATTAAGGTCATTTGCAAGACCACTCCCATATAATGGTCTGAAGAAAGGTGTGTAGAATGGGACGGGATATGCACCTGAACACACAGCATTCATAGGGATTTATGCAACGATTATTAGATCCTACTCACATAGTCATGCCAGTTATGTGGCATAGATGGGCTAGTTTTCAAAATTGATTTGTTTAACGCCATATAAATTGAGCTAGCTTGGATTTTGTGAAATATTGAGGAATGGAATTTTCCATAAATATCCGTAAAAACTGTTCAGATTGAGGATAGAGGCTGCTCATTATAATACTAAAAAAAAAGACGTTTAATGCCTCAATAAGAATTAATACCATTTTTTGCCTTGTTTTATTAAAAAGGGAACTATGGTAGATATTCAAAATGTGCACTTTATTTATGTTGTGTTATAGCAATCCATATTGGATATTGGCCGATTTTTTCACCCACAAACAAGCTGGCAGATAGTTGATAAACTTAAAGTATCTTGTTACTGGGACCTCCCCCGTTTAAGACGTTATTGCGTGTGGGTGTGTATGTTGTTATAATGTGATGTGTTGTATGTGCCTGTGTGTGTGAGTGTGTGCATGTGGTGCTAATCTTATGGAAGTATGCATGTGTGTAATTAATTAATTGAAATGTTTTGTTCTTTAATTAAGCCGCTTATTTATGATATGGATGAATTTTAACTTTGCGGTTGCTGTTCAGACTTAGTGGTTAAAATGAAAACTTTTTACATTTGTGGTGACTTTTTATGATATTAGTGGTCATTTTTACATTTGTGTTGTCGTGTTGTGACATTTGAGGGATTTTTATTTTGTGTTGACGTGTTGTGACATTTGAGGGCTTAATTTTCATTTCTGGTTGACTGTTGTGACATTTGAGGGTAATTTTATACATTTGTGGGTTGACGTGTTGTGATATTGAGGGCTTTATTTAACATTAGTAGGGCGATTTTTACATTGAGGGTCAACAGGGGGGGGGGGGGGGGGGGGAGGGGGGGCTGGAATTTAGTTTCTCCTTGAAATTGATATACTATTTAAAAGTCAGTTGTTATCGGATTCCGTTGGACTTAAAGTTTGCATGTAGCTTACTAATACTGAGAGTTAAAAATCTCTGTATTTTCTGTAATTTTTTGTATTTTAGTTTCAATGGCTTAGATTAGAGTATGATGTGATTAATTTTTGATTGTTTATTTTAAAGATGATTTTAACGTGCTCGAGAGGGAAGTATGACTTGAAGAGCGATGGAGGATTTATCTGTGAGACAGCGACACAGGTGAAGATATTGGGGTTGGGGATTTTAATAAATGGTAAAAAAAAAAAAAAAAAATTGAGAGAGGAGAGAGAAAGAGATGAGAAAGGAGTGGATTAATATATTTTCAACTGCAACTAGGGGAAATAGTACTTCCATTGGTATGGTAAAAAAATACAATTCTTTGTTTGAGCCGTACCCTCATTGCTTCGGCTGGGTATACCAATGTAGTTAAAAGAAAAAAAAAAAAAACACAAAACAAAAAAAACAATAACACTCATACATTTATTTTACATATAGGCTCTACATATCTTGAAAATAGTAACTTTCTCCTGCATCTTCGTTGTATTTGTTTACGCTTGGATAAACACGGCATTGGTTTAAAGAATGTAAAAAAAAAGAGAGAGAAGAGAGAAGAGAGAAGAGAGAGAGAGAGAGAAAAAAAGACTATGTACCGTAGAATGAATAATAAATAATACATAAAAATCGCTATCGATTAAGACGGAAGATTTGAGAAAAGTAACTTAGCTAGAAAGCTAATGTTGTACAACCCATTTACTTTTGTGTAATAATAGATTGATCTGTAGAGTCAATGCTGAGTGAAACGTCAAAGACCAAATAGATAGATTTTCAAAGGTATTAGGAGGCCTTTTTTAGGTCTGTAATGCCCATTTTTTTTTGTTGTATGCTCACTCATTGTGGTATTCAAAAAGTCCACAAATATATAATATAATGGTGACAATAATACTTTATTGAATTGTATATTATTTAGACACATGTTTGAATTTTGCTTAATTTTTTTTATTCAAGCATGTCTTTCTAACACGGTGTTGGAATAGAAATGAGTTTGCTCAGAGACAACAGATGGATTCCACTGTGAGGCAACGAAACAGAAAGCATACATATATTCGAGGAGAAATGGAGAGGGGGATGTGGTGCAAAGAAGCGAGTGAAAGAGGGGTGGGGTAAGCAGTAACTAGCAGTGAAAAGTATATTTTGTCTGGCCGACCTTTTTCACCCCCAAATAATCAGTGAAAAGAAGAAGAGACGTTTGGTTTGTATGCTTTCATTCGAGACTAAAATTTGAAAGATTAAAAAGAAAGAATTATTAAGAAGAGCATACACTAAAAAAAAGGGGGGGGCTGCTTAAAGCGCTTCCTATTTTTGTGGCATTTTTGGAACAAGTCAATTGTGTTCTGGAAAACATACTTTCGTACATGATTACAGTTTATTAATTGAATTCAAGTTCTAACATTGCAAATATTTTGTTTGGGATAACCTTGCATATATCATCGACCCTTGTCAAAGCGAAGACATGTCGGTATATTTGTGTTTATTCTATTCCAGAAGCATGCAGCTCAGATCCATGTGAACACGACAGTACTTGTACTGCTTCAGCAGATGGATACTCATGTGATTGTCTAGATGGGTTTACAGGAACGAGGTGTCAGACAGGTGAACATTTCTTTTTCAGTATCCTCTACTTTTTCACCATTTTCATTTTGTCTCTTTCAGACAGCGCTACTAAACCATGCAGTAATGCAAAATAATATAAAGCCATCGGCACATTTTGTAATCAATCCTCCACAATAATAATAAAAAGAAAAATAATAACAAATTTAAGAATTATGTTTAAGGCGGTTCGAACGTAGGGCCCACCTGACCAGACCTCGAAATTGTAAATACCACACTTTTAAATATGACTTTACCCTTGATAAAGAAAGGCCTTATAATATTTTAGTGACTACAAACAATAAAAGAACAGGTTTATGCTTATCATATTTCCATAATTTTCCAAATAACAGAATTAATGGGACATACACAAGTTATTCTTAAATATTAATCTATATTTCCAGACCGACACCTGACAAGTGCCCATCTATTCGGGGGCAATAGTTCCAGCGGTGAAGGAAGAGTTGGTTTCATCACCAAAGCATTCAACAACCGGCTAGTATACATGGCCACCTATTCCTGGACCATGGCTATATCCCATAAGGTGTGTCAAGAACTTGGCTTCGTTGGTGCTGCAGCGACTCTGAGCGGCAACGTTTTCCTGGGATCTTACGCCTCGGAAGAAGACCCGAAACATGGAGAGATCCATTGTCCGCCAAACTCCGGAAGCCTCTCGGAATTATGTTGGTACAGCGGAATTGTGAATCGAAACGTGTCCATCGAATGGCTTGTAGCTGTGAAATGCTGTAAACGTGAGTTTAGTTCAGAATCTGCCCATAATGTAGGTGCATGGGGCGGACTAACAGAAAATCCGCTTTGTAACCCTACTTCATGGGGTAATGGAGAGAAAAAGAATCCCACTAGCAGGTATTCTCGAAGGGTGACTAAAGTTAGTAGACCTACTACATTTTAGTCACCCCTCTAGAATGAAGGCCCTGGCTTTTAACCACCAGCAGGTCGACAAGTGAGGCAACGCGACTGTTCAATGCCCCATCCGAGGGATCAAACAATTTTTGACCATGCGATATCTCCGTGTGCGATTTCGTTTTCAACAGGTACTTGGGAGCCTTCTTGTCTGTGACCTGAACGCCCCAACCATAGACTAGCAACGGCCTGTAGTACATACAGTGCGTCCCAAAAAGAATTATACACTTTTGAAATGGCTGCCAAATAAACAAATATATGGTTCTTGCGAAAAAAGTTTAAATATAATTTATATAAAACTCATATCCTCAACTATCATTATGACACAAAAAAATTCCGAAAATAACCAATTCTTCAGTAAACAATGCCCACTTTTGTGTAGGACACAAAAATTAGCCTGCGCAGGAACTCGGTATTCATTTATCACCTTTGTATGGCACGCCAAGAGGGATTCAAGTAATAATGGAATAAATCAGCTAACAAAGACTAAAATAAACTGAATTCAGAGCAAAAATCAGTGACATGAAAACAAAACGGTGAAAAAAAAATTTGTGTATAATTTTGATTGTTGATTTCTGACTTTCGGTATATCTTTTACTCTGTTAGCTGAGTCATTGCATTATTCTTTGATTCCCTATCTGGCGTGCCATACAAAGGTGATAAATGAATAGCGAATTCTTGCGCAGGCTTTTTTTTGTGTCCTTCCTAAAAGTGGGCATTTCTCACTGAAGAATGCGTTATTTTCGAATTTTTTTTTGTTTTGTGTGTGTGTCATAATGATAGTGGAGGATATGAGCTTTATATAAATATAAACCTTTTCCCCCAAAATCATTATTTTTTTTATTTGATACCCATCTCAAAAGTGTATAGTTCTTTTTGGGAGGCACTGTATACTCGAGTCTTTTAGGTCACAATGAAACATTTAGGATTACCATAATTACAAAGTTTTAAATTGCATGCCTGCTTCAGTGATGTCTAATTTGTAAGTTGCATGTACTTTCTGCAACATTTAAACCCCCATAAACTGCTACCGTGTGGCCAAATGAATAGGCCAACCTTTTCTTTATTTCTAAACATTCCTACTTTATGATAGAGAAAGCAATTTTAAACTGACCTTTTATATCATCAATTATTTTGCAAAAATGTACATTGTCCATATTAGTTTTGAGAAAACAAAATCAATTCTCTTATATATATATATATATATATATACCTTCCTGAAAATACTTATAATATGTCCCACACACAGCCTCGAAATGCTCGACTTCAGGGCGTCCCCTCGGGATCGAATCCGGAGGTATTCTCGATGAGGACATCACTTCGTCCTCAGGAAATGCTCAGGACGGTCGTCTCAACTCCGTGACGTCATGGTTTTCAATGACGGGTGACCCATACATCCAAGTCCACCTGAGAGCCTACCACGTGATCACTGCTGTCGTCACTCAAGGAGGAACAGATTCATGGGTGACCTCTTTCAAGTTATCTTCCGGGTCAAATGAAGGTAGTTTGGAGACATATGCTGACGTCTCCACCGGGACTGATATTGTGAGTCTATACAGGTATACTAACTTTGTAATGTAATAGTGATCCAATTTATTAAAGTGGATCTTTAGTTGAGAAAAAGCCCGCTACACAGGGGTTAAGGGAATGTTGGGCCTACTTCGAACTTAAAGGGATTGGGAAACTTTCAAAAACAAGAGCAATAAGATCAAGATTAATAAAATTATATTGTTCCAAAAGTAAAAGCAAACTACTGAAAGTTTCAGATCAAATGGAAGTCATTTACTGCCTTAAAACAGTATAACAAACAATGCAAAGCATACAACCGAACACCAGTATTCTCTGTTGCTGGCTCAGCAGGCCGCTAGGGACGGGGACTATACAACAGGAAATGGGTGTTTATTGTGCTATGTGGAAAAGCACATGGTTTTATAAACCATTCGGGGTTGGTTTATAAAATTTGAGTATGAAATCATTGATATCTCGAAGGTAAAGCAAGCAATTAGCTTGCAATTTTGATGAGATATACCAGACTGACCTAAGTGTTTCTAATTACTGATTACGTTGGCAAAATAAGCTAAATCGAATAGAATGTGATTTGAATATCATTCAATGTTACTGCACCCCTATAAGCTTGATGTTGGGCAAGCATGTGGATTGTTAGCGAACATGGATGTACTTTCAACGAAAACAATCATTGAATTTATTGTTGCCTAGACCTTTAGGATTTATGAATATCTACATGTAGCCATAATGTATAAATATTTTTTTCAAATTCATCATGCTTGTAAAGGCCTACTGAAATCATGTGAATTTGGACAAAAAAATGACGACATATTAAAATCATTTCAGAAAAAATTACGATCCTTGATTATACTGTTTAATTAAAGGTATTTCCAGGTAACTACAACGCCACTTCCCACGTGATGACAACATTGGCACCCTACATCTTGGCCAAGTACATTCGAATTCACCCAACGTCGAGTCACAATAGTGTTAGAATGAGATTGGAACTTATCGGCTATGGACCACTGCCTGATTATATCGGTAAGATACTTAGACATTAGAAGAATGGAAAGTTTATGGCTTCCAAACCTTTATAATATCAGTCACACCCATTTCGTGTTATAGTGTAGTGTTATTTGTGATTATGACATGGAAAACTCGTCTCTCTTCATTCCTGAATGCAGTAAGAGGCTAAATCTTGTCATTATTTTACAAAAAAGATTGAGGGCAAAATGTAACAATGTTTGGATCGGGTAATCAATACAAAAAAAATCATAAAACTGTTTCATATTTCTCTCAAAACTGAAAACATGGTTTGTGCACTATTTTACGCAAGGAATTAGAGCCAATGCATGAGACACAAAAAAAAAAAAAAAAAAAAAAAAAAAAAAAAAAAAAAAAAAAATATTTACATTATTTTACTTTTAACCGGTGAGAAAATGTTTCCGTTGTAATAAATAGTCATCTTTTTTTATCTGTCACAAGCGAAATAACAGCACGAAAGAATATTTTCACTTGCTGTACAGTTATGTTTAGGCCTATTTCTGTTAAATAAAATCAAACTACCCTAAATACGTCGTCATCATGAAAAAAAAATCACTGTTGGTCGCACATTTTCAGCCAACTTCAAATATGATTTCTTTGCTACTGGACTCCCATCGAAGCATGTAAGATAATTCTTTGTGATCGCAGTCATGTTTTTTTTAATTTTCAGATGCTATTCACGAGCGTGATAGTACATGCCTGCTGGATGTCGGGATACCGCTAGGGGTAGAGAACGGAACCGTTGAGGATCAATTCCTCACAGCATCATCTTACGAAACTGAACACCCGCCCTCTGACGGCAGATTGAATAGTCCTACTCAAGATGGATGGATCCCTAGTAATGTAGATGCAGAACCTTATTTTCAGGTGGGATCATATTAGTCAATAACTTCACAAGCAATATTTGTATTTATACATCGATCTAGCAGGGTCCCTGTTAATTCTTGATTAAAATACAGATTTTTATTTTTTTTTATTTTTTTTTTTACGTATAAGTTACGTTATTAGGTATGACGTTCTGAAGTAAATATATGGTCTTAACGTCTTGTGCAAGGGATTATTTTCATCGCTATTATTAACCTTATTATTACTATTCCGTCTATTCACTTGAATTTTTCTCAAATTTCAATATAAATTCTCTCAAAAGAGAGTAAACCTTTTCTCTCGTTTTATTTTTAGATAATTCGCCACTATTGGGTTTTTGTTTGTTTGTTTGTTTGTTTTTTGTTTTGTACCTGAGTATATGTTTGGGAATAATCACAAACTCAGTAAAGAACATAATTTTTCCACCTGCAGGTTGATCTTTCAGTCGAGTATCAAGTAACAGGTGTAATAGCACAGGGTCATCGTACTCTTAATCAGTGGACTACATCGGTTATGTTATCAATCCGAGGAACAGATGATCAATGGGTTTACCTATACGATAACGAGTGTGACTCCAGACAGGTTGGTGGTCCCTCACCCTTCTTTGAGGTTGAATTCTTCCCTGAAAAAAATAAAATAATAATAATGATACGAATTTTTATAATGCGCTTTTCCCATAAGGCTCAAATCGCTTACATTATATTATTACCCCGTTCACTGGATTAAATTCCAGCTGCCATACACCGGCGCTTTCATGAATTTATCCTCCCGGGTACCCATTTACACCTGGGTGGAGTGTTAAGCAATGTAGAAAAAAAATGTCTTGCTTAAGGGCATAAGTGCCGATGCCGTGAAATGAACTCACGATCTTTGAATTCAAAGTCAAGTGTTGTGACCACTAGACTACGACACGTGAATTGTGATGTAGCTGACTCATAAAAAGAGTTAAATCAGAAACATCGAGGGATCTGTTAAGTGTATAAATAATACCCTTCTTGATGTGAAGGAGTCGATATCCACTTTGTGGAGGCATGCAAAAAACACTGAGCTGTGGAGCCCTACTTACTAGTGTCAGTGCATATAATTGTATTCAGACGAGACCCTAAAAAATTAATGTCCTACGCATCGTTACATGTTTTACAAAAAGCAACAAATGTGCAAGAAACTAAAAATACCAGCCTATTTACACTTCATATATAGACTGCAGTCTAAATTGAAGTATATGTAAATATCAATATTCAGTCATAGATATCTTTATGATGAAATAATATTTTAGAAAACCTTGATACATTTTCGCTGTTTAGTTACCTTCTGAGCATTGCCTTGCCACACAAGCATGACAGGTCAACAGCTTATTAACCCTCTTTGTGCTTTGTAGCCATATGGCTACATAATTTTCACTCACCTTTTCTAAGAATAGCACAAAGAGGGTTAAATCCTGCCCCCACAAAATTAATCAATTCCTTCAAGAGGGATAATTTTCATTTCAGGTCGATTTGGTAAAAAAATGATATCATAATGATGAATTAAAAACGATAACTGACACTTTTCCAAATCGTTAGTAAAAGTGTAGTGTTCTTAATTTGGCATTAACTCTTTTTCAACACCCCCCCCCCCCATTTTCAATAATTCAGTATATGATTTAACAACGCCATTTTTTGTTATCTTTCCATTATTGGCAGATTTACCCGACGAACTACGACAACAGCTCGCCTGTAAATATTCGCCTTGCTGAACCAGTTGAAGCAAAAGGAGTTCGAATCCATCCACAGTCGTGGGAGGGTCAAATAACTCTTCGATGTGAAATATTAGGTCATAGGAATATGGATCCACAATGAACATGATATACGATTCTTTTGTAGGTGTTGTTTTGGTCATACAGCGACTTTCGTTTGGAATCGATAGTAATTTGATTTCAATCATGAGGCTTACGAGGTATCATAGTTTAAACATGCTAAATGCTGGTCACTTTCTCAATGTTTCTTCTAAATAGAAATATCCAAATTACCTGTGCGTACATGCCATGTTAGAGAAGTCCATGTTAATTACTTTAAGCAAAAACAAATCTGACAAAAGTGATTTTGATCAATTATTCAGCGTAAGAAAACTGGATCACTTAATGTTTGAACTTAAATAATTGGTTGTATTGTAACGAAGCCTTTGTGTTGAATTCAGATCCAAATTTGCATTTTCAAAGGCACAGCGCCACTTTAAAATTTCAACTAAATGTCCCCTTTAAATTGGATGCGACCATATGTAAATTTTTTTATACATCTACAACAATCATTGACCATGTTGACGGATCCAGTATTTCACAAGAAGGGGGGGGGGCGGGCATAATTTTAATGTCAGATTGGTGTTCAGTTGATTTTTTGTCACGCTAGTAGACGTGACATTTGTTTTTCATCAATAGGCCTATATCGGCCTATAAATAGGGTTCAGTATAATTCAATTTGCTTATTGTCATATATATTGCTTGTACATTGTAAATTAATGTCTAATGGGAATGATATTGTAATTCTTGATGTACATAACTTATAGCTGTAATTGTATATAAATTAGGGCCTATAGATGTCGCGGTACATGTTTTGTATATATGTATTATGAGCTAAACGCATGATAAAAGAAGATAGTACTGTCGTTACCACTTTTTCATTACTTGCTTTGTGCCCCTCAAATATATCAATATGATTTAACATCGTACATTGTCCGAAACATGAGTTTATGTTGGCTGGTCTGTGTGTGGTTCAGAGAGAGAGAGAGAGATAGAGACAGAGACAGACAGAGAAAGAGAGCAATATAGTGGAAATTGCATTTGCAATTAAACGATTATCAACTATCTTTATTTTAGAGTACATTATGCTCGCTGAACTCAATATCTCCACACACACTTATTTCAAAAGCTCTCTTTTACCATCCATCATAACATTCTCCTCTCTTTATTGTTGAATGTCAGTAGCGGACACAGACCGGAGTCACACAATGAAAGTACCGGGCCCATGCTTAAACATAATAGAGCCGCTTTTTTCCCCATACAATTGGGCCCCCGAAATGCATTCAATTCGATTTTCTTGGATCCGCGCCTGAATGTAGCCTACGTGTACGGTATATGTTTACAACGCACCTGTTGCAAAAGTAACACATTTTCTGATCAACGAACGGATCCCGATTGCTCTGCTACTCGTTTTGTTTTAGCTTGTTATATTCATATTTTTCAGCATGTCTTTTGTTCTCTGCTCTGCACAGAATATCGATAATATTGATATAAAAATTCCCTTGCCCTATACAGACTGAGTCAATAAAAATATCCCATCATTTTGAATCTATCTTGTTAAAAGTATGAATATTTAATCATGGATTTTATGATATGTCCTGGTAGAGTCCTCCTCCTAGCAAATGCTGGTACAATTTTATTTGGATCTTTGCACGCATGACTGAATAAGAGAATATCTTCAGAAGACGGTAAGATCTCACTTGCGCCAAGCATGCCAAGTGGCTGGGTGAAGAATAAAAAATTGTGAATCTATTACTTATTTGCACTCACAAAGACACACACCAACACGTACCATCATTAAATGTTAAACATACATAAAGCATAAACACACCCACACCCTCACCACACACACACATACACATGCACATACCCTATCTCATCCATACCAGCACACACAAACACACATACACACCCACACCCTCATCAAACACAACCACAAACACACAGACACACATACACCCTCACTCACACTCACAAACAGATGTTAGGGAATTACTACGTCCCAAACATTGAATTTTCATTGATGGTCTTGGTAAAAAGAACGTCAAATAGGACATTTAATTGTGAATTGTTTAATGTGTGTGTGGATGCGTGCGTGATGATAAGGATGTGTGGAGATGAGGATGGGTGTGTGTGGGTATGTCTGTGTGGTGAGACGGTTTTGGGGTAAGTGCTAACACATATTCTGTCAACATTTGCTTTTAATCTTCACCCAGCCACATGGCGCAAGTGAGATCTTACCGTCCTCTGAAAAGTGTTTGTCATTCAATCATGCGTGCAAATATCCAAATGAAAATAGTACCAACATATGCTAGGAGGATGACTTTACAAAGACATACCATGAAACCTATGATTGAATGTTCATACTTTTCACAAGACATCTTCAAACAATAGGACATTTTTATTGACTCACTGTGTATAAATTAAAGAACTCTTTAAACATAGAGAGGGGAGGAGGGAGAGAGAGACAATCTACATGATCAGAAATAATACTTAATGATTTGTGTTTGAGAGAGTGTGTTTATTTGTGGTAGTGTGTGTTGGAGTATGTGCAGGTGACAACGAGAGATAAAGTGAGAGAGAGAGAGAGAGAGAGAGAGAGAGAGAGAGAGAGAGAGAGAGGGAGATATCTCGATCGATTATTAACATAAATAATAACTTGGTGTTTATCAGTTTATTATCCGTTTTGCTAAGAGGTCTCACGGACAACCATGGCTCAAGTACGTGCCTGTTTGTTGTGCACATTTCTCATGATTTTACCTTACGTTCTCGGAGGATTAGGTAAGTTTATTAACTATAATTGAATTTGTGTTTATAAAGTCAATACCTGTAACTGAACACGTTGAAATATTTCATCCTGGACATTCGATATATTATTTTCGAGGCTATAGTTCATTTCTTAAATGTTTTGTGGGGAATATAGTGAAATTTCTTGAATGCAGTGTTCAACTTATCGGAAAGCCTCGTGCTATCCTGGGTAATAATTAGTTAACACTAAACGATTCGAAATAGCAAGGTGGATATAAATTGTATTAATCACTTAATAAAATAATGTTATCTATTATATTGTTATGATATTCAATTTCAGTCTCTATAGACACAGATCCACCTCAGATTACATGTGAAGATGTTACTCTCCCTGACGACCCACCAAACCTATTCTTTGGACTAGTCCGCGATGTAACATACACATACGCGGATGAGAACCCTGATCCGAGTGGGATTTCATATTCAGTTCATGTAGTTGGAAACCACCAAGTGAATGCTATTGGATATGAGTTCCCCTTAGGAGTTACGGAAGTCACGATGACAGCTGTCGATACACTTGGCAACGCAGCTAATTGTGATTTTCGCGTCACAAACAATCGTAGGTTTTACAATTCCTTGTTTTAAGTTAATGATAATAATAGAATTTACCCAAAATAGCCACTCCCGCTTTTATAAACTGTTCTCCCATCCAGATAACATAATGTTATCATTCCTCCTCTATAATACCGAGCCTCTGGCTAGAAGGGAGAAGGGTCACGTTTTTAAAGTATTTGGTATGACTCAACGGGGCTGGAAACCTACGATCTCCCGTATTGAGTTAACATATTCGGTCATGGCCACATGTCCAAATGTAACGTCTACATCATGTCCCCCGGGGCGTGACAGTAACATTTCTGGTATTAAACAAATGTGTATGGACAGGACTGTTTGTCATTTTAGTGAGTTATGATGGAAATTCAGCTCAACTGATGCTTGTGTAAATGGTGAGACTTGCTTGGAGGTGGAGGAAGTATTTAAATAACGATGTCCTGACCATGCGCGAATCCAGGATTTTCAATTTGAAAGGATCGTGCAGACCCAATTGTCTAAGGACAATATCGGCTGTTTTTTTTATTTTTTTAAAATTTTATTATTATTATTATTCTTTTAATAAGGGGTCGATACTTTTAATTGAGTGACGTAAGCTTGGTTCCGCCACTGCTGACGGATGATGTAGACACTTGTGTAATATCAGTGAGCATGTTCTTATGATGTCTTTATTACGGTAAATGCAATTATGTACCCCCCCCCCCCACCAGGTCATATCAACTTTTCCAAAATGCAATTACACGTACTTTTTGCTCTCCCCGTGCTTTCTAAAAATAACTGTTTTATTTTGTTCGGTCTGATTCTTCTGATGTTGTTTTGTTCCTTCCATTTTTTTTTCTCTTTATTACCTTGATGTGTAGGAGTTGAGGTGTCCTGTACAGCCACGGACATGACAATCACCATCCCTTACACAATCCTCCAGGAAGGTGATGAACCATCATCCGTTCATCTACAAGACGATCAAGATGTTCACTGCAGGGGGCGGCGACTCCATTCTAATATACGCATTTCTACCCCTTACGAGAAATGCGGAACAACAGTGGAGGTACAATCGTCAGCTGATATTGTTAAAGAGTACAATATTTCTAGTGTCTGTGACTTGTAATACATATTTACAGGAGTACATCGTCACAATGTGGGTTAACAATTTGAATGGTTAAGGACAGAAGATGATGCTGAAATACAGGGCAGGCAAGTAAATAGAAGTTAACAGAGACCTTTGACGGAAACTGATACTGACCGACCTGTTGCAAATGATATACTCCTTGTTTTTTATTAGATATGCTCATGATTTAAATTTCATTTTGAATTGTAGGAGTCTGGAGAAAGCATCATCTATTCTAATGCAGTGATTTACACGACAGAGGGCACCATCCACCTCAATGTTCCCGTGAAGTGTATCTTTGAGAAGAACATAGTAATGAGTGGTGATCCGGACCACATCACACCAATGAAGACTTTGTCTGCAAAAGGTTTGTGTATGATCTCGATATCCTGTAAGTTTCAATCGTTGGTAGCATATTAATAGCAATAACGGATGAAACTCGGGGCTTATTCACTAAACACCGCGGCTCAACAACCTTCGCAAATTACCCTGGATGTGAACCCCAAGAAATATTCGTTCATTGATTTTACCCTTCATGCCCTTGAAGAGTATAACCATGATAACGTTGGATATTATTAATTAATGCAATTTGCAAAAAAACAAAACAAAAAAAAAAATAGTAATAAAATAATTTAAATTACCCATGGGGCCACATCAGTGCTAAAGATAAAGAATTATAACTTTCATTCGGAACAATGCTTCTCTTAATTTCTTTTTCATGTTTCGTTTTGATTCGCTGCAAGTTTTTGTTTCATAGTGGCCTAGTTGGTTCCAAATATTGTATCAGGAAATTTTTTCTTGAAATCTTTTTGCTTTTGTAATCATTTGCTTGAACTTTATTTCTTCGAGGAATGTAATTTCTTTTTAAAGCCCTACACGAAAGACATTGCAAAGCACTGAAAATCGATTACGTGATCCAAGCATGTTTATCTTTATCTTTTCTTTTATCTTTTCGTTTCCTTTCCTTTTCCCACTCTCTCCGTTATAGGATACGCCACATTCATTGTGATTATGGAACGCCAAATAGATGATAATTTTGGATCCCCTGCCAACCCTCACACGAAGATTTGGCTTGGACAGGAGCTGGCCTATCTCGTTTATCTTGAACATATAACCACTGGAGTATCTCTGTTCATCGAGTCATGTTGGGCGACCCCCAAACCTGACCCTGACTCTACCCCACAATATTTTCTCATCAAGGACGGGTTGGTGGATAATTTATTTATGTTAATATATGAAGAGTTTGATTCTAAAAGGCGCTAAATCCACTTTTGTCACCTCTGAGAAAAAGTCGTTTGTTTACAAGATTTTGTACAGGTGTCTATATGGAAAAGTGATATTTAAATGTACATTTCGTAATACTTGCTCTCTGAATTTTGGTTTGAACTTTTGTTTATAGACAGGCCTAGTCTGAACAATGGTCGGGTGTCATTAACTCAATTTTCATCAAAAGTGGATTTAGCGCCTTTTAGAATCAAACTCTTCATATAATATTGGCCTATTTAAGCATTTGGAACAAACTTTGTTCCTCCAGACACATTAATAATGAAGGTATTCCTCAAAGCAGATAATGATGTTACTATTTTCTATATAAATGAATATAGATTTTTATTCAATTTCTTTTGGTAAAGAAAGTGTCCTTTCCCATGGTTCTTAAAGTTATTGGCCTATCTTATATCAGTGGGTACATACACACTAAGAAATAGAGGTTCAACTTAGCACCCTAAAGGGTGCACAGCTTTGTCGCTATACCTATACCCCTAAGGGTGCAAGTGTGCACCCCACCGATGGGGTGCAAACTTGCACCCCATGAGAGGGTGCAAAGTTGCACCCATAGGGTTCAATATTACACCTTTTGGGGTGCAACTCTACACCGCATTTTCATCACCTACTGCACTTATGGGTGTAAATGCACCCTTTAGGGTTCAATTCTGCACCCAAGGGGTGCAGCCATGCACCCTGTTGGGTGCAAAGATACACCTCTAGGGTTCCAGAGTGCACCCCTAAGGTTCGATTCTGCACCCAACGGGTGCAACCCTGCACCCCTACGGTTCAATTCAGCACCCATAGGGTGCAGTACGGAACGCTATTGGGTGCAAAGATGCACCATTATGGTTCAAGATTACACCCCTAAGGTTCAATTCTGCACCCAGGGGGTGCAATCCAGAACCCTGTTGGGTGCAAGTATGCACCTATAGGGTTGAAGATTGCACCCCATTAGGTTCAATTCAGTACCCATGGGGTGCAGTCCTGAACCCTATTGGGTGCAGAGATGCACCATTAGGGTTCAAGATTGCATCCCTAAGGTTCAATTTAGCACCCATGGGGTGCAGTCCTAAACCCTGTTGGGTGCAAAGATACACCTCTAGGGTTCCAGAGTGCACCCCTAAGGTTCGATTCTGCAACCTATGCGGTGCAGGATTTCACCTCTCGGGTGCAGAATTAAGCCATATGGGTGCAAACTTGAACCCTTTTGGGTGCTAAGATGCACTATAGGGTTCAAAGATTAGGCACCCGTAAGTTTACAATCTGCACCTGAGAGGTGCAATCCTACACCATATTGAGTGCAAAAGTTGCACACAATAGGATCGAATATTGCACGCTTGCGTAGTCATGGGTGCTACAAACAGAAACATACACTCAACCTGATGCACATACCCATGCACACCTACACGCTTACAGTCAACCAATATTCACATAACAAATCACTTTACGCATAGATGATAAGTGTGTCTCTATTAGAAAGAGAAAAACGGTATAAATAAACCTGCAACATTAGTGAAATTCATCAAGTTATTATTTTAATTTCCCACTCAATATTCCAGCATTTCACTGTAAAATATACATACAAAAATTGACAGAGTTACGATATGCTTAATAACATAACTTATTTGAAGGCATTCTGTTTCAACGTTAATTTCAAATAACTCATTTATTTGTCATGACTATAAGTTTAAAACGGCAAGATAATACAGGGGTTGTTGCTATACCCACCGCCCCCTCCAAAAAAAATAATGAAATAAAACTGTCCTACTTTTGAGGTTAGAACTTTATGACACTCAAATTTGTTGCTATATTCTATTGGCACATTATGAATAACATGTTTACAAAAGGGCATTAATTTGTACATAGTCTCTATAACAATCAACGCAAGTGTGTTTTAAAAAATGCATACAGTATAAATTGTCACCATCGTGGAATAAAGGGTTTTTAGCCTATTGTAAGTAAGCATTAATTCATCTAAGCACTAAGTTATGGATACATACATGGAAGAATACACAAGGTATATAAAACAGTTTAGGATCAAGACAACATGATATACAACATTTAATATTACGGTAAAAGCATAACTAAATTGGGCAACAGTTTTTTTTCAACATTATTACAACATTGTTGATATACAAACAATTTAATATTAGGTAAAAGCATAACTAAATTGGGGCAACAGTTTTTATTCAAACATTATTTGGGCACCCTACAAACCGGAAATTAAATGTCAGCCAAAAGTCAAAGTAAGCCAATTCATATATCATTTTTAGATAACCAGCATAACATCTGACTACAATAATATTGTATACCATTGTACCATTACCAGCAATAAGTATAGCATCATAGCTAAAACAGATGCATTCTTTTTTTCTATTTTGCAAGTCTTTTGTATGTTGTTTTATTTAGTTCATAACGAGAGTATTCATGATTGTCGACCATTTTGGTATTTTCTGAAAGCGGTAGAATTCTTCCTTTCCTCCTGATGGCGGTAAAATGACAGACCCGGTCATTTCTGAAACCAACGGGGAGACACAAGAACAAATGCTCAAATAAATATTTGATGAGATGAGGATTATCAGTCAATGAAACCATAATAAATGTTTCCCATTCCTTCCTACTAATTTTTTTTTTTTTTTTTGGACGTTTCGTTTATATACATTTTTGTTTCAAATTAAACAATCGCCAAAGATACCAGTACAATGAAAAAACAAACCAACACCCGAGAAAAAAAAAGATTTTTTCGCGCCATTGCAGTGCTGCGTTGCTAAGGATGATGCTCGCCAAATCAGAGGTCATGATTATGAAATAAATATGTAATAAAAAGAAGAAATTTTCGAGTGTTGTATAAATTGGACAAACCGGTCTTTGCATACAAGACTTGATTTTCCTTTGGCAAAGGAAGAAAAGAAAATTTTCCTCTCTAGAATCTTGGTCGGCTATTACTTTATGCATTAAAACCGGTAAATCTTTTGGGCAATATATTCATCTTGCAAAGGCTATAAACAAAACACATAACAGATATTCAAAACACATTTTTTGATTTCAATTCACTGCATACTTTCCGATACCTACACAAAATTTATCATTGTTGGCCCTTGTTCTTTTTATCTCCCCTTTTGTTTAAGAATTTTTTATCTCGGATCTAGATCATTCAGATGCTACCTATGGAATATACAAGGACAAGATACCTTTTCAAGAATATACCAAATGGTCGCCAAACAACAATGCTATATAATGAATTATTATACATATAACACATGTAAAATAAGAAAAATGCAACTATATAATAAGAAAAAATAATGACTTTTCAACCATGATGCAATACCATTGTTTGAGGGTGAGAGTAACGTAGGTACGAATGTTTCCGCTATGTACTATTTACAGTGGCGGAATCCAAAAACGGGCCAACAACAGGTATGGCCCCCTCTAAATATTTTAGAAAACCACTAACTGGACCGCACTATTCTTTAAATTTTTGGGCTGCAACCCCCCCCTTCCCATTTCGAAATAGCAATCGTGCACACGTTTTTAAAATATCTTGTTGAAGAACAATAACATTTTCTTATATAGTTCAGAAAATTTGATGTAAAAAAAATAGAACGCTGATTCTGTGTGAAATGACAAAGTAATTTACAACAGATAATGAACATAATGTAGAGTAAACTTGGAGCTGTAGCTAACAATAGAATTTGTGGGTAGACTATTAGATATTTCAACAAACAACAAAAAGATAACAGCATTATGTTCTTCGCTACCATATGTCGACATTTCCAACCAAATTACTGTAAAGGATCAAGTGGCAGCATCTAAGTGAATAGTCGCGTAATAATCGTGATCAATGATTCCTCTTGATGACTAGCGGCTATAGGGTTGGCAAACACGCCTCCCTAAGATTAAAAAAGAACAAAGAAGATCTTTTAATATTAAATCACAATACAAAATTTTCTATCAGTGTTATTAAATAGCATAAAAACGGGCTTTTATATCAAGATGAAAGAACAATCACCTCAAATTATTCCGTGGTAATAATTCAGGAAAACTCGAAGATAAATGTGTTTATTTTTCCTTTTGAATCCGCCCCCCCCGTAAGAGGAGGCCAGGAAAGAGTGAGTGAGTTATGATATTTTGTTTTCTTACATTTTCTTTATCTTTAATAACAGAAAAAATATTCCCCCTTGGTGTGTATGTGTGCTTGTGTGTGTGTATTTTATGTATTTGTTTTTGTTATGTTTGTTTTTTTTTTAGCTATTTGATGAAATCTCGTTAAAACGTCAGTGGAATCTGTCAGGTAACGTACAGCACTATCGAATCTGTAAAAGTCAGTAATGAAAAATATATTTGTCGTCATACGTAACTGATAAGGGTCAAACGCAGAATTTTTTGTAACTACCAAAATTCCTAGGCTTTTCACTTTTACTCAAATTATAAAAACAAAAGAATAACTGACATCCTAGGCCTACATGTAAAAATAGCAGTAAAATATAAAAAAAATAATAAAAAAGAAAACACATAATAAAATAAATTAATCAACTTAACATAAATATGATCCAGGTCACGTAACCTATGTACACAGACTATGCACTTTCAACTACAAGCCTACACCTATTTTCAGAGTACCTCTTCGGAGAATCCATACCTGTCACACCTCAGAGAGAAGCTCTGTATCAAACAAAGACAATTAATGCGATTAATATACAAGATTTAAAACAGCCAGGATCAATGTTAATAAGTTTGTACTCGTGTGCGGTCATCTAGCTTGCACTTTCGACTCTACATTTTCCAACATTCCACATCTTCTTGTATATGGTCTGCTAAAAAATTTATGTATTTATGGGCATATAAAGTGACGCCATAGATTAGGTCAACACCTCAAGTACCTGAGACTCAATCTTTGCTAAGGGCCTCTTCTATAACTTTAATCAACACACAAATTCTTTCAGGCTCGTATAGTATAAATAATAAATACTCAATTGACATTGAACTTGAATAACCATCAGTTTATCTGCTATCGTGGCACTGTTAGCAAAGAGAAGGTATAGATATCATAGTATATTTTTGTTGTCTCCTTAAAATTTGAATTCGCATTCTTAGTGGGCAGAATTTTTTTAGTTCAACTCTTAGGAAATGTATCCAACGCTAGATGTTTATGTCGTTCACATTTAAATTTTATGAGACCTTAGATTCTTTAACAAGTATTCGATGTATATTGGCTTTTAAATAAACTCCAGGTTTAATTCCACAAGAACATAGCTTACCTATTTTCACCGTTACAAGATAGTGTCTTGCAGCATTATTTGGAGATGACTAAATAAAAGTTATTTCAAACATAATGAGGGTGCTAACCTGTATCGGATTGATAGATAACAGCTTTCGGAATGATGAAATGTTAGTTCTCTCAGAATCGCACTTGATAGTAATTTTTCTCGCGATCCTGTTAATTCTCGCCGCATCTAATAACGATCAAGTACTCTGTATACAGGAAAATAATAAGGAGAATTTGTGGTAATACTATTAGTTGATATTAGTGAGATGTTTGACCAAAAAATTGGTCACTGTATTAATACACTGCGCTCTTTTGAGTGATAATTGGGTTAAATTATTGTATACTCAGTTTTTATGAAATTGCATTTAACGAAATTGTATTTGAAATAGAATAGCTCACAAGCTTAGAAATGATATATAATTTTTTTTACTTTACTCATGACTTTTGAGCTGTCTTATTTCTATCTTTATGTTTACAATAGTGCCGTTTAAGTCTTTTTCTTTTCCATTTTGTGTACTTTTGTCAATATAAAAGTTCGACCACACAATTTCGATGACCCTGCAATATTTTTGCATGCTCTTTGCTGTTGAGTTGTACAGATTCTCTATACAGGTTGGATATTTTATCGAGAGAGACCCTATGGTGACCTACCATCTAGAAATCTAAACGTGTCGCCTAGGTGCCTAATTTAGTTTACTCTTGTGTTCTCCCGTGTTCACGTCATAGACCATTAGACTATACACATTAAGCATTTCAACCGAGCTATATAAGCTATTAATTGGGGTATAGAGCAAAATGTACAGGCTATAAGGTGTGTTCAATCAGAAAACACGACTTGATTTATAGACAGCTGCGTTGTCTCATTATTGATAGCATAATTGGCATTGTTTGGTTCGGTAATTCTTAATCATATTGTATCAATTCTTAAACAAAGTAAATTATATAATATAGAGGTGAAATTAGTCACATAAACATTAATTATATATTAAGATAATACATTGGTTTATAGCTTAGATTGGGAAACGCAACAGGGATTTACCGATATTAACAAATCCTTAGTTTAAGCTTCCACTGCTCTCTTCACTAGAACATCAATCAAAAAACACGCAACACAACACACGTTTGCTAAACAGAAATTGAGGTATAAAAAAGACAGGACGAAGCAACGGTCGCTATTATCCAAACATTTGGAAAAGAACGCGGTCAACTATATAATACTATTGAATCTATGTTTGGCATCATTAACGCGACAATTAAAAATGAGAGCACGAAAACATCTCATATACATATCTCCAGTCTAACTCCTCTTTTCTTTGCTTCTATCCTAGTAATATAAAACAAATGAATAGTTGATATAACACACTGTATTATAACAGACATTATGAGAGGTAATAATAATATTTCAATAACTCAAATAATGGTTTATATGTGGATTTCTTACCTGTCAATAAGGCATCAACAAGGAAGTCAGTACACCAGGAAAAATTTCCAAATGAATAGTGGTGACGAATATCACTTGATAATGCTACTAGACCCCTCTCCACTTTTCTGGGTGTGGCAGAGGGGTAAGTCATTATTGGTAGTAGAACATATAGTTTCTTACATAATGATGAAATTAGTACTGGCAAAATATAATACTAAAAATTGGATGCGATTTTTTCCGGTCTTACAGAAAAATAGCACTCCAAGAGTGTTAAAACACAATTGACATCGAATTCCATAAAGTACCACACCCTTGAAACTGAGTGAGATGGGCCACACAACCGTTAGTAAGCCCGCAAAATTAAGTCTGGTTACAGACACTTCAGGCAAGAATGTTAATTCAGTTGATAGTTTTCCATTACACTCATCCTTATAAAAGATAGCTTGATGGGACAATTTTCGCTCAAATAACTTATTTATATAACATGAAAATATTATATCAACACATATGATTTCAATGAAAATAAAATGAGTTAAATAAAAGCGTACTTTCTGGCAGCCATCATGTGAGACTAATAGAAGGGTGCAACTTTGCACCCTTGGTACTGTGCACCCTTCACCGCAGGTAGCAATGCACACGTGGGTGCAAAAGCAGCCCTGGGTGCATACTCATTCAAAAAGGTATAGACAGAGGTGGATGCACCCTATTGCACCCTTTTTGCACACCTTCCAGTTTTTAGTGTGTAATACTAAGATGGCTTTTGGCGAAACACAGTAACCGATTTGTTTTCTTGATGGAAAAGTCGATTTTTACAAATTATGTTCTATGTACGAATATGATTCCATAAACGGTGGGATGTAAGTCGCGCAAGTCCATGAGTCATTTGCTATTTGAAAAATTTATTATTCTAAAAGGAGCTATTCCTTTTTTTTTGTGTTTTGGAGTAAATCAAGGTTTTTTTTTCAATTTACACACTTTCCCTTATATTCTGTCAGTACTTTTTATCTGATATCTAAATTTATGACTGGGTTATTATCTTAGGTTTTTAAATCATTAATTTATAAATATATCATTATTTTTGTATAATTTTCTAAAATACATTTTCGTCCTCATTGTCTTATCTTTACTAGGTGTGGAACATGATAGCAGACGATCTCAATAAAGACTTAGTCCTCGCTCTCAAGGATTTTTCTTTTAGCGCTTTTACATTCATTAGGGGATATCTCCAGGTAAGGTAAACCACCTTTCTCCCCCCCCCCCAAAAAAAAAAAAAAAAAAAGCAACAAGTACAACCATAAAAAAGAGCCCTTGAGGTGTCCATAAAATGGCGAACGCTTTCTTTTCTTTTTTTTTTTTATATAAATTAACATTGAAACTAATGAGGGCATTTTAAACGTTTTCTTATATTTTCAAATACCAGTACATTTTACTAGTGAAGTTTAATAAATTTCAATTCAATTCAATTAAACAATTATACAATAAGGTATGATCATTCCTTGTGTTTTTTAATCTATATCTTTTATTTTCATAATATTATTTTGCTTATTTGATTTTATTTGATAAAAATTCAATAGATAATTTACATATAAATTGTTCAATTTATTGATGCGTATATATTAATGTCCTGTTGACATTTCAAGTTGAATACATCGCCTGTAACAATTCGCATCTAGAGCATAGTATTGTACTTTTTTTTATTTTATTATTATTCTTTTAAGTGTATGCGATTGTTTAGGGCCCGCATTTTGGGGTCTTTTTGGAGGATTTGAACGTCATTCGTATCAGTGAATTAACAGAATATGACGCTTTTTATTTGTTAAATGCGAGATCTCGATGGTACATCAGGTAAAATTTTACATGAATTTGGCTTCCTCTCTTACATCAATATTCGTCGTAATATATCGGATGACCTCCGAATAAGCCGATGACAAACCAAAGGATCTCGTATTCGCGATACTTTGCCATACAACAACGTATAGAGTATAGTAGTAGATTTTTCATTTCTATCAGGGAAACAGAATATGATTGTTCTACTTCATTATATAGAACAGGTTAGTCTATGTACAGGCGCACTACAGAGGCTCGAAGTTATTCAAATGTTGTTGAGCAAGCCAACTGCCTGTTCGCACTCTCCTCCGCGTTCTATTTCCTCACATATCCTGCTTTTCTCATCTAAACAGAGTGTCAACAGCCAATCTACCCACTCAGTGGTCGTACTTGTGCTCTTGTCTGAGTTCTTGTGTGCATTACAAAATCATGCACATATACAAAAAAAGAAGAAAATAATGTTTCCTCATATATTGGGGCTCGAAGCTGTATTTTCTCTCTTTTTTTTTGGAGGGGGTATAAATTATTTTCTTTTATTGCATCTGAATTTGATAAGAATTCAAGGATACAGATTTAAAAAGAAAAGAAAAAAAAAAAACGAGTGTTAAATATTCATTTCTTAACTTGTTTTCTTTTTAACTTTCATTACCATGTCGGTTGTCGGTTCTCTTGGCTCAAAAGCTTTTAATTGTTCCTTGCTTTTTTTTCTTTTTTTTTTGCACTGAAATGCATAAATGACATGTTTAATTATTATTTACCCAGGTCGGTATTTAGTACTTTATGTTGACTCTTTATCATTTTAAACACAACGAAGATCATTTCGAAAGTAAAGATATATGCTCAATAAAATGACATGTAATATTGTGTATTTTCTTCATTGCTACTGTTTCCTTTATTGTATTATACTTTTTAGGCTCGTAATCATTTTTAAGACAATGAAGTTCTATTAAAAATAAAAGATACATTGTTCGTCATAAAGGTTGAATATTTGTTTCTGTTTCCAACGACGTAATGTTGCTCCGGCTTTAATTTCTTGAATGTGTTGGTTACCACTTTCATTGTCCGGGGTCCTGGCTATATCTTGGACGTTCCCTCAACCCTTCCCGGGGATGTTTCTTCCAAAAACTTTGCCATCCCCATGAGATGGCCATTTTCGTCATTTTTTCTTATTTTGGGGGCCCCTTTTTATTTACGCGACTCACAAGACGCCCTCAGTCCTACCCAAAGGAAACACATCTGAGGTATAGAGTTGTTATTGTTCTTTAAGTTAAATGTAGTTATTTGGTTACAGGCTCGTCTCGTTTGTCTAGGGGAGGAGTCAAATTTTATTTTGATTGGGGTTTAACATTGATTTTATTCATTTTTACACCATAGAAATTTTTATCTTCCCTAAATTTTATTGTAAAGTATCAGCCAAGAATAAATCAAAATAAAATATCGTCAATATTTACCATTTACAACCTTGTCATCAAGGCTAAAAAGAAAATTAGGGGAACATGATAATAATTTATGGTTAAAAGGTTTTTTTTTTGTATTTCTTTTGTTTTTAGCATAAAGATGGAATAAAATACTCCGAATTTTCACCAATCATACTTTTTATTTCAACCCCTCCCCTAGACAAGATACCCAAGCCCTTCCCCATAAATCTAGATTTAACTTAAAAACCAATATAAACAGTACACCTCAGACGCGTTTCCTGGGGGTAAGACTGAGGGGGGCTTAATCGGCCGGGTAAACTAAAAGATGCCCCAAAATGAGAAAAAAATGACAACAATGGGCATCATGGAGGTTAAATCTATATTTGGGAAAAAAAAAATCTCCGTAAAGGGTTCAAAAAGTAAACACAGGGACAAACATATTCAAGAAATTAAAGCCGGAGCAAAATCATGTCGCTATAGCGGGAAAAAAATATTCCACCTTTATGACGGACAGTGTATATGCGCAATAAAATGGCATGCAATATTTTTTTTTTCATTACTACTGCTTTGTTTGTTTCATTAGTAATGCGACAGAAAAATGAGTATCTAATCATAATACTTCCCAATAACAGTTTAGAAATTTGCCTGCGGATGAAAAAAAAGAAAAAAGAAAAAGAAATAGCTGTGGAAATAGGAGACCCAAACAGACCAAACCAATTCCTCAAAAAAGAAAGAAGAAAAAAAAAAATAAGAGAGAAAGAGAACAAAATGTATTTCGTTGTAATTAGATGCTGTAATAGTCTTAAGCTTCCTGCACAGAATGATATTTCTATTTCACTTTCGCCTAATAAAATTAGTTTCCCATTAGAAGACACGCATCGCATCGGTTTTGTAGGTCGGCAGATACCGATTAAAATTGACACAGGAAGCCTAAGTCAGTTTTACCATGATATTAAAGGTGTTTGCACGTACTTCTCGAGAACGTATCATGAAGTGGATCGTTAGTTTTTTGGTGTATTTTCTATATGGTAAGTGTAGGTCTCTTTCCAATATACATTAGCTTGTCTCTATGTTGTCTTTTTTTATTCCAAATATCATGCACGTATTTTTTATTTCAATTTTCATGTACTCAGCCAATGAGAAATAGAAATAAATAAATAAAAGATAAGAGGACAACAAAAGTTAGTTATAAAAAAACTTGAATACGTCTACATTGAAAGACTAGATATAATGGTAATTAAATGAAGCAAAAAAAAAAAAAAAAAAAAGCTTCCCAGTAGAGTGCTAAAATCACAGAACTTGCATTGCTTATGTTTATAAATGTCATGGTTAAATATTTTTACATATGTAGCTATATACAAAATGAATAAATGAATAAATTCAAAGTAAAACAAAGCAATAGATAAATAAAAACATAAAGACCTAGATAATTATAAAAATAAAAATAAGTAAACAAATTATAAAAAAAGCTGCAAACAAACATTTCAGATCCATGTCAGGAGTTGATTTCGTAACAGTGTTTCTCTATTTGATTATTTTAAGTAAATATATTATCTTTTAAAGACTCCGTTCGGTAAATTGGCAGAAACATATATGGAAATAAAAAGTTCAAATTCACATTTTTGACAAGATTGCTCACCATCCGTCTACGGATTACAAATACACTCGAATACGGATGGACGGGTGGCGGCCGTTTCTGGCAAAGATGCCTCGCTGACATGTTACTATTCTCCGATGCTATCTTCTGCTAGTCACTTTGATAGACTCGTCTGGAAGTTCGCGCCAAAGAGTGACCCAGATACGGAGATGGAGTTGGCTTACTATCGAGTTTCTACGGGAGTCTGGTGAGATTTGTTTCTTGCTTACATCTTAAGTTTGATAAATACTTACACTACCACTGTTTGCTACTAATAGTCAAGCAGCTGCGATGCTTTTGATCAAATGAACAAAGTACTAGTATTTGAGTATTGGAAAACATAAGAATGAAACCCACATAATTCATGTAATTTACTAAACTGCCCGTCTGCCAGTGCATCTCTGCTGCATGTGGTCCCTAACACTTCTGATATATACAAACGTTAAGATCATTAAATACTTTTTATTTTGACAACAAATTATTGTGTTTAAAAAATGGATCCTCCCATTTTTTTTTCGAAATAGATTCTTCTTTTCTTCCTCGTTTTTTTTTTGTCGGTTAAAGGGGCACTCTTTTAGGACGCCCCGTTGTAGGACCACATGCATGACAGCAGAAATGCACCGGCAAACGTTTAGTTAGGTAATATTTGGTTCTTTCTCATGTTTTCCACTACTCGGATTACTGGTAATATACCTCGTTCTTTTGATCAAAGCATCGCACTGACTTGTGGATGCGAGTAATTAGAAGCTAAACGTCTTTTTATAAGAACAGCAGAATGTCGTAATCCAGGTCGTATCACTTAACTGGGATGCTAAGATCATGAGCTTGCGATTTCGACACAGGTACTTGTGTCCTTTGGCACTGGGCATTTGCTTACTCCATCCAGGTCTAAATGGTTACCGGGAGAAATAAGTTCCATAAAGCGCCTGCAAAATGTATGCAGCTGGATTTATCCAGTAAACGGGTAATAATTCCGATGTGACATTTAGCAAAAAGGAAATTAGACAAACTGTTGTAGACGAAATGGAATTAGAAACCATGTAGGACGAGACCAAAGGGCATATACTCAAAGTGGGCCTTTAGACCAATTGGCAATTACTATAAATATTCTGAAACAGCATTTGAGCCTCCATTGGAAAAACGCGCCATGATAAATAATAGATTGGCGGCGATCCGGGGGACGCGGGGACGTGTCCCCTTGATTTTTTCTGGGGGATCGTCCCCCCCCCCCGATTTTTTAAAGCTTAACATATTTATATGCAGTGTTAGCTTGTGAAGGTAATAAAGAAATTAAACGTATGCCAAATACAATGCTAAATGTTATTATAAGGCCAAATTTTCGGCTCGCACTTCGCGCTCGCAAACATTTTCATTTAATTCTGCAATATGTGCGAATTATGCGAATTTTGAGTGATTATTTTTCACTTTAGGGTATTTCCGTCCCATAGTCCTGACATGAAATCGCCGCGCTTGAATTATAGTATTATCATATTATTAATATAACCTGAAATTACTCTGTTAAATATACATTAAGTAAACTTTAAGGAAAAAAAATGAAAACAAGACAGACTAATTTCAACCTTCTGGGCTCTCATGTATTAATAAGACCTTTTGAGATAACGATTAGAAGCAATACATATTTCAGTATAAATTACCCTACAATTTTTTTTGTACAGGTAAACTTAAGTATTTAAAAGAGAAAATACTTGTTTTGCTACCGGGTAAATAAATATTGCCTATTTGGTATACCGGATATAGACTGCACTACTCTCTACATGCACTCTTACGAAACTAGACAAATTGAATAAATAATAATGAAGGTTATGCTCTACTGGGCTGATAGTTCATATTGGCTTTTATATTTCATTTATGGTCCCCCACCGGACCGAGAAATGAAAACCCAAACTACATATAAAACGAAAGCTAATAATTTACATAATAACGACAATTCCAATAATAGCGTTTTTTTGTCCATCTAGAAAGTATTTCATTAAAAAGGTGATCGAACCTCAACCAGGCCATCAATCCCAAATACTTAAAAAATTACCCCTATTTTAATGGTGCAGCTGTTGACGTTAAAAGATGTTAACGGAATGCTACATGCTAAATGCTGAATCTTCTTCTTCTTCTCGAGTCCTTTCTCCTATTCTTCTGTTTGATTCGTAATTATACCTGATTACATTTTAAGTCATAGTATGCATTGTATATTTATATAGATTCTTAGGGAATCCGAATTAGACTCTACCCATTAAGTATTGAACGCAGGCGATCCCATTGGGCGAAAGAGAAGTAAGATCAGCTTGGGAATGAATTTGCCCTTTCATTTCACAACAATAGAATTCTAGCACACATGGGGTCTATTGTTCTGACATAGCAATGCGAATGTGTTTTCTAAAGGCGAAACCCAATCATGCCTGGCCGTAGCATTCCCTTAACATTCTTTGACGTCATCGCCCTCACCATTAAAATAGGGGTACATTTTCGAGTATTTGGGAGGCATGGCCTGATTGAGGTTCGATCATCTTTTTATGAATACTGCTCAAAAATTTATTTATTTTGGGGGTATTTATGTTATACGCCTACTTAGATTTCAATCGATGTAAGGTTATATTTACTCCGTCTACGATCTTTAAGGATAATTGTGAGGTATTTCTACCGTTGATATTTTCTTGTCTTGTTTGGAAACCATTTTATCTGCAGAAAATGAGCCGAAAAGTAACGTCAGGTATTAGTATTATGTCTCGAGCCTTCCAACTAACAAGAAAGTTCGTATTGACAATGGGGCTTCTCTAATTAAATACAAATTTGCAAAGCGGTGTATTTAAAAGAAAGTCGAGGGTATTAAAACAAAATTCGACTCTTCAAAAGTGAAACTCTATTAAAAACAATAATGCATAAGATTAAAACTAGAAAATGATTGTCTTGAAAAGTTAAGCACACAGCTGAAGAGGAAGGCCAATTTAATCAAATCGTGAGAGAAGCATAATTAAGCTTTCGAATTAAGTTGATAATCATATCTATTTCTTTAATTGCAAGAATAAATACTTTCTCAAATAAATAAAAGCTGTTCTGTTATTCCGAATTAGGCGCAAATATTTCCGTTGCATAACTGAAAGTGAAAATTGAGCTAATTTGAATATAATAACTTCGTGTATCAAATGACGGTGGCATGAAATTGCATTAAAATTGTTAAATCTTTGTCTGATTTTACAATGAATCCAATCCAAAGTTTTCCATGTCCATGTAATCCTAGTTTTGTAATTGAGTATATGAATATAAAAAAGGCCTAAGTCCATAGGAGGCCATTTCGAGATAATCGAAAAAAAAAAACTGAATATTTTTTTAATTTGGGCAATTAAAGTATATTTGGCCAAAAGACATCAGAGAACATCATAAAACAAATTTAAGTGTAAATTTTTGATGAACGTAAATTTTCAAATTACTTGTGGGCGGGGCCTTTTGTCTGGTGGACTTGGGTCGTTTTTAGAATCATATGGACTTAGGTCGTTCTTACATTTTCATTTCATTTTCATTTATTTATTTTCACAATACAGCAAAAATAATGTACAGAACAAAACAATCAGTGAATAAGATAAATTAAGCTTACATAGCCTGCATGCCCCACATCCACACACTCACATCAGCATAGGAAATTACTTTTTGTTTTGAGGAGCTATTTTAAAAATATATATTGACACACACCCACCCAAACACCCCTCACACACCCTCTGACCACACACACACACACACAGACAGAAGCACAAACATCTGCAAGTGAACTTCAACTTCAATTTTGAGGTACTCAAGGTTAAACAAGAAGTAATGAGAGGGGCGCTAGATATGAATGTAAGAAAAGCCTAAGTCCTGGACTTAGGCTTTTCTTACATTCATACCAGATTTTCATCCTTATTTAAGGCATTTCTGAGATGTTTCAGATTCATTATTTATGCACAAGATGGGCAATGTATAAGGAACAATTTCCCATATATAACTCAATTTCGCCAAAAATTGGACTTAGGCCTTTTTTATTTCATATACTCAATTGTTTTATCCCTACTTATAATATAAATAGTATGATTATCATCATCATCATCACCATCATCATTACCATTATATTATTATTATTATTATTATTATTATTTTATTATTATTATTATTATTATTATTATATTTATTAATTATTATTATTATTATTATTATTATTATTATTATTATTATTATATTATTATTATAGTTTTATTTATTTATTTATTATTTATTTATTATTTATTTATATAATAAATAATCATTATTCTTTTAATCGAAAGGTTGTGTCAAGTGGTCAGTTAATCTTAAAGTAAAATATTTCTTGTTTCTGTCAGTAGGGTTGGGCAAATAATTACTTTTTTCTGAGAAGTTGTT
>CALNVZ010003429.1:9365153-9384883 GCA_940671915.1 Paracentrotus lividus
TCAAACAAGTTGCTTCTATAGTCAAATTTGATGTAGAATCCAAAAATGACAATTATTTTTGTGAACGATGATGTCTGACGTCGCTAAAGTACAAAAAAAAACCAAAATAGTGTATTTTGCCCATTCATCACAAACTTAACAGGTATAAACCGGTTTTATTTTGTTTCTTTATGGATTTTGATGGTCTAAAAGCTCAAATCTGACAATTTTATCATGACCTAATGTACCTAGTATGTGTTATAGGTGTTATTTAGTGATTTTGATATGAGGTGATTTTTGCTCGATATTGACTGAAACTAACTACCAAACTACACTAACAGTCAACTTAGGTAGGATCAATCATGTTGGATTAATCATGTTGAGTTCCCTGATACCCAAAATCCATTTAAAAACGTAATAAAAGTGGTTTATACCTAAACAAGTATGATAATTGGGCATAATACGCCATTTTGGCGGCCATTTTGTTTTTTTGCACTTTAGCGACGTAAGACGTCATCGTATGCAAAAATAATTGTCATTTTCAGTTTCTACATCGAATTTCACTATAGAAACAACTTGTTTGGAAAAAAAAAAAGTTGAGATTCGCCCAACCCTACTGTCAGAGAAATGTTTGCATAAAGATTTTGTTTTTATAAGTGGACATCACAATTGTCTTGCATGAAATTGTACTCTCTATAAAATAAGGACAAAAAAAGAGAAAAAACCCAAGTGAAAAAGTTTGACCGAGTTCATTTCAGAAACAGTGGATTTAGAAATTTAAATACACATTGTTACTCGAAATTCATTCGTAATTCACTTTGAATTCACTCTTTAACGATAATATTCACTTATCTTTTTTTTTAAAGAGTATATAAATTATCTTGTTGTTTTTTTAATGGATGTCCAATTGGTTTTCCTCGCATATAGGTACAACGACGAGCTATCGTCAAAGCTGATTCTGAACGCGAGCTGGCAATATGGTGGAGTATTAAAGATCTTGAATACTTCTTTAGATGATCAAGGGGATTACACCTGTCAGTTAGGCACCGCACTAGGTTTCAAAGACAGTGTGACAACACTCAAAGTCTACGGTGAGTACTTCATCAGCCTTAAGTCGAGGCCTCTTGCTGTTTGTAGTCATGCAGCTACGCGGCTTTTGATCAAACGAATGAGGTAGCAGTATCTGAGATCGATATATTGAAGGAAGAACCGAACATTTTTCAAAATAGCACAAGCTTTATTATAACAATAAATTTAGTTTTTATCAAAAAACGCGTAGCTGCCTGGCTATTCCCCCCCCCCCCAAAAAAAACCATTCAGATGGAAATATTATTGTATCGCATTTCTCGAAACTCGCCTCGGGGAGGGGGGGGGAGCCTTGCAGTGCACGCCTTGGAGTTTCGGGAAATACGATGATTTCATCATGTTGAGGGAAACAGCAAAAGGCCTCGTCCTGATCTGCTACGAAGTGCCTTAATCGTCAAACTATAGTTATTTATTTTATTTTTTTAATAATCCTAAATTCGATGATTATCATCATTTCGATAATTCACAAGACCATCAAATCTTATTCAAAGTGTAGGTGGATGTCCTTTTAAAGTTAAATAGATAATGTAAACTTCAAACTTCCGTAATTAATAAGTTATGCCCGTGCTTCTTGTTAATTACTTGAAGCTTCTTGGTTTCTATATCAGTTGTTTATACCAATAACAAACAAATCAAAACAAGGAAATGGTGTGATATTTTGTTTTCATTGGTACTTTATTAATAAAAGAAAACACATCCGCAGAAGTTTCAATTGCTACATAGTTAAAACACACATCGATTCATTCTACACCTCTCCTATTTGACAGTGGTAGTGTATTGCGTTTGTTTAAGTTTCCTCTAGCTTTATTTTATACACTGAAAAGATAACTTTGTCAATTGACAAATAAAATTTGTCATTAATGTGGTTAATTAACAAATTAATAAATTGTTCAGCAAGATTTGTCTTATAGATTTGTCATGCACCATAACATGACGAATTTTAATTTGTCATGAAAAGTGGTCTAATTTGACAAACCTTTTCAAATTTGTCATTGCAACATTTAATTCCTCATTCTCATTTTTCAATTTGTTTTTTTTTCATTCATCAATTTGTACTGCATTTTGACGTTAATTTGTCATGTAACAGTCAGAAAACACACCTGTAATAAACAAACAATACAGATAGTTAATATTTTTGTCAGTTTTAATAGAACCTCGAAATTCCTGAGGAAACAAATTCAAAATACATCAAATCCAGTCAACACTTGCCAGCTCAAGCCTTGCCTCGCAGCTAAATCACAGCGACCGGCGAGTGATTCGAAGACGCTGATTATGTGCGGGGTTTCCCAAACTGTCTTCAGGAGCTAAATTTGTCATGCATTTTGCGTCAACAAATTGATTTGTTTTTCAGCAAATAATTTGTATTATAATTCGTTATGCCGTCATTAAATCGTCATTTCTACATTGACTGCGAAAGAGATTTGTCAATTACGTGCGAAGAGTCGTCACGCAAATAAATCAGTCATGCGCAAGTTTGTTTTTGTCAACACCAGTTGAAACTTTGTAATAGTGCTCGATCAATTTGTTATGTATACTACATGAGTTTGTCATTTCACAGTTATATCGCAAACAAATTATTTTACCCCGATTGACGAATTAATCTGGCCTTGTGACAAAGTTATCTTTTCAGTGTAGATACCTATATGTAAAGCCTACAACCGAGGTTTCCCTACACTGTAAAAAAAAATATTTGTATATTTACAGCAAATCTGCTGTCAGCAGAGTCCCATAGAAAAATGTGATAAAAAAACACTTTTGTTGTAAATTTCTCTGCAAATAATTACATGAGAAATACAAAATATACATTAGGAGTAACACATTGTTCCGTTTTAACCAAAATACGTAAGCTTTAGAACTCTAATGATTTTTTTCCTTCTCTTTCATAAATCTTAGAGGAGAAATTTACAACAAAACTGTTTTTTAAATTACATTTTGTATGGTGACTCTGCTGACATCACTTTGCTGTTTTTTTTTTCTTCTGTTTTTACAGTGTAATGCCAACATATTATTATGATTATATAACTTTGTCAAATCTATTATGTTCCACTGTTTTTCTTATTCTTCTTACTCAGTCACGTAAAGCCATTTGCCTATAGTATGATACATTTTCCTCTACGGAAATAAATTAATCTGAACTCAGTGATCAAACAGCTGTGACTCCTTTTGAATCTATCATAATCATTTGAATCATCTTATCCCAATATTTGTACGACTTTTTAACTTCAATTTAACTTCAATTAAATATGAGTATTCATTACCCTTCAGAAAAAGCTTTGTCAAAAGTTGCCTTGCGTTCGATTAATTTTGTCAAATTGTATTCGTTGGTACACTCGGGTGAAAAGAAAAGAAACAAAATTATATATATATATATATATTTGTTAATGTTGAAGTGTGACGGTGCGTTGATTTGCGCGCGACCTACACTGAAAAGATAACTTTGTCAATTGACAAATAAAAATTGTCATTAATGTGTTTAATTTAACAAATTAATAAATTGTCATGCCAAAGATTTGTCATTATAGATTGTCATGCACCATAACATGACGAATTTTAATTTGTTATGAAAAGTGGTCTAATTTGACAAACCTTTTTCAAAGTTTGTCATTGCAACATTTAATTCCTCATTCTCATTTTTCAATTGTTTTTTTTTTCATTCATCAATTTGTACTGCATTTTGACGTTAAATTGTCATGTAACAGTCAGAAACACACCTGTAATAAACAAACAATACAGATAGTTAATATTTTTGTCATTTTAATAGAACCTCGAAATTCCTGAGGAAACAAATTCAAAAACATCAAATCCAGTCAACACTTGCCAGCTCAAGCCTTGCCTCGCAGCTAAATCACGGCGACCGGCGAGTGATTCGAAGACGCTGATTATGTGCGGGTTTCCCAAACTGTCTTCAGGAGCTAAATTTGTCATGCATTTTGCGTCAACAAATGATTGTTTTCAGCAAATAATTTGTATTATAATTCGTTATGGCCGACTTAAAATCGTCATTTCTACATTGACTGCGAAGAGATTGTCAATTACGTTGCGAAGAGTCGTCACGCAAATAAATCAGTCATGCGCAAGTTTGTTTTTCAACACCAGTTGAAACTTTGTAATAGTGCTCGATCAATTTGTTATGTATACTACATGAGTTTGTCATTTCACAGTTATATCGCAAAACAAATTATTTTACCCCGATTGACGAATTAATCTGGCCTTGTGACAAAGTTATCTTTTCAGTGTACACAGGGTATGGGGATTTAGTTTTTGAGCATAGAAAATTCACCTCGCATTGCGTTCTCTACGTTAGATTCCTACATAGATCGTGTTATTAGAGTAAGTTGCCTCATTTTTAAAAAAAAATATTAATGGTTATTCATCATAATATATATTTTGTTCGGCTTGACCTGGTTACAGTTACGATAAATACATTGAATATGATGATCCTGGATTGGTAGCCTTCAAAAGCCACGTAATATTCAATTCTGAGAATTATACCATGTGCAAACATTACACGCCATTAATATCAAAAGGTTGTACGTAGCCAATGTCCTACGAAACGCCTCTTATTCGTATCAATTGTCTATATTATTACTATTTTATATTGGTTGCATGTCCTAGCTGTACCAAGGTTTCTTCGCATCACCAATCAAAGCCATCAACATCCTCTTGATCAATCTGCTCCTTATGAGGTGACTTCTGGTGAGCCTCACACCTTCATCTGCTCGTCCTTCCCACCTTCCAGTCCGGCAACCAACCTCAGCTGGGGACTAGACCCTATCCTGAATATAACCCGAAACATGATCCACTTCCCATCAACCATCGTAACGACTTCCAGCTCATCATCATCATCGCCATCATCATCGGGTCATTGGCAATTCTTCTCTAGCGAGAGAAGACTGGTTCTGACTCCAGGAAATGAAGATCATGGGGCAGTTGTCAAGTGCTATGGCGATCATCCTGGGTTACATCCTGCGAGGTTGTCTGCTTCTGTTACATTGAGTGTCCTTGGTAAGCGATTAGAAGTATATTTTCGTCTACTTTTTTCCCTCTCTTTTGTTGGTATTTGCCCATGGTCTTCTTATGCTCTCATGTATTTAGCACATCTGGTTTATTTGCTTTTGTTTAAGAATCAATTTTCAAGTTTATACCGCTGATACTGCACGGAAATGCATAAATATTTATTCCTTACAGTCACACGAACGTCCATCCGATTCAAATAAATGTAAATATTACTTTAATATTCCATGCCAGTAATATACAAATTTACGATCAATTGTAAATTTGAAACGGCCTTTCTGATTGGTTGACAATGATACTTTTAGGAAAGAAGTCTATGCCACAAGAATCCTGAATGGTTACTCTCAGTAGGCAATTGATTGCTAATCGTTATGTTACAAGGCATTGCTATTGCACACTAACATTGTCACTTTTCATCGACAAATATGAAAGTAAATACATTTTTTTCTTGGGGAGGAGGGGACTTCAGCAGAGTGGACATTGAAGGTCACTTAAATTTGTCTACTAACATGCTACTTCTGGGTTAAAGTTAAAAAAGGTATTTAGTTGGAGCCTATCTAAGAACAACCCGTTTAGCTCCCAATCCGACATAATTTTGTTAATTTCTACCGTAAATTTGACTTTTCAAGCGCAAAAACAAATAATCAGGCATGAACAACAGTAACAAATGCTGATGAAGGGACACTCAAAATAACGATGGAAAGTCGACCAATTTTGAAAATTTCCAAATATTTCAATTCCATACCTATCCCATTTATGGACAGTGTCTCCACGCTATATCCGGATCTTTGACGACAATTTCCAGCTGCTCTCTGACACGGGCATCATAAACGTAACCCAAGACAGTGCAGTGACCTTTGTTTGCTTGAGCTCCAGGTCCCGACCTCCTACTTCTCCAATATGGTGGATTGGTGATGACGTCTTTGAAGGAAACATGACCAACAGCGTTTGTGATAATCATGGGATCTGTGACGTATTTACCCGCCTTACTCTACCACGAGTTCTCCGAGAGCATCATGGGAATGACGTAACCTGTTCTGCTTCTGGGTTGAACCTCCGTCCTGTAGCCACGAATATTACTTTGACCGTACTGGGTAGGCACAATTGCATTTGATGAGGCCGTTCTCCTGTAGGACCTGTACGTACTCTTGGTATTTGGGGGGATTTTAGGATGGTTTCTGCAGTAACTGCAGCAAGGCATTACTATGCACAATAATATAAGACCATGTCTCGTCTTCGTCTGAGATTTATACATTGATCTAAGATCCTTTGAACAAAGACAAGAATTTTTTACCAGATAGCAGACAGTATTATCACTTGAGTGTCAAACGGACTACTTTGAATATCGTTTTATCATTTGCATTCTTATTTCGTTAAATCGAAGACTGTAATTACTTCTCAAAAACACACACATTAAAGTTGGTTTTCATTTTCGTTTCTAAACAAACCATATCCAGGACCACCGGACCCTCCGCGTATAACAAACGGTGCAGGATCCTTTATCGAAGGGAGACCAGGTTCTCTAGAGTGCATCACGTTGAACGGTTACCCTCCAGGCGTTATAGAATGGCTCATTGACGGCGATCCCACTCCTGACACCCGCACATCAATAGTCAAAGGATGGCGATACGACGTCACAAGTCACTTGACCATCAACGCTGACCGATCCATGAACGGGAAAGAGGTTACATGCACAGTCCGCTCGCCATTCGTATCAGCACCAGGAATACAGAGTACAATTGTCTTGGATGTTCAGTGTAAGTACAACATTGGCATGGACTTGTCATCAGGATGTGACTGAATATAGAGAGACTTAAAGACAACAGGGGGTTTTCACTGGACACGAAGGAATTAAATGAGGTTATTTGTGTTTATAGCGTGAATAATGTGAGTTCAGAGTCCAAAGGCAATGTCACATCTAGCAACTTTTGGAATAAAAAAATCTCTTTAATAAATGGGACAGGAAAACTAACACAATTTTTTTTCTCTGACATTTTAGTATCTGAAAGTCTATACTCCGTCGTTTTTATGGTTGCTTTATTTTAACAGACAACAGCGATTCTAATACTCGGCACCATTACTAAGCTTTTAAATCACACTGAATTGATCATCTTATTTGCACTCATGCTATTATTATTTCTCTTTCGCCTGCATAATACACTGTGCACTTATACACCTTCGTTGATGGGACACTGCAAGTTCCCTTACCTTATTGTAAACAAAACGTCCTTTTGGAACTATGTTAATAAAGAATAAATATAGTTTAAACCTATAAACACTGGCCCACAGCAAATACTCCCCGCATATACAAAAAATAAAAATAAAATATAGAAATAAAATATAAATAAATGCGGTTCATTACGTCATCTTTGCCCTCATAAGCCTTTTCCTTTCTGTTGATTTTTCTCTTTTTTTAAATACAGTCTGTCCTCACCGAGTTTCCTTATCCAATGAACCAATAGTGGCTGGAAGACGTAGTACCATAACATGCGAATCGTCCGTGAGTAATCCAGCTTCTCGTCTACGCTGGACCGTAGACGGAAGGCAGATCGATTTTGACAATGATGTCACCTCTTCATATTATAGTCCGAACACCTCAGAAGGGTTCATGGCGTCGTCCGTCTTCAGTGGGATTTTTGACGCCGAAGACCACGGAAAGACCGTCAGATGCTGTGCGGAGAGGAACGTGGACATAGGATGCTCAACGGATGTCTGCACGGAATTCTCTTTGAATGTTTATTGTAAGTTTGTTTTACCCTACGATTACACCGGCGCGACCAATTTCAAACCGATGTTTAAGTTGACATTTCAAGATTCAAGATTCAAGATTACTTTATTGATTTTTCTTTCATGTTTTCAAAAGTTAACAAAACAATAACCAAATTAACAACATCAGTATGTAACATAAAACATTTTGTTCAAAAGTAACAGAGAAAACAATTATAAAGAAAATTCAGGAACCAGCAAGAAGCAAAGCTTTGAAATGATATATAATTATCTTTCGGTCGGTTTTGAGTAAGTCGATTTTTTTAGTGTAACCAAGATTTACGAAACAATGACACGGGGCTTTGTTGGTTAGCTGCGGTTAGCGACAAAAGGGGCTACACGGCTTGAAACATTCTAGTCGAGGTATTGATATACATTTTTGTATTATGGGATTAAAACTCACGCTAGAGCATCCAAGTACTTCCCCCAAAAAATCTTAGCTACATTACGACACCACTGGATCACTGATCCTTCATGTACATGATGTATCCCACTAAAGGTTCAGTAGATAAAGTAAATTATTGCTTAGCAAAAACGGGAGATGGTCTTTTTTTCTGAGTGATGTTATGGCTCCTTAACGGATTATTTTTCTTTTCAAGCAGGCGTTTAACTACGCTTTTAAAGTAGTTGAGAAATTTATGTTTGTAAACCGGTTGATACCGACATTTGCCATCGTCATTTCGATAATTGATTACGTTTACAGGTAAACCCAAACTTATGCAACAAGGAAATGACATGATCTCCTCAGTGCATGATTACTACATTACTCTGAGATGCTCCGCTCGTGGGAACCCACCTCCATCAATAGAATGGTACAGTCCTTGGATGGTCCAACATCATGTGCCCCTCAACGCGTCTACCCCTGGCGTCATTTCGTTGAGCATTTTGGACGATACCATTGCTGATGGGGAGGGGTCTGACAGGGTGACTGTAGAAAGTACTTTGGTGATCGAATCAACGGCTGGTAGCAACACGAGGGTTCAAGGAATCAAATGCATGGCTTCCAATTCGATTGGATCTAGTTCCACCACTTCATTCTTCGGAAACACGGATGGTGGGTTTGGTTCATTCAATATTGTTGTTGTGTATAGTTGATGAATTTGTAAGAAAATAGATAAATACCAAAACGAAATAAAGAAGTAAAATGAAATTAGCTATGGCAGTTTAGAATAGTATTACTATACCTATAAAAACTTACGTGCTAACTTAGGTGAAAATCTTTTATCCCTTTATGTTGTTCAAGTGTCACCTTAAGACCCAGAGTGTCTATTGTAGGGTTTGAGTTGTGACGAAATAGACTCCCTTTGTCAGATGTCTACCATAGGGGGTGGGTGTTAATGTTTAAACAAGGCGACGGCTCTGCATACTTTGAAATAATTCATTTAGATGGGCATTCATCAATCAAAAAAAAAAAAAAAAAGATTAATATATATTTCCTTTTCCATTTATCAACCAGATATTTCTTCGGAATATGATCCCGAAACGGGTCTTCTGACTATAAGTTATTCCAAAGTTTCAGGAGTTGCAATACCTATTGATTCCATACCTTGCGTTCACGTCGACTACAAGCCAGCCACCAAAGAAGTTTGGAAGCTAGGGGCTACTTGCTTTAAGCTTGAGAACAATGAGACAGTAGTACAGGTACAGAGCGGGATGGAACAGGCTGAGATTGGCATAAGGGTATGCTACTTCGAAGAGTTCTGTAGCATTCCAACCAGTCCAAAGTCATGTAAGACGAATTCAGTTTTATTTCTTTCATGTGCCTTTACCACGTGCATGTGCCTTTAATATGTTATACCTATATTGACGATCACGAACTTTGACGACAATAATCAAAGTCTAAGGACTTTTTGGACCGTAGACTGAGTTTGTACGAGTTGAAAATTGTGCGATGCTACTGTGCGATCCTTTTGTCTGATGTCGATTGATACATCATGCATAAAGATCGCACAATAGCTCCGAACGAACTCCGACTCATAAAAAAAAAATAAAAAAAGAATAAGTGTTCAGAATATAATAGACCATTATATTCACGGACAAGAATCGTGCTTACATTTAAGTCTTCTCTTCATCTCTCTCTATTATGACTTTCTCCCTCATTATTCCATAATTATGTTTCCGCACCTTTCCGGTCTGACACATTTTTATAACTTGGTCTCCAAAACCCCCTTTGTGCATAACACTTTCCATTCTGATTTATCCCTTATTTTGTAGCTACCCAGACGTCCCCGATAGCCCAGAACAGCATTGTCCTTCCTATACTGGTGGCTGTCATAGCCATCTGTGTGATACTCAGCATTGCAGGAGCATTCGTCATGTTCAAGAAGAGAGACAGGAAAGGTAGAAGATTTTTGTTACATCATACAATACAAATCATAGATTTTGCATATTATAAGTCAAAGGTCAAACGTCACAGACGCCATTTTGTGCAAGTTCTGAACTATGTTGCTCCTGTTATCTCAATATCCCAAGAACAACTTGAGACATAAATGTCACCCTCATCTTGATATATATCACCTTTAGGAAGATGATCTGATCAAATTTTGTTAACCTTAGGTTGTAGGTCTAGAATAACATAGATTTGTTTCTCAAATTAGTGGCTGTAACCAAGGAGCTAAAGTCCCTGCTGTAACGTTGGAGGCATGTACATCACAGTGGCACTTATTCTTTTCTTTATTTAATCATAATTCAGTCCATGGAAGATCGAGACAAACCCAGGGCGTACCGAGAAGGAACCAGGTATCTTTCCGAAGAAGCACAAACCATGAACATACCCATACGCAGTTGCCTCGAAGCGACTTGAATGATTACATGGACATGACATCCAACGGTACCGCGCAGGGCGCCACCAGCGGGGGTATGACTCCATTTCCAAGCTTCATTGTATTAGATTGTAACTTTAGCAGTGTCATCAATATTTTGCTTTAAATTTGAAGATTGCCTGTTGGATTTACCCATTACAATATGGTTTATAAAGTAGGAAGAACATGGAGATAAAGTCGCTTCCTGATTAGAGATGTTTTAGGTTCGAATCTTTCCAGTGTCCAATATTTCAATCATGTGACTTTTTTTTATTATCTGACTTTATTTTCTTGTAAATGCAGATGAAGCATCTTATTAAACATAACGAGGGTTACAGTAAACATTCTCTCTTAGAAATCATTTTTCTTTTCTTTTTTTTTAAACATTCATAGCAATGCATATTTTTAAGCCTTATCAATCTCCCCTAATTTGTTGATGTATTGCTTACACAATAAAGCGTCACTCTTAAAAATGTATTAAATTTACTCATTTGTCTAGATTCGGGAGATATGTTTGCTTATGAGGACATGAGGGTTGACAAACGAGGTTCAAGTGCCGACTTTGTGCTTTTAAATCCAGGGTGCCCATCAGGTGAGTTGGTCCTGACGCAATTCCCAATTTTGCATCTTAATTACCTATTAGCTCACGATTGGCTTGAGGAGAAGAATATGATGATTTTAGATTTAGAAAGCATTATTTAGAAATCCGAATTGAATTTTAAGACGTATTTTCTTTTCCACTGTTACATGACACTTTTATTACAAAAAGGGGGAAAGAAAGCACTTTTCAACAAATTAGGTAGCAAATTGTGTTTTAATTTCTTTTGGTCATTTTCCTGTATCTTGTTTCAAAAATGTAAATAAGTTCAAATTCTGTGATTCCATTTTCTTTTTCTCCATTACCCAGTTGACTCTATGGTATACGCGAACATGGCCACACCGGCAACACATCCCTTGATGAGAAGCGACTCTGGGATTTGCTGCACTTATTCCATATCTCCGCCCAATACTGGCTCGGCCCATCTGCAAAACACATACGAATCAAGCATCTTCACCACACCAACCAACCTACAGATACACACTCGGAGCGATGACCAGGACGATGATGGCGACTATGCTTTCATGACCTCGACACCCGTTGCTTCACCGTCATCGAGCACGATGATTGCTTCAGAATGGAGCTTTTTCCCGACAAGTTCAACCTCAAATAACACTCGATCAGCTTCTGCTCCTCAGAGGAGTGGTATGCCTTTGTACGCTAGCGTTCCTTGTGATATCAAGTAGGGCGCGCGCGATCTTACAGGAGGTTCCTGTCGAATAAAGCGCGCGCTATTTTTTTGAAGGTTCTTGTCGGCCAGCGCTAGCGATGACATCATTGTTCATCAAAAGCCTTCCCAAATTAATGGCAGGCCACCGATTTGGGCAAGTAGTCATGAATGTTTGTTGACATGGATTATGTGAGGTTCATATCTGTCTCAGGAGAGTGAGTGATAGAGAGAGAGGTTGGTGTGTATAAATCCACCCCCCCCCTCTTCAATTTTGAGATCAAGAAGGAAAAAATATATACAATTAATATACCCATCACAAAATCATTATTATTGAAACACCTATGAGTATTACCATGATTAAAGAGATGCCACACTAGGTATAATAACATTAAAAATTAGAACGCGATAAGCAAATAGTTAGAACAGCAAAAATAAATGACTTCTCACTAGAGAAAGCATGAATAATACAATTGCTCCGTCATTCAATTGTGGAATACGTTCAAACAAAGTTTTCTTCTTGTTAACAAGACATTTGTCTAGCTGTTTTAACTATTTGGGTTATTGCGTTCTAATTTCTAATGCTAATTATTCCGTAGTGTTGGCATCTGTGATATTATAATCTGCTATTAGATATTTTGCAATCAAAATGCAACTAAATTTTCTCGTGGATCGGTTACTACTCTTCTTCACGTGTGCCTGGTTATTCAAACAGTACATTAGCCTAATTAGAATGTTAAGAATTCGAATCGCAAGTAACGCAAATTCTTAAACCAAGTGAACCAAATGACTTCTCGACCTGAGAAGCATGAAAATAAATATTTTACCTCTGTCATCTTTTTTCTTTCTTTTTTTTTTGCTTTTCTGTGAACCAACATGTTAGTTTGCTGACTTTACGTTATATTTCTAGTGTTCTTTTTATTTCCCGTAGCAGTAGAACTAGCTGCAAAATCATTATGAAGGAAGCGGGGGGTGGGGGATGAAAAAATACCCCATATTATGGCGCAGGTGATGATGTCAAAGGATGTTGATGAAATGCTACAGCCGTCCGGCGGCCAGGCCTGATTGGGTTTCGCCTTTAGAAAAAACGTTTGTACTGCTATGTCAGAACAATAAACCCCATGTATGCTAGAATTCCATTGTTATGAAATGAAAGGGCAAATTCAATCATGCCTGGCAGTAGCATTCCGTTGACATCGATTGACGTCACCAACCGCGCCATTTAATGAGGGGTAATTTTCGAGAATTTGGGAGGAGTGGCCTGGTTGAGGTTCGGTCATCTTTTTAATGAAACACTTTCTAGATGGACAATACAAACGCTTAAATTTGGCATTGTTGTATTATGAAGCATAGTAGCTTTCGTTTCATATGTCATTTGGCTTTTTCCTTTTTGGGTCCTGTCGGGGACTTTAATATTTAAAATCAGCTTCTATTCTCCCTATTTAGGATATTGATTCCGATAAAACTAATGATAACAAACGGAAGTCTATTAGATTTTAAATAATAAATATAATACATGCCAATTGCCATTCAAATCGTTAATTACCCAGATAGCAAGGTTTCGTTGGGCCTACATCGGAAATGGTCGTGGCTATTACGTTGGGTCAGTGTTATTCCTGCCGCTGGGCCAACGTTGGCACAACGTTCCACGTTAAGCGCGGCCATATGCCGACGTTGCATCAACGTTTAGTTGTATACAAAAGTTCAACGTCGCGTGCACTGAAAATGCGAACGTTGGTCCAACATTGGCATATGGTCGCGCTCAACGTGCGACGTTGTGCCAACGTTGGCCCAGCGGCAAGAATCACGTTGAACCAACGTATAGCCACGACCATTGCCGATGTTTGCCCAACGAAACCTTGCTATCTGGGTATCCAGGTTCTTGTCAACGTGCATAACTTGTACGCGAGATCGAAAATACATGTAGTTCTGTCGCTAAGCACCATCGCACAACTTAGATATAACAATATTTAGAGAAAAGCTTAGTGCAGAACTAAAAGTCTAGGACAAGCTTGGACGTTGCTGGACTTTGAATCTTTAATCAAGCTTTCGGCTTATTTGCCTTCATCAGGATTTCTGAAGAGAAAATCTTAACAAACAAAAACAAAAACCTTAATAAATAAAAGTAAATCATACAAACAAAATCAGGCACCAACATCTTATTTTATATTATGTATAAAACAAAAAGTAAAGAAAATAGATAATATGTACAAGTATTTGTTTACCTTATTAGGCCGTGGAGAGTTGTCTTACGTGTTTGTGTTTATTAAGTTGTTTTGAAGTATTGAAATATAAAGGGCCATGATAGAGGGCGTGTAATCAAGTGTGGATTTCGTAGTTGTTATATATATATATATATATATACATGTATATATATATATATATATATATATATATATATATATATATATATATATATATATATATATATATATATATATATATATATATATATATATATATATATATATATATATATATATATATATATATATATATTTGTGTAGGGGTGACTGTGTGTATGTGTGTGAGTGTGTGTGTGTGTGTGTGAAATGTATAAAGAACACAGATGCAAGTGATGACAAACATCAAGGTGGATAAAATCACGACTTGTAAATAAACTCCATCAAATCAGTGAGAATTCACGAGGCTTTTATCACAATCCTTATGATATGCAATGAGGCACATGTCATGTAATCATTTGTAAAATTGTAAACGAGAAAGGATATGAAAGTCAGTGAACTTTGTATCGAATCTTGTTTACACAATTGTAATTTAATTATTTGGTCACTAAGAACTCGACGAGAGACATATTAAATGCAATAAGAAAAATAGTATTGTAAAGATGAGGGGGAAAATACACAATATACATGTATACAATAATGAAATACAACGATGAAAATATATATGAGTGGCACCTGAAACAGAATAGTAACTTAGAATAAATAAATATATGTCTCGAACAGATGACTATGTAAAGCACACAGACAATAATTAGTTTTATTTTGCGCTATACATGAATAAAAACATTAAGTGATTAGAGTGAAATCATTTTTATTTCCCCTGATGGAAAATACAAAACAACATCATGGAGCCTGAATTTATGGAAGTGAGACTTTTCTAGACGGTTTTATTTTATTTATTTTATAATTAAATTAATATTATTATTATCATTATTACTATTATTATCATCATTATCACCAGTACTATTATCATTATTATCAATAATAGCATTGTTAAAATTATTTTTTGCAATGAATGTATTTTTACGACAATATAAAGGAATTATTGTCTTACGTACATCAATCGTCAGAGGCCACTGTTATATTATAATATGCCTGTTCCATTTGACGTTTTATGTTTTAGAATATGTATAACATTATACTTTTATAATTGGAATAACGTCTAATTAATTCTTAGAATTCACAGTTCACACAATCATTTTGATAATGATTTGCTTATTAATTTGCATTACCATAAGTGACACTGTCTATGAATTAATAAAATGTTCGGAGTTACATACCTCAAGCAATTTTGAGATTCATTGTGGATAATGGAGAGCGTATTTTGTCTTTCTTTCTTTTAGGCTATACAAAAGTTGGAATAACACAAATACTGTACATTTTCATATATGGCAAATCTTGTAGGCCTAAACCTCGATTTTGAACGTTTATTTCTAAATAAATGGCACTAAGGTGCACTCTCTATATGGTTCTATTTTTTGTGTTGTTGTTGTTTTGTTTTCATGTTATTTGTTGTTCTGTGTTTTTTACAAATTGTCTTACAGTTTATTATTTGAAGACTGAAGTAGCAGGGCACGAAATAACCGCTAAGACATGTGGCTTTTGTTTTCTGATTTTCGAATTTTCATCAAATCATTTTTTTCAAATTTATTGGATTTCTATAAACCAATAAACGTAGGCAGCATGTCCTATGTCTTCGTTGTACATACTTTTCCCTTTTTACAAGTATATGAAACAATACAAATGTTTATCAAAGATGTCAATTCTTTTAAAAGTTGGGGGAGTATAATGAGTGGGACATCCAAGATGATGTTTAAGTAAGTGTAGAGGTGATTCGGGAGCCAAAATTTTATGATGAATCTAGTAAAGAAAAATATCTGACAACATTGAGTTAATCATAGAAAAAAAATATATATTCTGAGGCCATCTCATGTATTAAAAATGATCCTTCGTTTCCCTCGAAAGTCCCTAAAATGCATGAAAACCCACCAAAATCCTGAAAAAGAAATATTTAAATTGATAGGTTTGCTTAATGTATCATTTGAACGAGCATTAATAAAAACTTGTGTTGAACATGTGACATTAAAAATACTATCTGTTGTTTCCATACAATTGTTAAGGTTCCGCTTTTGGAAGCACTTACACTATACTTGCAATATCCTATTCAAATTTCAACTTATCAGTTGTCTGTGAGGTAGGCGCCTTTCTTCTTTCGACGTACACGTTAATGTGAGTAATCTCAAAATAGCTTATTTCGGGGTGGTGATATAACATGAGTATAAGTTCTCTGTATCCATCTTCTATCAACGTATGTCATTTTTAAAAATTCTAAACGTGCACACTTGGAACAATTAAAGCGAAAAACTATATACCAGAATAGTGGCTGGCGCCAATGCGACATTAGTGCAATAAAAATCACACCATTAGTTGTTTTAGTACATTGTGCTCTTTATATAATACCACACTGATTCTTCCTTTTTTCCTAAGAGCCACCATTAAGATCTTTTGAACCCATCTCAAACATTAAAAATCATCTAATTTTATGTTTGTCTGCATTATAGGGGGAGGGGGTGGGGAGGTAGTCTGCTATCGCTAGGATTACTGCTAGGGTTTATGCCAATCTGGTTCCTTCTTCGGCTAAAAGGGCACAAATTACAACTGGAATTATCCATATCAAATCCTTGGGAATTAATCGGGACTGAAACATTTGCATAGTGACCATTGTTACAATTTAATTGTAATCCAGTCTTTGGTTACTTTTAAATTGTTTGGTTGCCCATTTCTAAGTTAACGTCAGGGTGCTCTAGAAGGATACACCATAACAGATTGCCTTTTTGATGAGAGAAATGCTCAAAGTTCTTGAAGGTTGACGTATTCTCGTTATACAATGAAAGTTATAAAAATTGGACTAGTCTTTACATCTTTAATACTAGGTGAGTCTTCTCATAGTAGTTTTATCAAATATGGTCATTGAAGGACGGTAGGCCTATCATTTAGATCGATCAATTATAAGACGGTTTAATTTTATCGTTATCAAAATAAATAGATGGAATGCATAAATATAGATATGAATGAAAAATAAAACAAGTAAAGGTAATAAATTAATTTATTTTGTGTACATTCATTACCAAAAAATAGAACAAACAAACTAAGAACAGTGCTACCATTATTATTATAAATACAATACCATTGATTACTTCGCGAAGGGGAATAATCTCCCCCCCCCCCACCCCTGGCTATCTACGCACCTGGTTCCTATGGTATTATGTGAGGGTGGTATCTCACTTCTCGGAGACGTCTCCGCGACAGAATAGAAAATTCCGTCTCCGCGACGGATAAAAGGGATTAGAGACGTCTCCGAGACGTCTCCGGGACAATTTATTTTTTTCTAAATCCGTATCCAAAATTCAGGAAACGTCTCGGAGAGGTCTCTCATACTTTTTATCCGTCGCGGAGACGATTTTTCTCTGCGAAGTGAAAAAGCACCCTGAGCAACTTTTTTTTTTTTTTTTTTGTTGTTTGTAATCCCATGTATAATTATTTTCATGTTAAATCCATGAAAGGAATCAATAGCCACACAGTGACAGCAGCATTTTCATGTAGCAAACACACACATGGTGAAAGATGGCATCCAAGTCAGCCTTATAACCTGGAAGAAGTTTTTCCATCTCACTTAGTCTGGGCTTCAGACCCATCTGGGACTAAATTCTTTGCTTGCACTCCACCAGGTATGTAACTGCAATTCAAACAACCTGTCATAAAATAATGAACTACAATACATGAAATCCAATTTGCATACATTACTTGTTGCTATGTCAGGCATGCCTCAGGCAACCTTTGTTTAAAAAGTATGCACAAAGTTATAATAACTTAGCAAACTGGTCTATTCGCGGAAATGATTCGGCGACTTGGAAACTCGGAGACGTCTCCGCGAATAGACCAGTTTACTAATATTTTTCTGTCGCGGAGACATCTCTGAGATGTCTTTGAGACGTCTCTGCGACTAGTATTAATCCGTCTCACCCCGTCCCAAACATGGCAAGTGAGATATCACCATAAAACCAATTTGAAAAGGGTTTTGTTTTTCAAACTTGTGTTATAGATCCTTGTCTCAATAGTGGAACACGCGTGGCATCACAAGGGTTTTATCGATGCAAATGCCCGCAGAACTATGCGGGGCAATATTGCCAATGTAAGTAACAGAACCTTGTTCTTAATATGATACCGTATATATGCACCGGTATCGTTCAGTATTTTTGAAAAAAATACATATATGAGTTTTTTAACGCAAACCCATTATTTAAAAAAATACTAATAAAAGTTGTAATTGCCCCATTACCAATCTTGGAAGGGGGGGGGGTAAGCATTAGCTAAACATGTTTTAAAAAATATATAATAAAAATACAAATACAAAAATACAAAAACACAACCGTCTGGTCATGTTTCTGAGCTCTGGTGCAATTTTGTTTTATTTTGTTTTATTTTTCCTTCTTGACGATATTCTCAATATAGCCTTTTGGAGCAACTATAAAATGATAATTCTTAGAAATGAAAGTGGTAACGATGAAAGGAAAACCAAATTATGGTGGATTTTTCTGAAGGAAGTTAAGATACGTGTAGATATAAATGTGTATTTTGTGAAAAAAAGGAAAACCTAATTTGTTTAATTTGCCGAAAGAGCTTAATATGTATGTTTAATTTGTTATATTTCTCGATATAAATTGATGTATGTAAAATTTCAAATGTAACATGATTTTAGATCAATAAAATACACCTGTAAAGGTTAAAAGAAAAATAAAAAAAAGTGTAATGCCCTATTCCAATGCGTGGGAAAGGGGGGGGGGGTAAGCGTTAGCTAAACATGTTTTAAAAAAATTATAATAAAAATAAAAAAAATAAAATACACAATACAAAAACACAAGCGTCATGTTTCTGAGCGTTGGTGCCATTTTTTTTTCCTTCTAGGGTCTCTTTCGGTCGTATTTCGCCACTCTTAAGGCCAAGCCTACCGATTTACATTTCATAAACCCTACGATTGCATGCATGTAATACATAACTCGACACTATTACTTCTTATCCCTATCTTAAATTCCCGGTACACACAAAAAACAAGAACTAGTTTCCATGAGTAAAACCCGTTTGCTACTCTTGGAGGCGAGTGCTTTTATTCGTATATCACGTATTTTTACTTCAGAATCTGTGTTTCTGTTAAAAGTACACACCCGCTCTTCCAGAACATGTAAAGTTACTAAGGGATACTCAAGAAAACAAATTATTGAGTATATATACTCAATAATTTTTTTTTTCTTGAGTATCCCTTAGTAACTACATGTTCAATTACGTAAAATAATTGTGCAAGTGAGTTTCTCTTCAACTTGGTACGGCTTGGTGGATGATCGGGTGCCACTAACAATCGAGTAAAGTGAGAATTGCTGAGAAATTCTATATAGCCTGTAATTCACTAGATGAGTAAACTACGACACGTGTTCGTACGTCTCAAGTCTCGTGAAAGTCTTTGAGAGTAATTTTACTGGCTATGCGGTACTTTTACATGTTGCGCCCGGTACGCCTACTCG
>CALNVZ010003429.1:9403003-9413659 GCA_940671915.1 Paracentrotus lividus
GGGGGGGGAACTAGTCTGATGTCGCTGGGATTACTACTAGGGGTTATGCCAATCTGGTTCCTTCTTCGGCTGAAAGGACACAAATTACAACTGGAATTATCCATATCAAATCCTTGGGAATTAATCAGGACCGAAACATTTGCATAGTGACCATTGCTACAATTACTAAAATCCCAATCTTTGGTTATTTCTAAAGTGTTTGGTTGCCCATTTCTAAGTTAATGTCAGGGTGCTCCAGAAGAATATGCCAGAACAGATTGCCTTCTTGATGAGAGAAATGCTCAAAGTTCTTGAAGGTTGACGCATTCTCGTTATACAATGACAGTTATCAAAATTGGACTATTATTTACATCTGTAATACTAGGTGAGTCTTCTCATAGTAGTTGTATCAAATATGGCCATTGAAGGACGGTAGGCCTATCATTTCGTATTCATAAAATTCAAGATCGATCAATTATAAGACGGTTTAATTCTATCGTTATTAAAACAAATAGATGGAATGCATAAATATAGATATGAATGAAAAATAAAACAAGTAAAGGTAATAAATTAATTTATTTTGTGTACATTCATTAAAAAAAAAAGAACAAACAAACTAAAAACCATTTATTTATTATAAATACTATACCATTGATACTTCGGAAGGGAATACATCTCCCCCCCCCCTACCCCCTGGCTATCTACGCACCTGGTTCCTATGTATTATGTAAAGGTGGTATCTCACTTTGTGGAGACGTCTCCGCGACAGAATAGAAATTAATGAGCTTTCGGGAACAGTACGGTAGGTAACAGGACGGTGGGTTTAATCGATCGTACTCTCCTCGCACTCGTCCTACAGTCGGTGACTTGTAGCGCTTTCGCAGTCTGCGAAGACGACGGTGAATAGCATTTCTGTGTATCTCCTCTGTATTTCTTCTTCTTTAAACCAATTCTATGTATTTCTTTGTTTTGTCTTTCTGTTACCTTCTTTTCTTTCATTTAAATGTATTACTTTGTGTTGTCTTTCTTTCGTCATCTTGTCTACCATTTCTCATGTATTTCTTTGTTTTATCCTTCTTTTCCTGTTTCTCCTATAAATCTTATGTATTCTTTGTTTTATCCTTCTTTCTTCTTCTCTCCTATAAATTCTTATGTATTTCTTTGTTTTATCCTTCTTTCATATTCTCTCCTATAAATTCTTATGTATTTCTTTGTTTTATCCTTCTTTCATATTCTCTCCTATAAATTCTTATGTATTTCTTTGTTTTATCCTTCTTTCCTCTTCTCTCCTATAAATTCTTACTTATTTCTTTGTTTTATCCTTCTTTCCTCTCTCTCTTTAAATTCTTATGTATTTCTTTGTTTTATCCTTCTTTCTCTCTCTCCTATGAATTCTTATGTATTTCTTTGTTTTATCCTTCTTTCCTCTTCTCTCCTATGAATTCTTATGTATTTCTTTGTTTTATCCTTCTTTCCTCTTCTCTCCTATGAATTCTTATGTATTTCTTTTTGTTTATCTTCTTTCCTCTTCTCTCCGTATAATCCTTATGTATTTCTTTGTTTTTATCTTCTTTTCCTCTTTCTCTCCTATAAGTTCTTATGTATTTCTTTGTTTTATCCTTCTTTCCTCTTCTCTCCTATAATTCTTATGTATTTCTTTGTTTTATCCTTCTTTCCTCTTCTCTCCTAATAATTCTTATGTATTTTCTTGTTTTATCCTTCTTTCTTCTTCTCTCCTATAAATTCTTATGTATTTCTTTGTTTTATCCTTCTTTCCTCTTCTCTCCTATAAATTTTATGTATTTCTTTGTTTTATCCTTCTTTTCTCTTCTCTCCTTTAAATTCTTATGTATTTCTTTGCTTTATCCTTCTTTCTTCTTCTCTCCTATAAATTCTTATGTATATTTTGTTTTATCCTTCTTTTCTCTTCTCTCCTATAACTTCTTATGTATTTCTTTGTTTTATCCTTCTTTTCTTTCTCTCCTATAAAATTCTTATGTATTTCCTTGTTTTATCCTTCTTTCCTCTTGTCTCCTATGAATTCTTATGTATTTCTTTGTTTTATCCTTCTTTTCTATTCTCTCTCAATCATTTCTTTATGTATTTCTTTGTTTTGTCCTTCTTTTCTCTTCTCTTCAATCATTTCTTATGTATTTCTTTGTTTTGTCCTTTAACTTTCATTTCTATTAATTTTTTCTTCCTTCCATTTGCGTTTATCATTGAAATGTATTTCTTTGATTTTATGTACACAAAACATACCAAGACTTTGCCTACCGTAGTCATTCTACACCGTACACTAAATCGCTTGACTACCGTCTTGTTTGGGAAGAAGACGGTAGCAAAAAGGGAGTTGCGATGCGCAGTTCTTTTTTTGCTTTTGAGAGCTACCGTAGTCATGCTACCGTACTGCTCCGAAAGCCGCTTATTCGTCTCCGCGACGGAAAAAAAGGATTAGAGACGTCTCCGGGACAATTAATTTTTTAAAATCCGTCTCCAAAATTCAGGAGACGTCTCGGAGACGTCTCTAATACTTTTAATCCGTCGCGGAGACGATTTGCTCCGCGAAGTGAGAAAGCACACTGAGCAACCATTTATTATTATTATTTTTTTTTTTTTGTAATCCTATGTATAATTATTTTCATGTTAAATCCATGAAAGGAATCAATAGTCAACAGTGACAACAGCCTTTTCATGTAGCAAACACACACATCTTGAAAGATGGCATCCAAGTCAGCCTTATAACCTGGAAGAGTTTATCCATCTCACTTAGTCTGGGATTCACACCCATCTGGGACTAAATTCTTTGCTTGCACTCCACCAGGTATGTAACTGCAATTCAAACAACCTGTCATAAAACAATGAACTACAATACATGAAATCCAATTTGCATACATCACTTGTCGCTATGTCAGGCATGCCTCAGGCAACCTTTGTTTAAAAAGTATGCAAAAATTATAATAACTTAGTAAACTGGTCTATTCGCGAAAATGTTTCAGCGACTTGGATACTCGGAACGTCTCCGCGAATAGACCGTTTACTAATATTTTTCTGTCACGGAGACATCTCTGAGACGTCTCTGCATGTGAGATATCACCATAAAAACCAATTGCAAAGGGTTTTTTTTTTCAAACTGGTGTTATAGATCCTTGTCTCAATAGTGGAACACGCGTGGTATCACAAGGGTTCTATCGATGCAAATGCCCGCAGAACTATGCGGGGCAATATTGCCAATGTAAGTAACAGAACCTTGTTCTTGTTCATACCGTATATGCACCAGTTTTATATCGTTCAATATTTTTGAAAAGAATACATATTTGAGATTTTTACCGTAAACCCACTATATATAAAAAGAAAAAAAATGCTAATAAAAGTGTAATGCCCCATTCAAATGGGTGGGAAAGGGGTGGGGGTAAGCGTTTACTAAACATGTCCAAAAATGGTAATAATAAAAAAAAAACAACAACACAAAACATACAAACACAAGCGTTATGTTTCGGAGCGTTAGTGCCATTTTGTTTAGGTTTTTTTTTCTTTCTTTTGGGGTCTCTTTCGGTCGTATTTCGCCACTCTTAAGGCCAAGCCTGCCGATCTACATTTCGCAAACCCTACTATTACATGCCCGTAACACATAAATTGACATTATTATTTCTTATCCCTTTCTTAAATTCCCGTTAGTTTGCAGCTTTTATACACCAACAAGTCGATTTCTGAAGAGCCATGTGAAATACCACATGTACCGGACTCATTTATCTCTTCACATTCGTGGGGGAAGTGTGAAATTTAGCTTATTTAATGGAAAAAATGCTTGGATAATCTTTGGTAAGTACGAGCAAGGAGCACTGGATATCTTGCAAGCGAGAGTCGTTGGAGAGTCGTCTGAGTAAAATACATGGGCGTGTTACGACCGGTAATGTCGTAGCGAAGGTAGAACCCAGATATCAAGGTTACGTTATTTGGGCCAACGTCGGCAATGGTCGTGGCTATTACGGTGGGTCAACGTTATTCTTGCCATTGGGCCAACGTTGGCACAACGCTGAAACGTCGTGGCCCAACGGCAAGAATAACGTTGGCCCAAAGTAATAGCCACGACCATTGCCGACGTCGGCCCAACGTAACCTTGCTATCTGGGAAAGTCCCAATTACGCATCTCCGTCTGGAACCCACATTTGACGTCACTATCTGATAGCCCCGATTAGGATTCGAACCTCAGTCTGATTTTTTATCAGTTTGTAGGCCTATTTAGAGAAAACAACAAAGAAAACTAATAAGGGCCGAACCGAGGTTCGAATCCGAGTCACGTCTTTCGGATGCTGATGTCAAAGGTAGGTCCCAGACGAAAATTATGTGTTGCTGTGACATTGTGCGTTGATACGACATTACCAGTCGTTATACAGTGTGTTCCTAAAAAGAGGTAATCGAAGTTCAAAGGTCAGACATTTCAAAAGTATATTGTTTAGTTTTGTGATTTGTTTCCTAAACTACTAAGTTTCTCATCAGCTTTAATTTGAGACATTGCTTACGTCTAAACTGTAAGGGGTCACAAAGTTAGGGTCATTTGAAGGTGATAGGTACAAAACCCATTTTTTCCAAGTTTCTCGTTTTTAGGGTATGAAACCAACTTTTTATAAATTGTTGGTTTCATAGTTTTGGGGGGTTTTGTCACACAAAGTTTCAATGAAATGCAATCTCATTTGTCAAAGGACCTATCTCAATGGTAATGAGATGTGTTTGCAATTAGGAGTCTCCTGAGTCTTGGAGACGTCGTGGCGACGTCTCCTGAGACTTCAGGGCGTCGAGGGAAAATGGAACAAAAGTCAAACATGTTCAATCTTTTAGTAGACTTCTTTTAACGCCAGCAAGTCAAAATTATTAAACCATTCGATTTCTTCTAATCGTTAGCAAGTTCCGACAACGTCTCTGCGACGTCGTGGATACTAAAAGGACGTCGCGGCAACCCCGCAAAGACGTCACAGAGACTTGCTCGCGTATTAAAGAAGTCTACTAAAAGATTGGACATGTTTGACATTTGTTTGATATTTCTCGCGACTTCCTGCATAATCAGGAGACGTCGTGGCGATCCGTCTCCGAGACTCCAGAGACTCATGCATAATCGAGAACCTATGTCATTGCCAGCGAGATAGGTCCTTTGACCAATGAGATTGCATTTCATTGAAACTTTGCGTGACAAAACCCCCCAAAACTATGAAACCAAAATTTTATAAAAAGTTGGTTTCATACCCTAAAAACGAAAAACTTGGAAAAAATGGGTTTTGTACCTATTACCTTCAAATGACCCTAACTCTGTGACCCATTACAGTTTAGACGTAAGCAATGTCTCAAATTAAGGCTGATGAGTTACTTAGTAGTTTAGTAAACAAATCACAAAAATAAACAATATACTTTTGAAATGACTGACCTTTGAACTTCGATTATCTTTTTTTAGGAACACACCGTAGAGCCTAGCTACTGCTTTTACAATGGTCAAATAATGTCGCACGACGCATAATGTCATGATCTTTGCCCTGTACCACAAAGACTACGAATTAATAAAAAGATACGATTGATTTTCTTCGTAGCCTTCAAAATGAGGCTACCGAAGAAAATAAACAGGGCACATGTCGAATTATTTACGTCTGGGGCCAACATTTGACGTCATCGTCCGAAAATCGTGATTGGGTTTCGAACTTGGTCCCCTTTTTATCAGTTTGTGGGCCTTTTTACAGAAAATAATTGAAATCATTTGATTTGTTTACAACGTGGAAAAAGAAAATCAGCCTACAAACTGATGCGGATCGGACTGAGGTTCAAATCCTAGTCACGTCTTCGGATGGTGACGTCACAGGTTCGCCCAGACGTACAATATAAAAACATACGATAATTATTGTATTTGCACGATAATTTGAGCCTCTGTACGATGTACGATCAAAAAATTTGCAAAATGTACAATAATACCAACAGATTACTTAAAGCAAAACAGTGAAAGATCGCCGATAAACCCACAAAATTGATTGTTATTGGAACTATGACAGATTATCTAATCTGTAACGTGTTTTTCGATTTAAAATTACCGGAGTCCGACTTGAAGTTTAGTTAATCGACTAAATTGGGATGGATTTTCTATAAATTGCTAAGAAATCGAGGTGTGATGATTTTTGCTGATCGATAATTTTCGTACGATAATATAAATTTTTCTAAGCAGGCGTCGCTGTATTTACCATTTATGCACCCACTCCAGGTATTGTCGATTCAGTTAGGGGTAAGAACCGTTACCGTGAGAGAGCAACGCAAAAAAAGAAGCAATCAAGAGAAACAATATCACCTGAAGTGGACTTTAATTGCGGGCCATCAGGGTTTGATTCTCTATGGATTGATATCTCTGATGGCTCTTACGACTGGGTAAAGAAAGAAACTCCACGCCGATCATACAGTTTCAACCCACCAAACCGATTGATATCACAAGGTTTCGATGAGGGCAGAGGAGGCTCCTGGTGCCGATTGGCTGATTGATCTGCCATGTGCATGATATCAGGCAAAATGCACATGGAAGCAAATTAAAGGGACACGCAAGTGTTAAATACTGGTTGACGCCATATACGTCTCCCATTTTTACATAAACGCAGTCTCGCATCCCGCACACCGCGTGTGTTACAAGTGTTGTGTACGGAAAAATGGGAGAAGACGTAGGTGGCGTCAACCAGCATTCAACTCTTGCGTGGCACTTTCAATCAAACCAGTGATAAATGTTCTTGAAATGTACTCTAGAAGTGTACCTGTCATGATCATTTTGATTCAAGGATGGATTTACCACTGGCTGAATGGCATGAATATATTTTGACAAGATTTTTAACAAATAGTCAGAAATTCGACATTATTAGCATTACGTCAACCCCTTTTTTTTGTGCAAGCCGACCTTGGTTGGCGACCTGCCCAACTAACAAATGGACGTTTTAAAAACGTTTTAAAAACGTTCCAAGTTGGTTTTTTGGACGTTTTGTGAAAACGTTTTATGGACGTCAAAATGTGGTAGGTTTTAGATGTTTCAAAAACGTTCAGTTCAGTTCGATTTTCAGTTCAGTTCGATTTTATTCTTTCTCAATCAATAAAAACAATTACAATAATGATATAACATATACAATGTAAAACTTTTAACTGTTTACATATATACAAAAGAAAAAGAAGGGAAATTTTAAAAAAGTTCAGTGGACTTGTTGGGCGTAGATTCTGAACATAATATACTAAAAACAGTTTATCAATACGATACAACACACAGCATTTCATACAGGCAGACACGCATCAGCAAGCACGTTTTAAGGACGTTGCACAGTTGAAACCAAAACCATGACAAGTTCACCAAATTTTGCACAGAGTTACTTTAGTATCTATGTATGCCAAAAATGCCGAAAATAATATAGGTTCATGTGCTTGATTTTTTGCTACGGAACTTTGAAGTTGCCATATTTGGATGGCCTGTAAAGTACGCGTAATTTAAGAAATTGGCCTCTGTTAGACCTCGCGAGTGCAACAAACAAGTAAAAATCGTCATTTCTTTGTCAAAACCGTATCAAACTTTATCAAACCTTCCTGATTTGTTACAAAGTTTATACCAAAGATGGAGACATTGTTTAAACTGGCACATTTGTACTTATTTTTGAGCCAGCAATGCCCTCATGTGGCAAAAATGGTGCGTAAAATGGCAAAAACCATATCTTAGAGGCTTGGAATCTACAAGAAAATAAAAAAGTATATTTTAAGGTGCACTTTTTGAAAAAACCATGACAGTCTCATCAAATTTTGCAAAGTTGTAGAGGGATTTATCATAAATATGTAGAAACTTTGAAAAAGGGGGGTCCATGTGCTCATTTTCGAACTATCGGCGCCCGAATACTCGCGAATCGTCTTGAAAAGTTACAAAAACGCGCCGAAAACGTCCAAAAAGCGTGAAAATCCACTTTAAATTACACTTGATTTAAAATTATGCTCCCGAACATTAAAAATCCATGTCATTTTCATAAAAATTTGCAAAGTTGTAGAGAAATACATATTCAACGGGTATAAACATTCAAAAAAGGGGGTCCATGTGCTCGTTTTTAAGCTATCGGAGCCCGAATAGTTGCAAATTGGCTTAAAAACCACAAAAACGCGCCGAAAACGTCAAACAAAATCTGAGAATCCAACCTATATTACACTTGATTCAAAATCATGCTCTCGAACATTCAAAATCCATGTCAATTTCATCAAAATTTGCCAAGTTGTAGAGGAATAAAAACTAAAAGAGTAGGAACATTAAAATATGGGGGTCCATGTGCTCGTTTTCAAAATATCGGCGTTGTAATAATGGCGAGTCTACTTGAAAACCACTGAAAAGTGCCAAAAATACGCAAAAATGTGAAAACTCTATCTCATTTTCTACTTATTCAAAATCCTGCTCCAAAACATTTACAATTAATTTCATATCCATTGCAATCTCTAGAATAACACGAACATGCACCAACATAAATCCTTCACATATCTCTGCAAGTAGGTAAATAATGAACAAAAAGAAGGAATAAATAACATATTTATAAAGTTCATTTCTTTTAACTCTTTGAACGCTGGATCGCCCGTGAGCGCTGAATATTTTTCCATTGTGACGTAGTAAATAATGCGCGCCCAGGATGCGCGGTCAAGATGCGCAGAAACATAACTGTGCAACGTCCTTAAAACGTTTTATTGGACGTTTTAAAAACGTTTTATAAACGTTAAAAGAACCCCCAAAAACCTTTAAATACCTTTCGGAAGCTCGAGACGTAAAAAAAAACCTTTTGAAAACGTTCTAAATATATTGTGGACGTTGTTAGAACATGCAGAAAACCTTTAAAGAACGTTTGGAACGTTTCTAAAACGTTTTTAAAACGTTTTTAAAACCTTGAAATGTACTTACACGTTTTAGGAACGTCTAGAAAACCTTTAAAAAACCTTTGGAAACCTCTTAAAAACTTGTGTAATCAATATAATAAATGCAAATATGTTGTATGATTCATGCACCTCAAACCCTTGGCCACCATTTGTGGAATGGCACTTGAGAGTGAAGTGTCTCCAATCTAAATCATGCTTAAAAGCAGACTTTGCTGGATATCTTTAAGATTTAACACTGTATGGTTGGTTGGTAGTTAATATTTTTGACGCACGAATCGGGTCGAATATAGACGCCATCTACGTGCGGGTTGCTGTATATAACACTGTATGATGCTCCAGAAAGTTTATAGTTTATTGAATATATTGTTTGTGATGGTTAGTTATTACTTTATTTGTTATGTTAGTACATTCCAATGCTGAATTAGTTTTCTTTATAATTATGTGTGTTTCAGAACAATATTACAATAAAATGAAACACCAAAGAATTAATTTATTACTGTTAAATGGAAATAATTTCAATAAACACGCATTTCATTTCGATATGCCTCTCAACGCTATTTATATGGTATACCTCTTCTCATTTGCATAACAGCGTCCATTGCAAGTATAAAAAACGTTCATAAAAGCGTCTTTTAATTAAAATCAGTCGCATCTAAGGATCATGAATTCAAATATGTTGAGAATATTAAAATCTGATACAAGATATGTTACTTGTTAGCACAGTATTTATAATTATATTCTTTATTTTTTGAATGAATCGTGTACCACAAATATGATGAAAAAAACAACACCAAATCTTGCTTTCAATATAGAACGCCCTATTTTAGGGATCTGTGTTTTTATTTGTTTTATTAGTTCAAACGTAGAAAACATAAATGATCCCTTCTTCTGCTATTTGTTTTAAAAAATTCCTAAGTTGATCTGATTATTGAACAAGACGTATGTAAAACGTTCTGTAAACATTATGTACAAAACGTCACAAACCGTTTTGTAAAGGTCTATACATCAACGTTCTCTACGTAAACGTCCTATACAAATCGTCGTTAATTGTAACGTCCAAAAAACGTTTCTTCAACGTCCTCAAAAACACTCAAACTTTGCTTAAATGATGAAGTCCAAAATTTAACGTATATAACGTTTTAAAAACGTTCATGTTAGGAACGAGGACGTACAGGACCTGAAAAAAACGTTTTTGAAAACGTTCTGAAAACGTTCTGTGTTGCTGGGTATCTTCTGCAGTGGTAATATATTCCACTCTTTATATTTAACACATACTATTCTAAATGATTTCAAGGCAGTTTGGTCTTGCAAATGGTTGATGATAAGGTTTCTTTGACGAGTATGATAATGCTGGGATTGAAAAGAATTTTACCGACGAACACATCAAAATCTCATGCTTTAGTTCACAAACCGTAAAACACTTCGTGCAGACATACACCCTGTCCAACACTAAAATTATTATACGGTAATTGTACAATCACGATACAACATTCCACAGCTCCGTCCACCAACGTGATCCGATATCATTAATACGAATTACCATGGAACTTGCAATTTATGTATATGGGTCCTAAATGTGTGTCCCCTAGCAATATTGCAGTACATCAAATGAGGCATGACAATATCATTGTATAAAGCAACTAGGGTCTGCTGGGGCGAGGGAATACCAAAGTTATATTATTCCAACACTTTGAGACACTTTAGTACATACACTATCAAGGTGATCTTTCCATGATACATATTCATCAACTGTAACACCAAGAAATTGCACATGTTGACTGC
>CALNVZ010003429.1:9423449-9450990 GCA_940671915.1 Paracentrotus lividus
CCCTCCCACACTTTTGGCTCAGTCCCTCCACTTTCAAAAACGCTTCGCAGCCCCTGGAGCTCGATTCTATCAAGAGGTATTTTGATCGTTCATAAGCCTAGGGAGCACACTGTGCCTCCCCTCCATATTTTTGTTTTATTTTCTGTTAGTATTTTGACCGATCATTTTCAAGTTTGGCATGATAAGAGAGTTGGATTTAAGTTAATTGAACTCAAAATCAGTAATCTCACGTTGAAGATAAAATTTGTTACAAATGTTTAATGATTCAATCATTGATCTATGAACATTGTTCAAGGTTGCAAAATATACACATACACATGCGTCGGGTTTCGAAGCCAGCCCCGGACAGGCCTCAGTCCCGCAATTAGTGGCAGGACTGAAGCCGGCTCGAGATTGTGAACCCCATGTTAAACAAAAGTCGAGCCCACAATTTTTTTTCTTTTGTTTTGTTTTTTATTGTTTTTAACTTTCATTTATCTTCTATCATCTTTTATGTATGTCTTTGGTTTTCTCTGTCCCCCCCCTTTTTTTTTTCTTCTTTCATTTCTTATGTATTTTTTTTTTTTTTATTATTATTTTTTTTAATTTTTGCTCAATTTCGGGATAGTGTGACGCCACCATTAAGGCTTAACACGTGGTGTTACCAAAGGCTTTCTACTGTATACTAGGTTACATTCCTATGATAATATTTTTAACACTATAACTTGTTTATATTTCTTTCATACTTCTTTCCCTTTTTAACCATGTCATGTAGACATATTGGATCGGTCTAAGTGACCAGGTCTCGGAAGGGCACTTCGTGTGGTCTGACGGATCCCAGTATCATTATCAAGCTTTCAAGCAGGGACAACCAGACAACTATAGAGGCGAGGACTGTGGTCATATTGCCAATATTGGTATAAATGACGGTGATAGAATGCAATGGAATGATTTGAGGTGTGATGAGGCAATGCCCTTCTTCTGCCAAAAACCACTCGATTCTTAAAACCAATGCCATGGGTACGCGTTCGTATTGGTCCAAATATTTAGGTGATATGTACGAATGTACAAAGCACCTCTTGTTATTGTCCGAATCTTCTTTTTAGGTGGTATGTACGTATGTACATATCACCTCTTGTTATTGTCCGAATCTTCTTCTTTCTTTTGTTCTTTTTTATTCTCCTGTACAATTCTTGTAGACACGATAACTCAAAAAATAATGCGTTAAAGTAGTTCATATTTTCGCCAATGATAGATCATCATTAAATCTGAGCACTGAAATCTTTTCTAGCTCATTAGCATAATGTGACGTCATCTAGACACCATTTTGTAAAATCACATAATCAATCATAACTTCATGACTAATAATCACAGTCCATAAGCGTTGGCGTCAAAAGTTGTCGCCAAATCAGTCGTGGCTGGTCTTAAATGAAAGAGCATCATGTTTCTAACAACAAAAATTCGACAGCCTATTTTGATAAATGCTTTTAACAGGTTGAAAAATCTCACAAACAGTGCGTCAAATTCTCAAAATGCTCAAAATTACTCCATATTCATAGAAAATATGTTTCAGGTCATTTCAAGCATTTCAAATATTTCCGTGCGTTAGCGCGCACTTTGTAAATCGCTTAAAAATCCTTGTTTTTTCTTGATTGGCAATTTAGACACTTCTCTTAGGATTTTCTATATATTTTAAATCGTTTCCAGCCGACCATACGGATGCACGAACTCATCAAATTTCAAAATCCGCGCGTGCATCAATGGGGCAAATTACGTAAAAACATATCAAAACATACGTCTTTAGAATCCTCCATAGATCGTCAGAGTGGTCGAAACCCTATTTATTTTTTAAAATGTTCTGAAAGTTTATGAAATAATCAATATAATCAACTTATAAAATGTTGGGTCTAAGGAATAAAACATCTGCATATTCTCATGCAAACCCAAAATTTCATTTCTTTTTCAATCCAAATGTAGTTAATATTGGGATAAATATTGGTTGATTTTCTCCAAAATGCTTTTCATAATAAGGCTGAGACAATTCCCAAACAGTTGAATTGTGAAAGGTAATTAAATGTAAATTCATCACATAACACATTTTATTTTCTTCTTTTCCAAAAAGTTTATTTCACTCTCTCTCTCCGTTCATTTTGAGAACCCCATCTCTTCCAGTAGCCTAATTCTGCATACTTTTTTGCATACACATACACTATCAGTACATACCGCCGAATAATTGTACGCATTACAATTGACAAAGCCTCTAGTTAAATATACACTTCTTTCTTGTTCTTAAAATTAGTTAAAAGAATATGAAATGAAAAATCATGAGTGCACGTTTTGAAGGGGGAAAAAAATCCACCCAATAATCAACAGCCATTAAGCACATCAATAACTCCGCTTAATTCTTTGGTGATTTTTTTCTTTTTTCACTTTTTTTTTTTTAAATATTGAGTCCAAAATTTTTTTTCGAAAGTTAACTCTTAACCATGCTGCTTAATAAATTTCAGAATTGTATTTTTACATTTTTCTTAAAGGGGACTCCAGGCTGGATAAAACAACAGCGAAAAAAAGAAATATCCCAACACTTAACAATAGCCTAACTGTTATGAATTTCTTTTGGTTTTGGGTTTTCTATAAAACAGTGTTGTAAATAGTCTAACTATTAAGAAGTGTATCTCTTTTTTCTTATAAGCATATTCTTTTGTTTCAGAATAATTATAATAAGACCTAAAAATGGTAATTAATTAAATGAATTAGACTCAAGCATCATCTGGGGTATTTATATTGGTTAATTTTCTTTTTCAGTCATCTTTTATTCTTCTCTTCCTGTGTCACATGGGCGCCCGTGGATGGTTCAAAACGTGATTCTCAACTTTGATACTACGGAAAATGAAATACAGTGAACCTAAAAACTATCTTTCAAAACGAGTAAAAATAAAACCTCGGAAAATAATTATATGGATAAAATGTTTATTAAAAAAAAAAATACTTATAGTCATAGGCTTGTAAATATTTATTTGTGACCTACTGCCCTTAATACCACAATAAATTGCCACAAACATGTAACGGCAGGTAGAACGGCAGGAGAAGCAGGGCCTTTTGGCACCAAAAGCGTTGGTTCCCTCTTACTCCAACGGCGATATTTTAATTGCAGTTTAACTTCGCTACTAGGGTTTTGTATCATTAAAAGCGTTGAATTTTCCTAATTTCAAAAGGCAAGCACATAAACCCAAATATTGATTTGGGGCGGACATATTGGTGCTTTCGACCGGAGGTCACATCTGTATCTTCACTGGTAAAACATAAATTAGTCATTTTGACTAATAATTTCAAGTCCTGGCATATTGTCTGAAATGACTAGAATTAATAGTCAGATGACTAACGTAGTTATTTCAGACACTTTTGGATTAAGTCAGATGCACTAGAATTAATTAGTCAATGACTAAAGTTTAGTCATTTCAGACACTTTTGGATTTAGTCAGATGACTAGAATTAATTAGTCAAATCGACTAAAGTTTAGTCATTCAGACCACTTTGGATTTAGTCCAGATGACTAGAAAATTAATTAGTTCAAATGACTTAAAGTTTAGTCATTTCAGACACTTTTGGATAGTCAGAATGACTGTAGAATATTAGTCAAATGACTAAAGTTAGTCATTTCAGACACTTTTGGAATTAGTCAGATACTAAATTAATTAGTCAAATGACTAAAGTTTAGTCATTTTCAGACACTTGTGATTAGTCAGATGCACAAATTAAATATCAATGACTAAAGTTTAGTCATTTCAGACACTTTGGTTTAGTCAGCATGACTAGAATTAATTTGTTCAGACAAAGCCAAATATTAAGTCAAATGACTTATTTTACAAGCCTGGTCATCATTTTAAGGCCATATTTTATGTAAAAACAAAAGAAATGAAGCAACTAAATCTCTTCTTGATTTAAAACAGATCTATTTCAACATAATCGGGTTATACATAATAATAATAATAATGATAATAATAATAATACTAATGGTCTATACTTTTAACTCGATAAAACATATTTTAAAATTTTCATTTTTACATAGTACAACATAAATTATGAAAATATATAGCATAATAGTTAGCATTATAATGATAGCAGATACTCTGAATTGTTGTAATGATGATTACATAGTAAATAGCCTGCAAGACATCATTGTGTTATTACTGTACTAAAAGGCAAATTTGTGAGGCCAATACACTTAAATAGCATAGGAGGAAGAGAGTGAGAGGGTGAGGAAGACACAGAGTAAGAGTAAAAGTGAAAGGAGAACAAGAGGGGAGGACAGAGGGAGAGAGAGAGAGACCAGGATGGAGAAGAATGGAAAAGTCTAAATAAATACAAATGTATATTTAAAAAGAAAAAAGTAAATTAAAACGCATAAATGTAAATACGAAAATATTGGTTTCAATGAAGAAATTCCCAATCATCACCTTCACTTCAAATAATATAATAATTATGTATACGTATTGCTTTGAATATGTACATGTATACATGACATGTTGCATTTCACTGCATGCAATACATTCAAACAAGGTAAAGTACGTGGTACAGTGTAATATAAAGGTTTGAATACAAGAACATTATGCTGAATAGAACAACAAAAAAAAAAAAAAAAAAAAAAAAAAAAAAAAAAAAAAAAAAAAAATAGAAATGCAGGAAATAGCATGTATCTGAAGTTCAACTTGTCTTGGAAATTTCAGCAATATCAAATCGCAAAAATATTCCCCCAGCTCAACAAAGGTACAACTCCATTCAATACTCTGAGAAAGTCTTAAATCGTCCGATAGCACGTTCAACGGAAATCCTTGCTGATTCAATGCGACGTGTCTTGACTGTGGCGTGTGTGTTGAGTTGCTTCCAATGTACAAATGGTGGTATGTTTTAGTGTTGCTCCCCCTTTTTGCTCTTATGAGAAAACAACGATCAGCCATAAAGCCATCGCCATGTTCAATATGGTTCAAGCAACCAGATTCTTGTGTGATCTTTTAATCTGATACACTACCTCCAAAGCTGAGAGAGAAAAATGAAGGTTCCCCTTGGAAATGTTGCAACTAAGAGCTTGGGAGTATTGTGATGTTTATAAGATGACCAAGTTATTCTCTTAGAACAAGGCGTCGATGGGGTTAAATATTTCAGTACACTCTATAATTGTTCTAGCGTTCTTGAAATATCTAAAACTCTTCGGAAGACTTGCCCTAACTTGTTCCTTTGTTGGCCATTTGATGAGAAGTGGTCGCAGTTTAAGGTCCAGAAAATTTCAAAATGTTCCAATTCCAAATGTATCTGCCAGTCCACGATTTGTAAAACCACGTCGAAGACGGAAAAGTGTCATAATGTATTCTTTATACACAGTGGATATCCTTGAACGATGTTCCTGAAAAATAAGGCCATTAAAATAAAAAGAATTATTAGACAGGCATTATAAAATCCCTGGAAGGGCATCTATATAATAATTGAAATATTTGTCTCTCTCATCATGATCTTTATTCTTTACATGAATTCATTTGATTTTCAAATTTACTAAATTATTAAAATAGTCATTAAAATTAGTTATTACTATTATTATTATTACTATTATTATTCTATTCGGCAGAAAGATGACATACAATATAAATAAAATTGATTCCATATAAAAACATATTATTAAAGAACACAAAAATATTAAGACACTGTTTTCACCTGGCTGGGCTGCCAGGCCTTGGGCAAAGTTAACTAAATAACTACAGTCTGCGGACGGCTCTAACCTATTATCCAGCCAGGTGAATTCAGTGTTGCAATATACATGTAGGGTACATGCAGGTAATATGGGACAGCAGGTAATATGGGACACCTGAAACAAATCATGTCGTGACCGTCGACCGGTGACCGATGACCGGTGTGAGCACCATAAAGTTGTTCATATGAACTGTATACGAAAATATATCGTCGTGAGAGCATCTGATGCCGAAATTCCTCTTAGAAAATTGCTGAAAACGAACAAGGTTGATAAAACTTACGGCATTTTTATACCCTGATGTAAAATTTGATATTTCACACAATGTGATGGTGAAAGAGTGTTTGAGGGGGGTAACCTCAATTGTTTGTATATTTAGTAAGCTTATAGTTTCATTTTGATCATACTAGCGTGTACAGGTCAATTTGTTTTAGTGAAGGGGTGCAATGTGGCATTGAATGCATGCCTGATGGTAGAGTCACACCGGCAGACCGACATCAAACCGACCAAACAAAAACACTTTTGTGCTAATCGGGATGGATTCGGCAGCCATCATGACGATAATGAAAGGGATCGGTCTGCTGTCAGCTTGATGTCGGTATGAGGTCGAAATTGTCGGTTTCAAATCAGTCTCGTGTCGGTTTATAGGAAAGGTCGGGGTGGAATCTTTCAAGCATGCTCGAAAGATCTCACCCCGACCATTCGTCAGGGAGCTGCCGGTGTCGAGTCGGGGAGGGCTCGAGAAGTGCGGGGAGCATTCGGTCTGTGTTCCATCTTGGGTCGGAATGGAAAATCGGAATGTGGTCGGTTTCAATACCAAGTTGAGTCCATTTGTTATTGGCTGATTTAATCCCGAATCAACCTCGATTGGGTAATGAATAGCGCGTATTTTGCCCGACCTAATACCGAACAAAGCCGCACCACGGCCGATACAAAACAGCATAAAGGCTGTATTGAGATCGACTACAAAGCGATGTCAACCGAAAAAAAGAAAAATACTATAGGTCCTATAAGGATTAGGGTATTGGTAATTTCTCTTGAAATTTAAAACTGCTCTTGTCCACACGTATGTTGCTGTCTTGTCGATGCCAACTGCTCTTTAGAGTCACCAAGCTGCAAAACCGTTAAGATGGCGCCCAAGAAAGATGCTGGGGGAAAGACCAAGAAATTGTTAGCTGTGAAGAAGACTTATCCTAAAAGAAACAAACAGTCTGACATTGATGATGATCCTGCAGTGAATGTGTACATTCCCGCTGTTAACAGGAAAAGAAGGATCCAGAAAGACAAATACCCAACAGAAAAGGACAATCCAAAATCCAAAACCTCTCGTGACAGCACACGCTGTACTGACAGACAGACAAACGTCAAAATGGCTAGAACAACTACCGTCGATGCCGAGGACATTTGTGATAAGAGCGACTCTAACCCTAACGCAACTTTAGACCCAGTCCTTGCTCTTGATGTCCAATCAACGTTGAGTAGCAAAGACAAAGATCATGATGAGAATGAATCAACAGACTTAGATGAAGATGATGGAGAAGAAATAGATGAAAGTACCCCTCAGTCTTCCCAGAGCAAAGGAACGCGAAAGAAAGTTTGCTATACGCCGTTCACCGCAGAGGTAGAAGAAGAGCTTGCTGAGTGGTATAAGGATCGTCCCTTTTTCTGGAATAAAAGACTAAACAAGTATAAAGAAGTAGGAGAGAAGAGGTCAGAGAAAACGAAGAAAGCTCTCGAGCTTGGAGTAACTGCCCAGAGACTAGACACCTGGCTGGAGACGATGCGAACACGTTTCCGCAAAATTGTGCTAAAAAAATCCGGGCAAGCAACAGAGTCTCTGACGGAAAGGGATCTTTGGATCAAACAGAAGTTCTCCTTTTTGAAAGAACATCTTCTTGTTACTGGTAACATCACCCTTGGGTCCATACAACAACGATCCTGCGAAGCCGGTCCCTCCAGTCGACCGGATACTGACAATATTGATGTGGAGGCTGATAGTGGAGCCGGTTCCGGCAAATCTGTGAGGTCTAAGGTCAAATGTGACACGTCCCTTGACGATGAGATGAAACAACTAATGAAACAAGTGACTGCATCCATGCAGACGAACAGTCAACTAGCTGCAGATCACGCCGTACACCCATATGACATGAAGCAGCAATATGGGCGATATTTTGCGGCTCAGTGCAGAATGGTACCGAATCATCTATGGCGGCAATTTGCTACTGAAATCGACGATGTCTGTAACAGGTATATCGACATGAATTTCTACCAAGCACCAAGAAAGGAGCAGTCGAACACTCTGAGGCCGATGACCCAAGTACCACAAGAGTTACCGGACCCTCATCAGATGGGACGTCACCAGCAAATAGGCCGCCCTCAACATCAACCAGGCTACATCCAGACCAGCCAGCAGCGGATGAACTGGGGTGGACCCCCTCCCACCAGACAAAGGATGTCTACAGGCGCCAGTCAAAGTAGGAACTGGCAACAAAATCCCCCCACCCCTGGATCATCCCTCGGAGAATGTTCGCAAGAGAGCCTTAACATGATTGACCAGCCTGTTGGAGAAGTCTTTACGGAGAGCCAATGATACCTTAGAGGAACTTGTGCCGAACAAAGTCATTCTGCACTTCGATTACGAACAAGTGGTGTACTGCTGGATATAAATAAAAAAAAAAAAAAAAACCGACCAACAAAACAATAATAAATCAGTGATGACTGATTTTTTTTTTCTTCAAGTTTCAATTGTTTCCTGTTTCTGAAAGCAAGTTTTAGAACATTCAGTGTTTACCTTCTGAGTGCAAGTAAGTCCTTAAAAAGCATACAAAGAATGGTAAATGTTATTAAATTGGTATCAAGGTTTGCATGGTTTGTGAGGGATATTCTCATTTTATTATAGATGATAGGTGCCTGGCATATATTTAGGTGCGTTTATGAGCTGAATTTATGTTTACAACATTTTAAAAATAGCAACATATGTGTTCCTTTAAAAGTGTCTAAGGGTCTTTTATATGTATTACGTTTTTAAGACTTAAAAAAAGACTAAAACTGAATCTCTCTCATGTATATAAAGAAATACAGATATTTTAATCTTACCCAAAAGATATGGATTACAAAAGCATGGCAAAAGACGCGTTTCATATGTTATATGTATTTTACGAGTCAGAGTTTTTATGTTTAAATATGTTTCAGTGACTCTTAAATCTTTTCTATGAGCAGATGGATGTGTTCTAAAATAATCAAGACCTTATACATTTACATTTTATCACTTTTTAGCAGGTTTATACAATGGTACATGAATCCTCTTTGTAAAACATCTTAAACTTTATTCATTAGGATTTTTGTAAATAATTATTGTTTGTATTTTTCAGACGTCTCATTGTAAAGCCTAATCAAAACTGGAAACAAGTTTTAAATAAGGGTCTTCGTCATTAATTATTTACATGCGAAGATATCTTATTTTGAAGAACAATGTTCAAAAGTGGAAATTTAAAAAAAAGGTTGTATTATTTATCATTTACATTTTTATGTCTCATTTTGAAGAAGAGAAGAAAAAATGTTTAGTTCGTAAACTATCATGGCTCTTTAGATGGTCATTCTGCATTGTTCTGTGCAGAGAGAGACGTGCCTTATCATTTCCATGTTAAGACATGTTATGATTACTCCTTATATGATATTAATCATGCTTTTTGCTCTATATTTACATGTTTTTATTTATATTACTTGTTTTCATGTGCAGGTCTGTGTCAAACTTTGCAGAAAATATCAAAACAAAGTGAAAGAAAAGAAATCAAACGTATACAGGTGTACATGTCTCGTGAAATGTGTAATGGCCTGAGGAAATCCTCCTCTAACAGAGATGATGTTAGAAGAGAGAAAGAGAGAGAGAGATAGAGATAAAGAAGCAGAAAGAAAAAAGAGACAGGTATGGGATGGACTGAGAGAGAGAGAGAGAGAGACAGACAGAGACAGAGCGAGTGAAAGATAGATACATAGAACAGAAGTACAGAAGAATTAACAAGAACAATAAAGATAAACTGGAAGAGGATGAAGATGAGGAAGAAGGTGAAGACGAAAACAAATTAGAAGAGGAAGAAGAGAAAGGGAAAAAAGGGAAGAAGGACCGTTGACAAGAACTAAAGATAAAGAAGTTGGTGATCAAAAAATAAAAAATAAATAAAATAAAAATAAAAAATGAAAAATAAAAGGGAGAAGGAGAAGAGGGGAGAATAGAAAGAGAGAAATAAAGAGACGGGTAGGGGGAACGAGAGAGAAAGAGAGAGTGAGAGAGAGAGAGAGAGAGAGAGAAAGAATTAGGGAGTTAAGATATAGTGGAGAGATATTAAATATATTCACGGTAAAAATAAGAACTATTAAAACAAATGAGTACTGAATAGATAAAGAGAACAAAAAGAACAAAACGAAAAATTGGAAGAGGAAGAGGAAAACAATTTAGAAGAGGAAGGAGAGAAAGGGATAAAAGGGAATAAGGACCGAAAACAAGTACAAAGGATAAAGATAAAGAACTTGGTGATCTAAAAAAAAAAATAAGAGGGAAAATAGGGGAGACGGTAGAAACGAAAAATAAACCAAGGAAGAAGAGGAAGAAAGAGAAGAAGAAGGAGAAGAAGAAGAAAAACGTAGGAGATAGAAACGAAAAATGAGAGGGCAATAAAAGAAACGGAGGGACGAGGAAAGAAAGAAAGGAAAGTTTGATTTCTATGGCGCAAAATATTCCAAAACCAACATGTCCAAAGAAAAATTTCAGGGATGGAACCAAAAAATAGGTGTTAAATTACCCATAAATAATTAGGGGGAATTGTCTATTTTAGTTAACACTAAAAGTGCTTAGAAACACCAAGGTGGATATATTAAGCGCTATATGAATGTAACTATTATTATTATTATTAGCTTGTTGTAGTACCGATGGGGGTATTGCAAAATGGTCTAATCCCACTAATATGACCATTAAGCCTCATCCGACGTGGTCTAATCCCATTTCGTCTGCAATCAGTTTGTCTAATTACCTTTCGGACTAAATGTCCTTAGGCTTTTTTACCATTTCGTCTAAATCCCATTTGGTCTACTGTCATTTCGTCTAATGTCTAATTGGTCTATTTACTATTTGGCCGATTCCGGCAAATGACTGGTAATACCAAATATTTATTTGGGAATTAGATGAAAACGTAATTTGAGCACTTGGCTGTTGACGAATCTGCAATTAATCCAAGTGGTCATTAGACCAAGTGAGAATTAGACCAAGTGGCTATGAGACGAAATGCAAGTTAGAACGAACTGTTAGTATACCATATGGGTCAAGCCCATGTTGTATAAGACGATCAGAGAATTGGGGCAACTGATGTTAGACCATGTGGAAATAAACCGGGATGGGGCACCATGGGCAGCATAACAATTTGGCCACGTTGAAAATTTCATTGAACAATGACCAATCATTTGAGTGAGTGATTAAAGAAATAAAAAAATAAAAAATACGATCAAAACAAAATTGACACCTAAAACAGCAGTAGCTGATACGACAAAAATAATAAATAAATAAACACACACTATTCTGTCACGTCACAAACATTTGAAGGTTCAAAGCACCTAGATTTCTTACACTTTTAACATTGAAATTACAACCAACATGACTAAAAAAGACACATAGTTTCTATAAATTCACTTTTTAATGTATTTCAGCAGCAAGAAAAGCAAAATAGAAGAAAATATCATTTTCATTGTTCTTATTCTTTGTTTAATCATGTCAATTGGCTTTTTAAGCGCTTACGAAAATAACATAGGCTAATGGTCTTTACCACATAACATCAGGGAGTGGTTCATCAATATTCCAAGCCCGGGTTTGAATTTGACTGAAAAAAAAATTAAATAAAAAATAGTTAATTTCTCACAATTTTGAGTGAATATGTTGACCAAATCATGACATGACAAAGTTAGAACACATTAAAACGATTTTCAAGCTTTAAAGAATTATATTGAAACTAACGGGTAATGTTCGTTTAAAACAAAACATCAAATTGATGTCTTAATGAAAAAGTTCAAACATAAGAGTCCTTCGTAAACTCTTATTTACACCATGTTATCCTGCCAGGGAACTCTTCCAGCATCTGAGCTATAGTAGTGCTTCAGCAGCAGACGTTGTTGCTTGGCCTGTCGAGTAGCAACGTTACCTCCAAGGACTCCTGCCATATCATGAAGATTGGCTTGCTGTCTCCAGGCTCCAGGGATAAGGTTGTGGTCTTCATCTTCACGGTCTACTACTTCATTTGCCATAGCAGGGCACCGCATTCTGAGCAAGTTGTGAAGACAGATCGAGGCTAGCACGATGCTTCTTACCGTTTCCGGATGCTGTCTCATTGTTGACAAGAAGACCTGGAACCTGTTGACCAGAATCCCGAACGCATTCTCAGACACTCGTCTGGCTCTCGATAAACGGTAGTTGAATATCTTCTCTTCTTGAGTCAAGTTCCGGCGGGAGAACGGCTTCATCATCCACTTCTGCAGGGCGAAAGCGTCGTCTCCAATAACAAAGTATGGAGTATCCACATCATCATTTGGGAGAGGGTCTGCTGGTGGTATATTGAGTTGATCATTTATAATGGCATCTCGTAGTTCCGAACTGTTGAAGACTGCTGAGTCGCTTGTCGCTCCAGGAGTGCCAACATCAACCCACATGAATTTATATTCTGCATCAACTAAGGCAAGAAGAATCATCGAAAAGAACCCCTTATAGTTGAAATAGTCTGATCCGGAGTTCTTAGGCTTGTTGAGAGCAATATGTTTGCCGTCGATAGCGCCTAGGCAATGGTGAAAGTTCCATTTACTCGAGAACTTCGAGGTCACTTCCTTCCATTGGTCTGTGGTAGTGGGGGTAACCACCGTCTCACTGGCATATTCATCAATAATTGCCTGGCAAACGTCCTTCACTATCAATGATATCGTGTTGTGAGGTATTCTGAAAGCAAAACTGAGACTGTGATAGGTCTCTCCGGTCGTCAAATACTTCAGCGTCACCGCCAACCTCTCGCCGGGTTTGATAGCTTTTCTGTAGTTGGTGTCCTGACGTTCTATCCTTGGTGTGAGCCTAGCCAGAAGTTCCAAGAACATTGCTGGTTCAAAACGAATCATGTTCTTAAAGTCTAGCGGGGACTCATTCTCTAGTTCCTTGAGGAGTTGGTTGTAAAATCCCCTTTCATTTCTTCGTAAAATCCATTCACGAACCCACAATCGCCTTGGCCTTCGCCTCCTCCTCCTTCTCCTCCTCCTCTCCAGAAACATCCTTGCAAGAGCAACGAATTGGACAGCAGCTCCAATATTCAACTGATGACGATAAACCAACTCATTTGCGTCAGAAGCTCCTAGTTGCGCCATGTATGTCTGCTAGATGTTGCAACTTTATGGTTGGTAACCGCCAGCGAAAATTAATATGAATGCAAGAACCAACCAAATGTGATATAACTTGAATTCATTGGATGAATGCACTACAAAACAAAACAAAACAAAGATAAATCAGGGTGCAATCGGGGACGATTCCAGGAGAAATCGGGGACGGGTCCAGGAGATATCGGGGTCGTCAGTTTTAGTGCCGGGCTTGCATCGGTTCCCGAGCTTGCCAATTTCCTTAATTTTGAGTCGGTTTGAGGTCGGTCTGGCCGGTCTGACTGCACTATGACACAGCAACATTAGTGCAGGTAATATGGGACATCCAAAATGGCGGAAATGATTATGGTACTTAGTATTGGGATGAGGCATCAATCTTTTTGCTACGATTTTTTGGGTATATTCACAGTATATAATTAATATAAATAACTTATTGTAGGACTATATTGACTTGTATAATGATATAATATTTAAATAATATTAAGAAAAGAAATAATATACAAAATACATAATCAAAGGATTTACTGAAGGGTCTTATAATTTCAAATTATATCTTAAAGATAATGATTTTCAACATTTTAAGCAAATTCCAGACATGGTAGAGTCATTGTAGTTTTTAAAACATACATTAAATACATGTCCCATATTACCTGCACATGCAGGTAATATGGGCACTTTGGTAATGGCGTCAACATTTGAATATTGCAGACAGGGGGATTGGTGATAATTGTTTTTCTTCACAATAAAAGTTAGAGCAGTAGTTATTGATTCATATAAACAAAGATTAGACTGTGTGTCATTTCGTAATTTTATGCAATTAGGCAAATGAGCTTAGGGGGTCCATATTACCTGCATGTACCCTATGTGACATTAACAATTATAACATAACATTCATAACTTCAAAAATCATTTTTTTTTTTTAAATCAATTTAAAAATGGTACAAATTGTGTTTAAAAAGGCGTTCAAGCAGTTGTTGAGTCTCTTTCAAGTAGACATGACCACACCATATTGGAAAGGTGTCTTAATTCCAAACAGAAAAGTATGAGACATAATGTACTATAAGCTTATACCGGGTGAGTCAAAAAAAACTTTACACCTAGGAAAATGTCAATAAAAAGGAAACCAATTTATATACCCCAAATTATTTTACATATTCTGAAAGAGTAACTCCTCCCGCATCTTATGGTACCATTTTTGTGTGGTATGTCTTTACGCTTGGATGAACACGACGCCATTGGTTGCGAACATGTCAATTTCGAATTGTGCAAGAATGGGGGTAAATCAAAACAACAAAAAAGCTAGAAAAAAGCAACTTCATCCTGATTAAAATAGCATAACTTTTTAATGAAATGTCTTCGCCCCTAATAACTTGGCAGGAATGTTGTTACACATATTGACTACATTTTGTATGAAAATTTAGATGAATCGTCAGTAATGCACGAATGAGTACACATCAAAGAGTAAATTGCACTGGACAGACCTAAAAAGGCCTCCTATTACTTTTGAAAAGTGATTTTTTGTCTTTGACATGTGCTCACGCATGCCTGACTTTACAGATCTATCTTCATTTTAATACAAAATCTAGTCAATATGTGTAACATTGCCCGGGCCTGCCAATTATTAAGCGGAATACATTTTCGTTAAAAAGTTGTGCTATTTAATTAGGATGAAGGTGCTTTTTTTATAGCTTTTTGTTGTATTGATTTATCCCATTCTGGCACAATACGAATTGGACATGTTCGCTAACAATGCGTCGCGTTCAACCAAGCGTAAGAATACAACACACAAAATTGGTACCAAAAGATGCGGAGAGGAGTTACTCTTTCAGAATATGGTATAATATTTTGGGGTTTATAAATGGTTTTCTTTTTATTGACATTTTCTTAGGTGTAAAGTTTTTTCTGATCCACTCGGTTATATAAGTAAATTTAATTAAATATGTTGAAACAATAAAAATAAAAAAAATAAAATCCCTGCATTGACAATAATATTGGCAAAGCTCTAATTAAGGAATGTTGGCATTCAATTGGCGAAATAAACCATTAATCCAATATCTAAAATACACTCCCTCTAAAAGGTGAGATTGTTATTCAAAATGATTTTCATGTACAGATCCAATACAGAATTATAGAACATGAAGTGAAAATACCTCAGATCTAGCTGGAGAAGCTTTTGTGTTTTGAATCCATTCCAGTACCTCATTTTGATGCCTCTCTTTCAGAGAGTTGAACAAATAGCTCAGCATGATTACTTTCAATCATGTAAAAGGGGAAATAAATTATGTTATAAATTAAAATATAGGAAATATTGTTATGTACGTGTATACATTGGTCATGATCATACATTATTGCAAATATATATATGAACAATCATAAAAACAACTCACCGGTATAAGCCGATGGTCTGTAAGCTGTCTATCTTCGTAGGAAGATGCAAGTGTTTGACTGATACTTCTGTTTGCAAAGTTCCTCTGTGGTTGAATACTTTTGCTGTGCTATGTTGAGTGTGATAGAGATGTTGTAGATACCATGGAGATGTCTGGCATTCTGCATGAAAAATTAATGAAAATAAATGTTATAAATAAAATATTTTTTATTTATTTCATTTTTTTTTTTTTTTTTTTTTTGGGGGGGGGGGCTGCACCACCTCATCTTTTTATAAATCAAATTCGATTCGGCAAGAGTTCCTTTTGCGGACAGCTACCAAATCGAAAAATATACATGTGGAAATTGTTTTAATAATATTTTAAACATAGACTGCGTTAAGTTATGGTTAGGGTATATTTAAAAAAAATTTTTAATAATAAAAAACAAACACAAAATACAACTTCCAGTTTATTTAGTCAAAAACACCAAGAGGATAGCGGGAGTCGAACCCGAGTCACCAGCGTCACAGTCTTACTCTCACACCACTACACCAACGAGACGGCTTGCGCACTGCCGAGGATTTTTTAAATATTTTTTAATCAATTTTAAATAGCAAAAGGTTGACGTCCGATAAATTATAGAGACGCATGCGCACAGGTGTGTCGTTATCGATTTTTTTTTTTTTTTTTTTTTTTTTTTTTTTTTTTTTTTGAGTGGCTGTCGCAAGAGGAACTCTTTCCTTTGATTCTTTACTTGAATATATTCAATGAAACTAATTATAGATCATCATATAACTATAATCATTCAGCACACCATCCGAGTATAGAGCGTGTTTTGCAACTACAAATTACTAGTATTCCATGATATAAGCATACAACTAACATGGAATTGAGCATGTGGGGCTACAATAATAAATGAACATAAAAATTTCTTCCATGTTCGGGATTCGCGTTCAAAATATAATATGACATAAACTTACCTTGGTCTTTGAAATCATTTTCAACGATATCCTGAGATGGATCTAATCCTTAGGCGTTGCATTCGATGTTGTTTTGTTTTTACCATGTCGGCATTTGTCCGTGTGGTTTGACCGCGAATCACTGTTACGTGCGCCGTACGCCTAGCCTCTGACCATAAATAAGTCATTTGCAGGCCTATATGTCATTTATTAGTCATTTGACCAATGTAAACAAGTCATTTGTTAAATGTCTTGTTTATATTGGTCAAAATGACTTACCTAAACTAGTCCTGACTGAGGTAATTAAGTCACTGAGACTGGACTAATATAAATTAGTCGTTTTGACTAATTTATAAGCACCAATGACTAATTTATGTTTACAGTGTTTGATTGAGCAAAATTCCAATATACACAAGCTCTGAGGTGTGGGGTTCTGCGCTTGTGTTTTGTTTTGTTTGTTTGTTGCTGTTTTTTTTTTAAGAACAAGGTCAAAAATTTTCAATAGACTTTGTACATGTTTCGGAGGAGAAAGTTCATAAATAATTTATGAGTTGATACTACCCCAAACGGAGATTATATTCGCTCAATAAAGAGAATGAGACTAAATGATAGATATAACAGAGACACATTGTGATGTCTCTTGAACTGTACAAAAAAAAAAAAAAAAAAAAAAAAAAAAAAAAAAAAAAAAGTATAATAATAATAATAAGTGAGCTTGAAGATAATATGTCGCGGTTAATAACAACGTCTGATAGATTGACTGAACATCATTTAGTATAGGATTTCCCAATTAAATTGGGGAAGGTCGTCGTTCGATTTGAAAATCGCGTAAGTCAATTTACGAATATTCGGCTTTCAATCGATTTTACTGGGATTGACTCCTTTTTTCAACAGCCATTTCAAATCTGATAAGGTGCACTAAATTTGTAAAACGGTCTATCAAGTTTGCAAAAATCTTGACCGCACAATTTTGCCATTAACCGAATTCAAATGTTAAAAGAATATGTGTACACACAAACACAAACCCTCTCACCACACACACACACCTACACACACACACACACACACAGAGAAAAAAAATTCCTCCCTCACATCCACGCACATCATCACAAACGTCCGAGTCCCACAAACACAGTAAACAATTCACAATAAGATTTTTCCTTTCTTTTTTTTTTTTGGATAAAGCATTGATGTCTTTTTTTTTTTACCAAGACCATTATTTAATGTTTGGGACGTGTGAGTGAATGTGTGCGTGTGTGTGTGTGTGTGTGTGTGTGCGTGTGTGAGGGTATGGGCGTGTATGTGGTTTGTGGTATGTGTGTATTTGTGCGTACAGCTTAGGAATAAATTCTCAATTTGTTTATTCTTCACCCAGCCAGTTGGCGCAAGTGAGATTTTGCTGTCTTCTGAAGATTGTTATTCAGTCATGCGTGCAAAGATGGGGGCGGTACCTACAGATGCAAGGAGGATGACTCTACCAAAATATATCATGAAACCCATGAATAAATGTTCATACTTTTCACAAGACAAATTCAAAATGATGGGACATTATTTTTATATATAAACACAACCATACAATGTTAAAATAGGCATAAAATTACACATGGCACAAAAGACAAAATATGAATATTATGGACCGGTAATTTAGTACAGAGGCGCAATAGGAAATTAACATATTTTGCGGAGGAGGGGTGTATGAATATTACGGCCCGTTGTCGTACAACTTAGCCATTGTGACGTATTTTGTGTTGACTAAATACATTAAGCAAACAAAATACGCGCCATATCTTGTCTCAAAAATGCCTCATACAGGTACTAATTATTTAATATTGACTGGCCTTGAGAGCGATACCGCATAATTATTTCCCTTACAAGTCTCAAACTGCCTCGAGTCGAAGACGAGGGCAAAATGGGTCTTGTGAGGAAAATATAGGAGGTATCTCCCGAAGGTAAAGCCAGTCAATATCATTACTATTTCATGCTTACCTTAATTAGCCACATTTTAAAGACAATTAAGTAAGTTTGCTTCATCTAAACTGGGTATTTCTCGTGGTATTTTTTTTTTATTTCCAGCATTCTGAGCTGAACTTTTGTGACTTGATCATTAGGGCGCGTAAAGTTGTTTCATGATGCTAAACTATTGTGACGAATAATGTGTTTTAATGTATCCTTTGTCTTACTCTTTGTAATTTAACGCGCATCATCTTACAATTACGCGTAGGACCCCCTACATCTTCATCTCAAGTACCCGTGGAAAATACAAAGGTATATTTTTGCGTCGTCTCTACATTCAGAGGTAGTACGTGCAGAGAGACGGAGCAAAATACAAATAAGATACCTTATCCATTTCCGATATTCGTGAAATCTAAGGCCATATGGTTTTGTAAATGTCCAGCTCAGATGTCTGATTACTCAAAATGGGTAGGGGAGACCGGGTATGGAAGTTACACGGGTCAGTTGTTACAGTTCTCAGTGTGCTAAGATGGAACAAGAGAGGATGTGCTAACTGGCATCTATATACAGCCTACACATAGCTGTGATGAACTGCCGGTCGTGAGGTTTCTCCGTTGTTTTATTCAAAAGTAAATCAACAAAAACCATTTTTTACAGTTCAAAGTAAATTTTTGACAAAAATTGAAATGTGTAATAGCTCTTACAACTGAAGGCACATGATGATAGTCTGGTATTGTAAATATAGTACATGTATGTCACTAATATACCCCCTAGCCATGCCCTGTAATTCTGCCTAATGATTGTGCTACAGTTGATTTCTGTGTGTAAAATCACCCATGGGGTAGGTTGTTACAACAACCTACCCCATGTTAATGTAACAACTTATACCCCAATTACATTACATATGTAAAATTACATTTTGTCTCAATTTTCAGGTGTTAATATTTTTATTTTTCTATTATTACTTTTGTATATTCTAGAGGTCTACTTGATCTACTGTTAACGATGTCAAGAAACTGGAAAGTTGAAATTAAAGTATGGTATAAGAGATTTACACATTGTCAACTTACCCCGTATGTTTACATATTGTAACAATTGACCCCGTATGGTGTAACAACCTACCCCGTATATGGGGTAGGTTGTTACAAAAAAATGTCTTCACTAATTAAGCTGTAGTTAATTAGTGTTTACATGTTTTCAAGTTTTATATGCCTCAGGTTTTAGCCAACATAATAGGCTAACTACAGACCCAATATGGAGTGCGTGAGTTCTTTCATTAGAATTATCTGGCCAAAAATGTGAATTTTGTAACGTCCATACCCGGTCTCCCCTATATATAATTGTGTATATTACAATTATAATCAAACATACTACAAAATTGTTTAAGGAGATACTTATCGGTAATGGGCAAAATCTTCAAATTTTAAAAGTTTTATGTAATGAATTACAGGGTTTGGTATGAGTTCTAAATGGAACATTGGCCACAATTCGTATTATTTTCTTTTATATTCTACGTCTTAAAATTGTCTAACTATGATTGGTCGAGAACGTCTCACGTGACTATATTAGTTTCATCATAAAACAACAAAGACGATTCGTGACGTCAGCCTCGGAATAGTTTCCGCCCGGGCAAAATTCTGACGTCATTATTTAAGAAAACGATATATTTTGCTATTGATATTCGAAAATGAGACTGAGCACATCGATATCGATCGTAAATATAAACAACAATATGGCTGCCTCCATTGCACGACGTATTGCACGAGCGGAGAAAGTGATAAGAAGAGATTTAATCTCGTTGAAAACAGGGATTTCGAGGATTTAATTTGCTTGGACAGATTCGGATAACACAAAGAAACGAATCAAAATGGGTAAGCAATTTTCAACGAATACTGCACCATCGCAGATCTCGACTTCAAGTTCATTCTCATTGACGGTTGCATCGATGTCGTTGCCGTAATTGGCTTGTATTGACTAGTCACCCGTCTAGGGCTAGCCAGTCTTCGTCATTCGTAAAACATAAAAGCATACACTACGAAAATATGTAGTGTCTTTCTTCCTGACTGGCTGTCAATTCTTTGGAAAGAAATTTGAACATAGATTATTGGTATTTCTACTGAGACAAACTCAATGCCACTCGTTATGTATTTACATTCCACCAGGTCGCATCCCCTGGTTATCGGTTTATCGGTTTTATCCGTGGTTATCCAGTCTACCAGTAGATGGTCTGATTCTCCGATTGTCTAATTTTACACGAGCTACACACTTTGGTCCATGTCTTTAACCACGTTCAAGAATAAAGCCTTAGACTCGGATTATTTTTATGGTTAAAGTGTTACCGTTTGTTCCGGGGGGGGGGGGGACTTTATTTTGACTGGGGTTCAAAATTGTTTTTATCAATTTTCTATTGGATGGAAATTTCATTTTTTACAAAATGTATCTCAGACAAACATAAATCACAATGAAACACAATTACAATATACTACCTTTGTTATAAAACTTTACCATAATTGGGTTGAAAATAGTATGGAGTAAGGGTTAATTAAATGTGCCTTAGGTTTCTTTCCCCATTAACAAGCTTTTTATTATAATATCTCTTTATTCATTGAGTAGTAGATTATTTGATTTGTATTGTTGTATGATGTTATTGTAAATAATTGTCTGTTTATGGAATGATCATGTAAACGTTATTTTACATATACAATTTACTTAGTACTCTGTTTTTTGTTTATGCTATAAAGTCTCATGTACTTTTTGAAAAGTTAACGCAGAAAAAAAAATACAAAATTATATCAAATACATGTTTATATCAATCACACAATTTACTCCAACCCTTTCTAGCCAATTGACCTAATTCCTTACCCAACAAAAAGGTAAGCCACCCCCCCCCCCCTAAACGAACCCCAATCAGTTTTAAACCAAGAGGAGTTTTACGAATTGTATTACATGACTGCTTTTAGGTAATTTTATCTGATTCCATTTTGTGAATTTTTTTAAAATTCGTTTAGTCATGATTCAATGAGCACAGTCAAAAGTCCACAATTTCACTTTTTGGAAGTCACAAGGTTAATTTCATAACTTAAATGAAATAATTTTAGAACAAATCCAAATTTTTTAACAAAAGATGTGTTCAGAAGGCTGGTTGCATTTAATTTTCAACACACCAAATGACTTTTGCATTAAATTTCACGGTTCGATGAGCATGAGGTAGAATTCGCATGAACTACTTTTTTTTTGTTCAAATTTATAATGTTAAGAATGCTTGATTATGATGGGATATGCATTCTGGAAGAGTGTTTCTATCAAAATCCATCAATTGACTGTTGAATTAAGTAAGATAAAAACAAAATTATATATTTTAAATGTCCTAGGTAAATATTGTTCCATTTTGTGCAATAGAAATCACAGATGTTGAGTAACATCATTTGTCAGTAATGTTTTCATTATGTTTTTATTTTATTTTAATTCTTATTTTCAGGGGGGGGGGGAATGGAAAGAGTACTTTCACCCCGACTCCCTCCACTCAATATTTCAAACAAAGTTCAAATTGATTTAACCCTCAAAACTTTCTGGTTAAAAGAATTGGGAAAATCCCGTCGAATGTTCTTGTGTATCTGATAGTCGAAAACATCAATCTGTTGGGAACTACACAGGAAGAAATTCACGAATACGAGAACTGAGATCATTCCCTCTTTCCTTTCTTTAATTTGCAACCATAGCAGTCGAAAACCCTTTGAGATTCTCATATTCATCTTATTTTTCTAAATTTTACTTTATAATCATCTACTGAAATCTCTTCCCCTTTATACCTTGTTTAGAATCGTGTGGTCCTGTATCCCTTTCATAGCTTGTGTGACCTTCATAAATATTTCATAATAAAATATTCTGTTCAATGATACCCAACTTATACTTGTGCTGTGACGGATGACTGAGTACTGGGAATTAGAAGATATAGAAGAAGATAATAATTGGCTCAGGAAGGTTGAAATCAACGCAAAGAATGATCAGAAAACCATGATTGCTTCTGAAAAAACTGGGTACAATGTGCTTTTTGACCAAAGTTGTTAAAAACTCGTTTGCTCAGTCATCCATGACAGTACAGGTATAATTTGGGTATCACCGAATAGAATATGAGTTAGGGCAAATTGGGGTTAGTGGGACACTTAAGCATTTACGTAAGCATAACATAAAAATAAGATACTCAATTAAGCAATCACATACCTCATTTTGTAGTTTATTTAGATATAAACGTTTTATAAATGTATTTGTTACAATTTCCGCCAAATGAAGGTTAGGGTGACAGTTAATCATTACCACTCCATTGTCCCACTAACCCCGTCAAGTTGGGGTAAGTGGGACAGCATAATTCATGGAATAAAATATGGTTTAAAAGTGAGAAACAAAGATCTCTGTCTTCATAAACACTGTTAATACATTTGGATTATGATTTCTAAGAATCTTAGAAATAATATTCCAGATATCATAAGAACATGATTGCCAAACTATTTTCTCAAACATTGCCACGACTCATTATTATTCTTTTTTCCTGTGCACATTTCGAGTGATGAAAAATAATTCTTTTCTCTTCAACATATCAAAGCTCAAGAGCACTTTTTAAATCTATCTATCTATGATCTATCTAATCTAATCTATGATTCCTTAAACAAAGCAAGCATTTCCTTCGTCCTTTACCCCCGTTTTGTATGAAAGTAAACAAAAGATATAGTATTAAAAAAAAAAATAATAATAATAATAATAAATTCTTTCCCGTATTACAACTTTACAAAAACTAAAATTTTTAAGTCTGCATAATTCAACAATATCAGTGCAGTGATCTGTGATATAAAAGTGCGGAGTGAAGATCTATCTTCGCAAACTTTATTTGTACATTAAAATACTATTGAAATTGGCGCGTCCCACTAACCCAAAGCATGTGGAGTAAGTGGGACAGTTAGTTGAAACAATTGCTTTAAGTCTTTTGTTTAAATCTTATTTCAATTTATATATTTTTTCTAGTTTAAAATGTGTTTTGTGAACAATTTCAATGCCACGTTACCCCTAAAACAAAAGGGATCTGGGAAACACAAAGACAAGTTTCCATACGTGTGTATTTTCAAAATTAGCTATTTGGCAATCGTTTTATGTCAAAACGTGAGATGTTACAGATTTTTAATGATTATTTTTCCGATAACCGTCAATTTTTCCCAAACAGGCATGCAATTTGTTGCTAGATGTATGTTTATTCACGCTAAAATAGTTCCTCCACTAAGGCAGGTCTTAATCATACGCATACATGCAATTCCCCCAAAGTGTCCCACTTAACCCACTGTCCCACTAACCCCAATTTACCCTACTCTTTGTCATGATGTAAAAATAAATCACACATAAGGTTCTCAAATTTGGAATAAGCTTTATTTCGGACGCACTGTACTTGCTGTACATGAGGTACATGAGGTCGCATATGACTGTACTGACAGAAACCATTTAGAAATAAAAATGGTATCTTATGGAATCCCCCCCCCCCCCTCTCAACATTTCAAACATTAGAACCACGTGCTTCTGAAAATGCAATAACAAAAAAAAAGTTCAAAGTGATGTAATCCTCAAATCTTTCTGAAAAAATTAGGGAAAATCCCGTCGAATTTTTATGTGTTTTTGAGAGTCGAAAACATCAATAAAAATATGATGCGAGCACGAAGCGCAATCAGAAAGTTTTCCAAAGTAGCCGCTTGATCATGAAGAAAAAAAAAAATATATATATTTTTTAGTCATTGTCTTGTTTTTTTTTGTTTGCGAGTGCAAAGCGCGAGCTAAAAGGTTTGCTTCATACCGACATATAGACATATTGTATTTCAATTTTATTTTTTTTTTAAATCTTTTCTATTCCTTCACGAGCTGATAATCACCGCCCTTAAAAAAAAATACTGAGAGAATGAAACGCGAGCAAGATATATATCGTCATTAAAGGGAAGCTTTGGACCCAAAATAAGTTGCTTTTATAAAAAGCAGGAAAATTAGAAGCCGAACAGATTTTAAAAAGTTTGAAGAAAATCGGACTAATAATAAGAAAGTTATGAATACCTTTATGATGCACACAAAAAAATTGATCGCTATACCAAATTGGCAACACTTGTGATGTCATAGGGGCACAACTTGCCATGCATTTATGATAAATGTTCACTTTATTTGTTAAGAAGCTGTTCTCCTCATAACTTTGGCCAAGATATATTGATGGCAATATGTTATTGCATCTATGCATTTTCATAAAATGAGAATTATAATGACATTTCAAAAGGAAAGTGAAATTTTTCATGAAATTCAGCATTCATCATTATTTTTTTTTCTATATTGAAAACCTAAATAAAATCTTTGTTGTTGTTTTTTTTTGTTTTTTGTTTTTGTATTTCTAGACGGGGTGCTGATTTTACAATACATTTATAAAAGCAATAGCATATTGCCATCAAGTTCGAGGGAAACAGTTTTTTAACAAATAAAGTTAATTTTTATCATAAAACCATATAGAAAATGCATGGAAAGTTGTGCCCCTGTGACATCACACCTTTGTGACAGTCTTGCCAATTTGATATAGCGATCAAGTTTTTGTGCATCGTAAAGATAATCATAACTTTCTTATTATTAGTCCAATTTTCTTCAAACTTTTTTAATCTGCTTTTCTAATTTTTCTGCTTTTTATAAACGCAACTTATTTTGGGTTCAGAGCTTCCCTTTAATGATTGATGTAGTGAAATGTTTTTAATCGCTGCAAGGGGCTGTCCCACAGGAGGTGATCGCTGTTGCAACAACTGGCGATCTTGATATTGCGTGTGTGGTACCAAGTTGTTGTTGTAGCCTAGTGTAGATAGATTCGTAGGTTTTTCTATGATCACCTTTTTATTAGCTGATCTCCTTACGATTATGACATTCAAAGGTTGTCGCCACAACGATCGCCTCCTGTGGGACAGGCCCTTTAATGAAATAAACAGACGTGCTCGAAGCACGAGCGGAAAGCTTTCTACATAATTATAGTGACCCGGGGGCATTTCATGAACATTTCTTGTCTGACAAGTTGTCAAATCTGAAATATTTTCTTCCTTTTCATTGGCTGAGAAGCATTGTTTCTCTGGTAATTGGTAGATAAAACTCATGATAAGACTCATGCTTCCTTCCAAAGTATTTTCGTTTAATCAATAATGTGTTTTTGTATTTATTTATGTTTATTTATTTTATTTAGTTTTGCATTATAATGTCCCGCAGGCATTGTATTACACATTTTGTTAGCCTCTTTTCTTTTTTGTTTAATTCCATCACAAGCTGATAATCACCGCCTTTTAACAGCAGCGCCGTAGGTGTTAAAAAATTTATTATATTACTCTGATATTTAGACGATCTCCGCCCCCGCCTCCCCCTTTCCTTTTTCTCTCTCTCTCATTTTCTCACTTCCCCCTTTCACTTTTTCTTCTGTTTTTTTTTCACCAGAATTATGCAAATATTAGGGGAGGCTTGCACCCCCTAAGCCCCCCTCCCGATCCGCCTATTTGCCCAATTTTTTCGATACCAATAAAGTCACGCTCAATCCAACCCACAACATATTTCAAGCTTAACTTCACAATAAAGGACAGGTCAACAAATTTTGCGCCCAAGGATCGAGTTGTAAGTAAAAATCGTTGGAAAAGGAGGTTTACGTATGTTTTATTTGAATTCAATGATGTTGTTGTAGTTATTATTTTAAGGCCCTTAACGGCCACTTATAATTTGAATGTTTAAAACATACTTCTAGAAAGTGATACTGACAATGAGAAACATACATCATATACATAAAGTTGATCAAGATATTTGTAGAACTGCCTCGAATATTCGTTCTAAGTATGCTACTTTTCAGTGCGTCCTAGTAAGGTGGGTAACATGAAGAAGGGAGAGTGTTCCCTATATTCCAAAAGGTGTTAGTTCTTGAGATACATTGATTTTCATTCATTCTTTGTCTGCAGAATAGTCTGTGTCAAATAAAATGGTACAACTGGAAAACATTTTTTATAGCATAAAGATTAATCACAACCTGGTATTGTTTGATATTTTTGTAATGGAGGAAAATCAGACTTTCTTCTGCAATTTTTTAAAATCAAATTTGGTGTTGTAGTTTTTGAGATATGACTACTTTTCTACAATCAAGAAAAATCCATTTTTCGCACGCCATTCCATGCCTTTGTGTATTTCGCATAATGGCCATTAAGTGCTCAATTTCGATTTGTTCCTCGTCGCACAATATTTAGCATGACTTTTGTTTTACGAAAGCAAATTATACAGAACTAAGCGCATAAGCAGGGAAAATGTTTTGGCCTTATTTTGGTAGCACATACACACTATTTTAAAATATTTCACACCTAAATAATTTGTTTCCGACTGTACTTTTTTTTGTTTGACACAGACTGTATAATACTTAAAAAATAAAAATAATTAACCAACAAAAAAGTCAAATATGGGTTTTACTCGATTACCCCCACCCCACCTTTTTATTTATTATTTTTTTTTTATGACGATTAATTTATAAAATAAATATTATTTATTACTGGTGAGAAATTTAGTTTTGTCCGAAATACATTTTTTAAATGCTCTTTTTTAAGGCAAGGTTTTGAAAAATTATTACTGTTTCCTACACGTTTCTCTAAAGATCGACAGGAGCTCATTGTGGCACTCAGGTTCATCAAAAGCATGCTTCTTATAGCTTCCATTATATGGTTGTCTGATGCATGCTGCCCTGATCAATGGTTTAGAATTAGCAGAATTCCGGAAAAGTGCTATCGTTTCTATGGAACACCTCGTAGATGGCACGATGCATTAGCTGTGTGTAGGTCCCAGTCAGGATCTCTCGTGAGTATCCACAGCTACACAGAGAATTACATGATCTTTCAGACCTGGAAGAGTCTCACTGGTGGTTCAACTAGTATACGCGAGGTAAATACCTAATATAAAAATACATATTTTTAAAGCCAATTCGAACTAGCAGCCTTGAATAGTACCACCTTAAGACTTCAACTGCTCAATTCTGCCCTGCTTTTTAACTCATAATGCAACATTCTAGGAAGAAGACAACTTTAGACTGATTTGCAGTTTGCTCGACATTTATTCCGCTCCGAAACTAGGAGTCCTTTTCC
>CALNVZ010003429.1:9458294-9482300 GCA_940671915.1 Paracentrotus lividus
ATTAGCGCACATTTTAAGGACAATTAAGTAAGTTTGCTTCATCTAACTGGATGTCTCGGTTGGTAATTTTTTTTTTTATTTCCAGCGATTCTGAGCTGAACTTTTGTAGACTGATCATTCAGGCGCGTTAAAGTTGTTTCATGATGCTAAAAACTATTGTGACGAATAATTGTGTTTTAATGTATCCTTTGTCTTACTTCTTTGTAAATTTAACGCGCATCATCTTACAATTACGCGTATGGACCCCTACATCTTCATCTCAAGTACCCGTGTGAAAAATACAAAGGTATATTTTTGCGTCGCTCTACAATTCAGGGTAGTACGTGCTTGAGGACAGGAGCAAAATGGACAAATAAGATACCTTATCCATTTTCCGATATTCGTTGAAATCTAAGGCCATTATTGGTTTTGTAAATGTCCAGTCAGATGTTCTGATTACTCAAAATGGTAGGGCGGAGACCGTGTCCTATCTATGGAAGTTACAGGGGTCAGTTGTTACATTTCTCAGTGTGCTAGATGGAACAAGGAGAGGATGTGCTAACTGGCATCTAGTATCAGCCTACACATAGCTGTGAGATGAACTGCGGTTCTGAGCGTTCTCGATTGTTTTTATTCAAAAGTAAAATCAACAAAGAACATTTTTACAGTTCAAAGTAAAATTTTTGACAAAAATTTGAAATGTGTAATAGCTCATTACAACTGAGGCACATGATGATAGTCTGGTATATTGTAAATATCAGTACAGTATGCACTAATATACCCTAGCCTCCCTAATTCTGCCTAGATGATTGGCGACAGTTGATTTCTGTGTAAAATCACCCATGGTAGGGTTTACAACAATCCTACCCCATGTTAACTGTAAAACAACTTATACCCAATTACTTATACATTAGTGTAAAATTACATTTGTCTCCAATTTTCAAAGGTGTTAATATTTTATTTCTATTGATTATTTTGTATAAGCTAAGGCTCTACTTGATCTACTGTATTAACGATGTTCAAAACTGGGAAAGTTGAAATTAAGTATGGTATAAGAGTTACACATTCAAACTTACCCCGTATGATTTACATTATTGTAACAAATTGACCCCGTATGTCATTAACAACCTACCCGTATATGGGTAGTGTTTTGTTACAAAAAAATGTCTTCACTAATTAAGCTGTAGTTAATTTAGTGTTTACATGTTTTCCAAGTTTATATTGCCTTTCAGGTTTTAGCCAACATAATAGGCTAACTACAGACCCAATATGGAGTGCGTGACGTTCTTTCATTAGAATTTCTGGCCAAAATGTGAATTTGTAACTCCATACCGGTTCTCCCCTATTTATAAATTGTGTATATTACAATTTATAATGCAAGAACATTACTAGCAAATTGATTTATTAGGAGATACTTTATCGTTAATGGCGAAATATCTTCAATTTTAAAAGTTTATGTAATAATTAAGGGTGGTTATGAGATTCTAAATGGAACATTGGCACAATTCGTATTATTTCTTTATTTTCTAACGTCTTTAAATAGCTGTTTAACTATGATTCGGTCCGCGAGAGTCTCACCCGTGACTTATATTAAGTATTCATCATAAAACAACAAAGACGATTCGTTGACGTCAGCCTCCGAATAGTTTCCCCGGGCCCAAATTTCTGACTCATTTATTTAAGAACGTAATATTTGCTATATATTCGAAAATGAGGACTGAAGCACATCGATCATCGATCGTAAAATTAAAACAACATATGGCTGCCTCCATTGCACGACGTATTGCACGAGCGGAAGAAGTGATAAGAAGAGATTTATTCTCGTTTGAAACAGGATTTCAGGATTTAATTTGCTTGGACAGATCGGATAACACAAAGAAAACGAATTCAAAATGGGTAAGCAATTTCAACGAAATACTGCACCATCGCACGGATCTCGACTTTCAAGTCATTTTCGATTGACGGTTGCCATTCCGATGTCGTTGCCGTAATGGCTTGTATTACTAGTCACCGTCTAGGGCTAGCCAAAGTCTCGTCATTCGTAAAACATAAAAGATACAACTACGAAATATGTAGTGTTCTTTCTTCCTACTGGCTGTCAATCTGTGGGGAAAAATTTGAACATAGATTATTGTATTTCTACTGTAGACAAATCAATGCACACTCGTTTGTATTAATTCACCAGGTCGCATCCCCTGGTTATCGTTTATCGTTTTATCCGTGTTATTCCAGTCTACCAGTAGCATGGTCTTGATTCTTCGGATGTCTAATTTTACACAGCTACACACTTTGTATGTCTTTAACCACGTTCCAAAAAATAAAAGCTCCTTAATAGGACTCGGCATTATTTTATGGTTAAAGTGTTACGCTTTGTTCCGGTGGGGGGGGGACTTTATTTTGACTGGGTCAAAATTTGTTTTTTATCAACTTTCTATTGGATGGAAATTTCATTTTTTACAAAAATGTATCTCAGACAAACATAAATCAACAATGAACACCAATACAATAATACTACCTTTGTTATAAAACTTACCATAATTGGTTGGAAAATAGTATGGAGTAAGGAGTTAATTAAAGTGCCTTAGGTTTCTTTCCCATTAACAGAGCTTTTTTATATATATCTCTTTTATTCACTTGAGTAGTAGTTATTTGATTTTATTGTTGTATGATTTATTGTAAATAAATTGTTGTATGAATGATTCATGTGTAAACTTATTCTACTATATAACAATTAGCTTCAGTACTTCTGTTTTTTTGTTATGCTATAAGTCTCATGTATTTTTGAAAAAGTTAACGCAGAAAAGAAAAAATAAAATCTATATCAAAATACATGTTTTATTATCAATCAACAATTTACCTTCCACCTCTAGCAATTGACTAATCCTTACCCACAAAAACTGTTAAGCCACCCCTCCCCTTAAACGAACCCAATCATTATTAACAAGAGAGTTTTACGATTGTTATTACATGACTGCTTTAGGTAATTTTATCTGTTCCATTTTGTGATTTTTTAAAATTGTTTATCATGATTCAGATGAGCACAGTCCAAAAGTCCACAATTTCACTTTTTGAAGTCACAAGGTTATTTTCATAATTAAATGAAATAATTTAAGAACAAATCCAAATGGTTTCTTTAACAAAAGATGTTGGGTTCAAAGGCTGTTGCATTAATTTTCAACACAACAAATGACTTTTGCATTAAAATTTCACGGTTCGATGAGCATGAGGTAGATTCGCATGAACTATTTTTTTGTTCACAATTTATAAATGTTAAGAATGTTTGAATTATGTGATATGCATTTGGAGAGTGGTTTATCCAAATCACTTCAATTTGACTGTTGAATTAATAAATAAAAACAAATTATAATTTAATGTCTAGGTAAATTATTGTTCCATTTGTGACAATAGAAATCACAGATTGTATAACATTCATTGTCAGAATGCATTATGTTTTATATTATTTTTATTTTAATTTCTTTTTTCAGGGGGGGGGGAATGGAAAAGTACCTTTCACCCCGATCCACTTCCACTCAATATTTTTCAAACCAAAGTTCAAATGATTTAACCTCAAACTTTCTGCGTTAAAAGAATGGGGAAAGTCCCGTAGAACTTCTTGTGTATCTGATTAGTCGGAAAAACATAATCTGTTGGGGAACTACTACCAGGAAGAAAATTCCGGATACGAGAACTGAAATCAATTCCCTCTTTCCTTTCTTAAATTTGCAACCATAGCAGTCGAAAACCCTTTGAGATTCTCATATTCATCTTATTTTTTCTAAATTTTACTTTAAGATCATCTACTGAATCTCTTGCCTTTACTAAGCCTGTTTAGTAATCGTGTGGTCCTGTATCCCTTCATGTTTGTGACCTTCATAAACTTTTCATAATAAAATATTCCGTTCAAGATACCAACTTAGACTTGTGCTGTGACGGATATATGAGTATGGACATTAGAAGATATAGAAGAAGTAATAATTGGCTCAGGAAGAGGTTGAAATCAACGCAAAGAATGACTCAGATAAACCATGATTGCTTCTGGAAAAACTGGGTACCAATGTGCTTTTTGACCAAAGTTGTAAAAACTCGTTTGCTCAGTCATCCATGACAGTAACAGAGTAATAATTGAGTATCACCGAATAGAATATGAGTTAGGGCAATTGGGTTAGTGGACACTTAAGCATTTACGTAAGCATAACATAAAAATAAGATACTCAATAAGCAATCACATACCTCATTTATGTAGTTATGTAATATAAACGTTTTCATAAATGTATTTGTTTACAATTTGCCGCCAAATGAAGGTTAGGCTTGCAGTAATCAGTTACCACTCCATATGTCCCACTAACCGTCAAGTTGGGTAAGTGGGCAGCATTAATTCATGCGGAATAAATATGGTTTTAAAAAGTGAGAAAATCAAAGCAATCTCTGTCTTCATAAACACTGTTAATTTTACATTTGGCATTATGATTTCTAAAGATCTTAGAAATAATATTCCAGATATCATAAGATACATGCATTGCCAAAACTATTTTCTCAAAACATTGCAGCGACTCATTATTATATCTTTTATTCCTGTGCAACATTCGAAAGTGATGAAAAATATTCTGTTATCTCTTCAAACATAATCAAAGCTGTTCAAAGGAGCACTTTTTAAATCTATCTATCTTATGTCTAGTCTAATCTAATCTATGATTCTTAAAAACAAAGCTAAGGCATTTCTCGTCCTTTACCCTCCGTTTGTATGAAAGTAAACAAAAAGAATAGTAAATTTAAAAAAAAAAATATATAATAATAATAAAATTCTTTCCCGGTATTACAACTTTACAAAACTAAAATTTTTAGAGTCTGGCATATCAACAATATCAGCTGGCGAAGTGATCTGTTATATAAAAAGGCGGAGTGAAAGATCTATCTTCGCAAACTTTTATTTTACATTAAAATACTATTGGAAATTGGCGCGTCCCACATATACCCCAAAGCATGTGGAGTAAGTGGCAGTTAGTTGAAACAATGCTTTAAGTCTTTTGTTTAAATCTATTTCAAGTTTATATATTTTTCTAGTTTTAACATGTGTTTTGTGAACAATCCAATCCACTTTACCCTAAAACAAAAAAGGATCTGGGAAACACAAAGACCAAGTTTCCATACCGTGTGATTGTATTTTCAAAAATTAAGATATTTGGCAAATTCGTTTTATGTCAAACGTCGAGATGTTACAGAATTATTTAATGATCATATTTTTCGCATAACGTTCAATTTTCCCAAACAGGCATGGATTGTTGCTAGATGTATGTTAATTCACGCTAAAAAATAGTCCTCCACTAAGGCACGGGTCTTAATCATACGCAACATTGCAATCCCCCATAAGTGTCCCACTTAACCCACTCTCCTCATAAAACCGCCAATTTTACCAACTCTTTGTCGATTGATGTAAAAATAAATCGACACATAAGGTTCTCAATTTGGAATAAGCTTATATCGACGCACTTGTACTTGCTGTTACATGAGTACATTAGAGGCGCATATGCTGTACTGACAGAAAACCATTTAGAATTAAAAATGGTATTCTTATGAATCCCCCCCCCCCCTTCAAACATTTCAAAATATAGAAACCACGTGCTTCTGAAATGCAAGAAAGCAAAAAAAAAAAAAGTTCCAAAGTGATGTAATTCCTCAAATCTTTCTGAAAAAAATTAGGAAATCCCGTCGAATTCTTTATGGTTTGAGCAGTCGAAAACATCAATATAAAAACTATGGTCGCGAGCACGAAGCGCCAATCAGAAAGTTTTCCAAAGTAGCGGTTGATGATGAAGAAAAAAAATATATATTTTTTAGTCATTTGTTTGTTTTTTTCTTGTTTGACGAGTGCAAAGCGCCGAGCCTAAAAGGTTTGCTTCATACCGACATATTAGAATAATTGTATTTCAATTTTATTTTTTGTTTAAATCTTTCTGATTCCTTTCACGAGCTTATTAAATCACCGCCTTAAAAAATACTGAGATCTAATGAAACGCAGCCAAAGTAATATAATCGTCCATTAAAGGAGCTATTGGACCCAAATAAGTTGCTTTTTATAAAAGCAGGAAAATTAAAGCCGAAACAGAATTTAAAGTTTGAAGAAAATCGACTAATAGATAAAGAAAGTTAGGAATACCTTTTATGATGCACACCAAAAAAATTGATCGCTTTATACCAAACTGGCAACCACTGGATGTCATAGGGGCACACTTGCATGCATTTATGATAAATGTTCACTTATTTGTTAAGGGGAAGCTGTTCTCCTCATAAACTTTTGGCAAGATATTTTGATTGGCAATATGTTATTGCATCTATGCCATTTTTTTCATAAAATGAGAATTATAATGACATTCCAAAAGGGAAGTGAAAATTTTTTCAATTGGAAATTCAGCATTCATCATTATTTTTTTCATATGTTGAAAACCTTAAATAAAAGCTTTGTTTTTTGTTTTGTTTTTTTGTTTTTTGTTTTCTGATTTTAGACGGGTGCTGATTTCTACAATACACTTCTATAAAAGCAAAGCATTTGCCCATCAAAATGTTCGTGGAAACAGTTTTTTAACAACATAAAGTTAATTTTATCATAAAAAGCCATATAGGAAAATGCATGGGAAAGTTGTGCTGTGACATCACACCTTTGTGACATCTTGCAATTTGAATTTTAGAGCTCGACAAGTTTTTTGTGCTATCGTAAAAGATAATCATAACTCTTATTATCTAGTCATTTTTCTTCAAACTTTTTTTAATCTGCCTTTTCTAATTTTTTTCTGCTTTTTAAAACGCAAACTTATTTTGGCGTCAGAGCTTCCCTTTAATGATTATGTAGTAAATGTTTTTAATCGCTGCAAGGGGCTGTCCCACAGGAAGGTGATTCGCTGTATTGCAACAACTGGCGATCTTGATAGTTGCGTATGGGATTACCCAATTGTACTGTTGAAGCCTAGTGTAGATAGATTCGTAGGTTTTTTTTCTATTGAGTCACCTTTTTATTAGCTTGATCTCTTACGATTATGACATTCCAAAGGTTGTCGCCCACAAACGATCGCCTCCTGTGGGACAGGGCCTTGATGAAATAAACAGTACGTGCTCGAAGACGAGCGGAAAGCTTTCTAACATAATTATAGTGACCCGGGGGCATTCATGAACATTTTCTTGTCTGACAACGTTGTTCAAATCTGAATTATTCTTCTTCCTTTTCATGGCTGAGAAGCATTTTTTCTCTGGTAATAGGTAGCATAAACTCTATAAGGATTCATGCTTCCTTCCAGAAGTATTTTCGTTTAATCAATATTGCTGTTTTTGTATTTATTATAGTTTATTATATTTTATTTAGTTTTGCATTATAATGTCCTCGCAGGCCATTGTTATACACATTTTGTTAGCTCTTTTCTCTTTTTTGTTTTATATTATCACAAGCTGATAATCCAACCGCTTTTAACTAGCAGCGCCGTTAGGTGTTTAAAAAACTTAATTTATATTACTCATGATATTAGACGATCTCCGTCCCCGCTCCCCTTTCTTTTCTCTCTCTCTCATTTTCTACTTCCCCTTATCACTTTTTCTTCTGTTTTTTTTTCACCAGAATTATTGCAAATAATTTAGGCGCGAGCTTGCAACCCCCTAGCCCCCATCCCGATCCGCCTATTTGCCCCTCAAGTTTTTTCGATTACCAATTTAGTCACGCTCAATCCACTCACAACATATTCAAGCGAACCTTCACAGATAAAGGACAGGATCAACAAATTTTGCGCCCAGGTCGAGTTGTAATGTAAAATATCGTTGGAAAAGGAGTGTTTACGTATGGTTTTATTTAATTCATGATTGTTGTTTGTAGTTATTATTTTAATGCCATTAACGGCACTTATAATTTGAATGTTTTAAACATACTTCTAGAAAGTGATACTGACAATGAAGAACAGTAACATCATATCATAAAGTTGATCAAGCATTATTGTGTAGAACTGCCTTCGAATATTCTTCTAAGTATGCTTACTTTTCAGTGCACGTCCTAGTCAAGGTGACGCGGTAACCATGAAGAGGAGAGTGTTCCCTATATTCCAAAAGGTGGTAGTTCTATGAGATACATTGATTTTCATTCATTCTTTGTCTGCAGGAATAGTCTGTGTCAAAAATGGCTACAACTGGAAAACATTTTTTATAGCATAAAAATTAATCACAACCTGTATTGTTTGGATATTTCTGTAATGGAGGAAAATCGACTTCTTCTGGCAATTTTTAAAATCAAAATTGTGTTTGTAGTTTTGAGATGATGACTACTTTTCTTACAATCAAGAAAAATGCCATTTTCGCACGCCATTCCATGCCTTGTGTATTTCGCATAATGGCCCAGTAATGATCAATTTCGATTTGTTCCTCGTCGCACAATATTTAAGCATGACTTTTGTTTACGAAAAGCAAATATACAGAACTACGCATAAGCAGGGAAATGTTTTCTATTGCTTATTTTTGGCTAGCACATACACACATTTTAAATATTTCACACCTAAATAATTGTTTCCGACTGCTACTTTTTGTTTGACACAGGACTATATAATACTTAAAAAATAAAAATAATTAACAACAAAAAAAGTCAAATATGCGGTTTTACTCGATTACCCCCACCCCACCTTTTTATTATTATTTTTTTTTTATGACGCAATTAATTTATAAAATAAATATTTCATTACTGTGAAGAAATTTAAGTTTGGTCCGAAATACATTTTTTAAGATGCTCTTATTTTAAGGCAATGGGTTTGGAAAAATATTACTGTTTCCTACACGTTTCTCTAAGATCGACAGGAGCTCATGTGGCACTTCAGGTCATCAAAAGGCATGCTTCTTATAGCTTCCACTGTATATGGTTGTCTGATGCATGGCTGCCCTGATCAATGGTTTAGAATATACAGATTCCGGAAAAAGTGCTATCGTTTCTAGTGAACAACCTCGTAGATGGCACGATGCATATAGCTGTCGTGTAGCGTCCAGTCAGGTATCTCTCGTGGAGTATTCCACAGTTACACAGAGAATTACATGATCTTTCAGACCTTGAAGAGTCTCACTGGTGTTCAACTAGTATACGCGAGGTAAATTACCTAATATAAAAATACATATTTTAAAGCAATATCGATACTAGCAGCCTTGATAGTCAACCACCCTTAAGACTTCAATGGCTCAATTCTGCCCTGCTTTTTAACTCTAAATGGCAACATTCTAGGAAGAAAACAACTTTAGACTTGATTGCAGTTTTGCTCGACATTTATTTCCGCTCCCGAAACTAGGAGTCCTTTTCCTCCAAAACATGTAAAGTAGGAAGTCAGAAGGAAAAACAGAGTACACATGCAATTAAAAGCCCAATACAATCTTATCAACCACAATAAGAGAGTCACCATAAACAATTCGACATTAATGTATAAACATGATATGAATTCAACAATCTTAAAGGGTTACTGTACATGAGTGGAACTCACAAAATTGTAGGGATCTCCCCGGTCACTGATCAGCGGAGGATAGTAACTCCTTCGATCACCCCAGGTCCCTGGGTTTACGTGACTGCGTCTAGGATAGTATCTCCTACCAGATTACCCCACAACTTTTCAATAACTCACAAATCATCAATGCATTAAATAACATAGTTAGTTTGGAAAACTATTATTTGATCGGGGGATCTCGAGTCACGCCGATCAGCGGAAAGGATAGTAACTCCCTCCCATATCCCAGGTCCCTGGGGTTTACGTGATCCTCCCCCCCCCACAAACCCCCCCAACCCATCCTCCCCCTCCATACACCCCACCCCCCGCCACCCCCCTACGCGCCCCGCCCGCCCTCTTCAAAACCCACCCCCTCTCCTTTCGCGCCTATCTCCCCCCACCCACTTCAAACGCACACTCCGCCCACCCACGCACCACACCCCCAACCCCCCCCCCCTCCCCTCCTAACCAACCCCTCCTCCCTCTCACCCACAACCCCGCACCCCACCACCCGCTCCCCTCCCACCCGCGACCGATACCCCTCACACTACCCCAACCGACCCCACTCCACCCTTCCATTTCCGCCCATCCCCATACAACACATACACCCACCCCACTCCCTCCCAACTCCCCTCCCAACTCCCCTGCTCTCCCCACCACCCCTCCCACTCGCCCACCACCACAACCCAACCCCCACGTCCCTCCCCCCCGCCCTCCACAACCCCCACTTTCCCCCGCACACACTCCCACTCACACTTCGTAGGATAGTACTCCACGGATGATCCCCAAAACTTTCAATACTCACAAATCATCAACTGATAAATAACATAAGTTATGGAAACACTATATTTGTTGGATCTCGAGTTCACGCGATCACGCGGAAGGATTAGTAACTCCCTCGATCACCCCAAGGTCCCTGAGTATACGTGACCTGCCCGGGTAGCGATAGTTATCTCCTACGGATATCCCCACAACTTTTCACGATACTTCACAAAAACATCAAGCATAATAACTAGTTAACTGGAAAACCACATATATTTGTGGGTCTCGAGTCCACCGCGATCAGCGGAAGGATGTAAACTCCCTCCGATCACCCCAGAATACTAGGCGGTTTAGCGTGACCACCGACAGGATAGTTATCGTCCTGCAGTATCCCAATTTCTGATCCCGAGTAGCTCTTATACCAGACGCATATATTAAACAATTGGTGATAATCGGAACAAACCATGGAATTAATCACCGAGTAAAAGAACATCCTCCCCAGTCAAACCCACCGTGTTTCATGATATTAAGTACTACAATTCATTATATCACTCGAAAACAATATTTCACATACAACGTCATATTCAATCCGTCTACATCTGTACTTTCAATTTGTTAATACCTCATCAACTTTAAGTGGGTTTACTTCTTCAACTCTACGGTAAACTAAACAGGGTGTGGCGGGCCGGGGAAAAAGGACTTCTCCGAGCGGACGATAAAGTTCGGAAATTGAGAAAATCTTGCAGCACGGCGTTTTCCCACGCTTTATTGCGCGCATAACTCACGAGTGTAGATTTCACTGGCTGTGCGCAATTTTCGGTTTCTTTACAAATGTTAAAATTTGCACATGTTGCTGTCTCACAAAGTCACCGCTTAAACAGCTGATAAACGGCGCGTAGCATATTTCTGGCCTATACCAGCAATTAGTTTTGTCTGATCCTTGACTCTCCCAGAATGACTCTGACATTATATTATTGAAATTCACGTTATTCTAGAGAAGACAACTTTAGACTGATTGACAGTTTGTCGACTTTATCCCGCTCCGAAACTAGGCATCCTTTCCTCAAAACATGTTAAAGTAGCGAATAGTCAAAAGGAAAACAAAGGAAACATTTGCAGTAAAAGCCAATAACAAAATCTTATAACCACAAATAAGAGGGTCCACCAAAAACAATTCGACAATAATGTATAAACATATCATGCATTCAACAAATCCTTAAGGGTACATGTACCATGACGTGGAACTCAAACGATTGTATGGATCTCCGGATCACGTGATCGCGGAGGCATAGTTAACTCCTTCCGATATCACCCCAGGTCCCTGGGGTTTACGGTGGACTGCCGGTAGGATAGTATACTCCTAGCGGAATTGATCCCCAAACCTTTTCAATAACTAACAAAATCATCAATGCCACAAATAACATAGTTATGGAGAACACTATATTTGTGAGATCTCGAGTCACGCGATCAGCGGAAGGATAGTAAATCCCTCCGATCATCCCAGCGTCCCTGGGGTTTACGTGACCTGCCCGTAGCGATTCAATCTCCCACGGATGATCCCCCACAACTTTTCATCACTACAAAAATCAATCGAGATGACATAAATAAACGATAGTTATGGACAACACTATATTTTATGGATCCGAGTCACGCGATCAGCGGAAGTATAGTAACTCCTCCGATCACCCCAGGCCCTGGTGTTCTTACGTGAACTGCCGCGTAGGATAGTATCTCCTACGGATGCATTCCCACAAACTTCTTCAATACTCACAAAAACATCAAGCATTAAATAACCATTAGGTTATGGAAACACCTTATATTTGTGGGCGTCTCGAGTACGCGATCAGCGGAAGAGATTAAGTAACTCCCTCCCGAGTCACCCGATCCTGGGTTTACGTGATCCCACGACAGGATAGTATCTCCTGCAGTATCCCCAATTGTTATCCCGGTTCCTCTTTTTACAGCGCGATATATAACAAGATGGTGATAATCGAACAACCATGGCATAATAATCCACGAGTAAAAGAAGATCTCCCCAGTCAACCCCGTGTTACCATGATATTAATACATAACAATCGCTTATATCACTCAAACAATATTCACCATTCAAACGTAAGTTATTCAAGTTCCGTCTTACATTGTACTTCCAATTTGTTAATCCTCAATCAACTTTTAAAGTGTTTACTTCTTCACTTACTAGTAAACTAAAACAGGGGTGGCGGGGCGGAAAAAGGACTTCTCGAGGAGATAAAGTACGAAATCGAGAAAATCTTGCACACGGCTTCCCACGCTTATGCGCGCATAAGCTACACGGTTGTAGATTCACTGGCTGTGCGCATTTTCGGTTTGCTTTACAAGAGTAATATTCACATGTCGCCTGTCTCACAAAGTCCCGCTTAAACAGCTGTTAAACGGCGCGTGCCTATTTCCTGGGCTATACTAGCAATTGTTTTGTCTATTCCCTTTGACTCTCACCAGAATGACTACTCATCATTATTATACGATCACGTTATTCTGAAGTAATGAAACTCTTAAAACAGGCCAATTTGACATATAACATTTCCTTTTCATTATATCTAAATAAGTCAACTCCGCAGAAAACTTATGTTACCAAGATAGCAAAACAAATACTTTCATCCTCAAACATCTTAATTTCCCAATACGATAATATTATAAGTTAATTCAACATATGCATTGTTAATGGCTTATGCTAAAGTGTCAGCGTACTGTTGCCGCGCGGCCGGCGGCGGTGAAAAGGTTGAAACATATATCGACGAAAAAAGCAATAAAGGTGGTCTTGAAAGCGTTCCTACGAAAAAAGAAGAAGATTTCTGGATCGATTTTGTGAAATGTTTTGAAATTCAAGTCTCTTCCAAGACAAAAGAAATTTCAGGACGTGCATTGTAGATGAGTACAAAGGCCGGATAAATAATATAATAAAATAATGATAATAATTAATAATGATAAATTTTTATGATATGTATTATTTATTATTATTATTATTATTATATATTATAATAATGATAATAATAATAATGATAATTTTTATTATTATTATTTGACTATTTATTATTCTATATTATCATTATTAATTAAATTATTATTATTATATAATTATTATTATTATTATATTATTATATTGCTTACATATTAGAGAATATTATTTAACTGATAATATAAGCTTCAAAATTATAATACGGCAGGCCAAGGGCAAATTAATTACAGACCCATAATCGACCTAAGTATTCGTGTTCACATCTTCAAACGATGACCATAGCTAAATTTGCATGTCATTTAATTATGCCTATCTCATTATTAAGCTATAGTAAATAAGCCCACATTTCATTGGGTTGGGAGATTAAGGGGCGCCAAAATTTGATGCATGACTTTTTATTTTTTTTTGGGGGCGGGCTTAATTAGTCAGCTCGCTGGTGAGGGGAGGGCCGCCAAAATTGCAGAAGAGCGCCAAAAGTATATAAAGCTATTGCCCCGGGTCTCAAGTCCTGGGTCGCGCCCATGTTTTTACTAAAAAATTACTAGTTTGCGCCAATTTAATTAGCCGGAATTCGGTTTATGAATGTCGATGTCCGAGATGCTTGCACTGTGTGATCGATCCTAGGACTAGAGTCATACAAAGGTCAAGAATGCGGAGAGGTGGAAGCCAAGGGCGGCTGCCAACAGCAGGCTACATTGAAACTGATAAACAATATTCACTTAGTTGCAAAGTATTGATCATCTAATCCCCAATTTCTGTTCTATCAATATTTCATCAATCGACTTGTCTTACCAACCAAATTTTATCAATCAGAATTTGTCTCTCAGCAATCAGATGCAAGCAGTCAGTAGCTTAATAACAGCTTTTGTCGGACATAAAACGGCCGACAAGTCCTTGAATGAAATACACCCCAGGACTAGCCCATCCGATTTCTGATTGCTGCCGATGTCGATACTGTCGATGGCCGTAAACAGGGTCGATCCGACTTCATCGTTTTGACTAATTATCACCACAATTTTCCACACACGACACACTGCACCACTAATCCCACAAAAGGGCTTATGCTTAAAGTCTCGAGTCCAAATGATAATCGATTCCATATTTCCAAAAGAATTTATCAAAAAAAATCGATCCTGTAATCTTTTTCCTTTTTTTCGCAGGACGCTTTCAAGACACCTTATTTTTTTTTCGTCGATTATTTCAACTTTTCAACGCGCCGCGCCGCGCCACAACGCTACACTTTAGCATAAGCCTTGTTAATAGTTATCACAAAGCGTATTTTTCAAAACTAGTTATTTATAACACGTATTTAATTAAGAGTTTTGATCAATTCGCTTTCGCTTTCAGATGGCTGGACAAAATAATGTAGAATGAATACAAAATACTAGATGTTAAACGTAAAAAGAAATAATGTTCAATTCAATTCAATTCATTTATTTCTCCACAACAATAAAAGTACAATATGTACGTTGCATATATACAAACAAAATTAAAACATATACAATAATATACAATAATATACAATAACATTGGAAATGAGAAAACTGAACAATTATTACGATGTGATGAAATAGAAAAGACCTTATTACTGCGGAGGGAGCCTACTGGAAGACAGAAAAAAGTCTTAAAGCGTTGGCACCCAAACATGTAAAATACATTGAGGTAACAATCAAATATTACGTTAAATATAATAGAAAGGTGAGAACAAAACAATAAAGAAAACAACAACAAAATGATAAGGAAACTCTACTATTTAATAAGGTTGTGCTCGATTAAGGGATGTATCTATCAAGTGTCTTTTTAATTTTCGTTTAAAACATTGGAGTGACACTGAGTTTTTTATTTCATTTGGTAAAGAACTCCACAGTTTTGGGCCGGTAAAACAGAGAGTGGATTTTGCATAGGATGTACGTATTTTGGGAAAGTGAAAATCATTAGAAGATCGAGTTTGATAAGAGTGGATACTTGCATTAATAGGAAATAAATCAGTAATATAATGAGGAAGTACATTGTTTTTACATTTATACATGAACATACCAGTTTTTAGTTGAAAAATATCGTAAATACTTAGTACTTTAAGTTTATGTAATAACGGAGCAGAATGAGCTATATACGAGGATTTTGATATTAGACGAATTGCTTTTTTCTGTAGTTTAAAAACTCTATCAGAATATGACTTAGGACATCCAGCCCAATTTATATTGCAGTATGATATGTGAGGTAAAAATAAGGTATTGTAGATAGTAAGAAGAAGTTTTTTGGGGTAACAGATTGCGCAGGCGGTATAAAATACCAACAACTTGAGAAACTTTAGAACAAACATCTTCCAAATCATATTTCCATGACATAGATTCATTAATATGAACACCTAAAAAATTAGTATGATTTGTATGTAATAATTGAGATTTATCCATTTTGATTTTTATATCTTCAATATCATAATTCATTTTGCTAAAAATCTATAAAGCTAGTTTTGGACTTTAATATTAAACTTGTTACGGATCATATAACCATTGGTAAAATTTTCTTTCTTTGATTCAGCGTTCTATTAATAAGGGAATGGGTTTTATGGGTAAAAAGATACTTGTATCGTACAAACTGATATAAATTTAGTATATTTGATGAACGCGGGTATCATTAATGTAAATCAGAATGTATTGGGCCAGGATATAACCTGCGGGACCCACAAAACAATATTTAACATATTGAAGTCTAGGAATTTATTGTATAAATACTGTTTTCTATTGCTAAGATAAATTTTCATCGCATTCATTGGGAACACCTCGTATGCGCACAATGATATTAATCTTTTCATTAAAATTTATGGTCTATAGTGTCAAAAGCTTTTGACGTATCTAGAAAGACACTTACTGGTTGTATTTTATATTTTAATGGGTTTGTAGTATCGTTGGGTAAATTTTGTGATCGCATTAGATGATGTTGAAGGTTCTCTACATACCATACTGAGTATTATTTAATAAGTTATGAGTAATAAAACCTTGGAAATTTCTAGTGAAACATTTTTTCGATTTTCTTGGAGAATACGATGTAGTTACACGGAAATTGCCTATTATTACACATATTATCTTTTTGATTTCGGATCTAAAAACTGCTATAACCTTAGCTTATTTGAGATTTCTGGAACATATCCAGTTCGACAATGATCTGTTTTTAAAAATTTGACCAATGGTTCATTTACAAAAAAAGGGGCATTTTACTTTTTCTTTTACAACTTTTTAACATCTATGTGGTCAAAACAGAAGAGGTATCCCATTTTTAATTTGGTTCAACTATTGGATTAATCTTCACTTCAATCAATCGGTGAGAAACATTGAATGAAGAACAGGATTTGAAAGATATTCCAAAATATAGTTTATTGAACTATCGTGGATATCTATTTTTTTTGGTAAATTAGGGGCCTTCGAATGAATATTTATTACATTTCGTTTAGCCATTTCCTTTGGAATTGGATACATCATTGTTGTGAATGTATTTTTGGAAGGCATATTTTGTTTACTTTGGTTCTATTCAGACAGATATTTATTTCTTTCCAAGTAGCCTTTGAGTCCCGAATAACAGAACAATTAGAAATGAAAATATTTTATTTTTGTTTTTTGGATTGCCTTTGTGCATTTATTTACGGAATGTTTTATAGATTCTTTCATTCGCGAATGTCCGTTCTGAATGAATTTTATATATAAAGTTTGTCTTTTTTTACACATCTTTTTAAGTTCCTTGTAAACAGCCTTGTTTTTCCGAATGGTTATACTTTTTGATTTTTTGAGAGGAAACACTTGTTATACAGGGTGTTTCCGAAAAGGAAACGACACTTTGATCACACAATATTCAAAATATTACATGGTGATTATAGAATTATTATACACTGTAAAGTACAACTCATTGCCATTCTAATGATACCCCCACTCGTCCCTCACCAATGTAAGCATCATTAAACCCCATTGCTTTTTGAAAAGGTCTTGTAATTGTGCGTGGTTCCTTTCATGAACCTTGAGATGGTTTGTGTGAATGTGCCTGAAAGGAAACCCATTTGATCATAATAACTTGCAAAGAATATTTCAGTGGTGATTAGAATTTAATATCAACTGGAAGGTACAACTCATTACCATTCTAATGATATTCTCTAGCTCACCAATCATATGCTACCTGAACCCCATCGTTTTTGAAATTGTCTCGCAAATTGTGCGGTTCTCTTTTATGTCTTTGAGATGAGTTGCTTCAAAGATTCCTAACAAATCTAGTAAGCATCCAGTGACTTAAAATAAATGGAGTTTGATAAACGGGTTGGAAATTTTTTACTTATTTAGTCTTTAATCTTACCATCCAGGTAATTTCAAATGTTACTGGTCACGACAACCCAGAGAAACCTTCAGTTCCCATGGATATTGTAGAAGCATGACAGTGCATCAATCACAATTTTGCAAGATATTTTCAGAGCAATGGGGTTCAGTGATGCGTGACATTGGTGAGCTGAAGGAGATATCAATACAATGATAATGAGTGGCACTTTCCAGTGATAAAAACGTCATAATCAATACTGTCATGTTTTCAAAATTATTGATGATGAAAGTTGGGTTCCCTTTTTAGGCACATTGCAACAACCCATCTCAATGAGCGTGAAAGTGAACCACTCACAATTTTGCAAGACATTTTCAAAACAATGAGGTTCAGTGATGCGTGACATTGGTGAGCTGAGCGGGGTATCATTAAAATGCTAATGAGTTGCACTTTCCAGTGATATAAATTTTTATAATCACCATGGTAATATTTTTTAAATTATTGATGATCAAACTTTTATATTATAATCATTGACTACACGTTTAAAGTTGTTTACATCATTAGAGTTATAAAATATACACCTTGGAGAAATCACACTAAATATGGGTAAATGATCACTAATGTCTCCAAAGAGAATACCACTTTCATTCGCCGTATCTGGCTTATTTGTAAAAATGTTGTCTATTAATGTAGCAGAATCTTTTGTTATGCGGGTTGGTTTATTGATAACTGGGTAAAATGAAAAAGAACAAAAAAGATCTGTAAATTCATTATTGATAAGATCACCCTCAGATGATAAAAGACTTATATTATAATCTCCAAAAAAGTAACAAGACATAGAACGAGGAATATGTTGGAGAGTATTTTGTAAAACATTCAGAAAATTATTCATTGGTTGACCAGGTGGTCTATATATACAACCAATAATAGCATTCTCATTCATTTTCAAAAATATAGCTTCACAATATTCATTGTTAATATTGAGATTATGCATTATACTGTATTTTAAATTATTCAATATAAAAAAACCAACGCCACCACCGCGTCTATTTTCTCTTTCCTGGCCAATAAAAATGTCATTATTAAGTTGACATAGATTAGGATCTGATTTTTTTAACCACGTTTCCGACAAAGCAATAATACTAAATTGTCTATCAAAATCATTTAAATATAGAGATATATTATCAAAATTTTTCGTTAAACTACGACAGTTAAAATGTATAATTGACATATTTGTTTTTGCATCAATACCTGAGAAGCATTCATTAAATTTTCCAACTGTGAAATATGTAGATTCTCCAAAAATATTTGCATCATCTGACATCATAAAACTTCACCATGATGTCGAGCAAAACACTTTGTACACACAAGATAATAAAAATAGTAGAGTTTCGTGAGAAATGAATCATCAAAAGACATATTAAGGAATACATATTGACATTATTGATTAACAACAAAATTTATCGTACAAGAAATTCCAGTAAATTCAAATTCTATCTAAGAGCAGGACAGTTCTGGAATGTATCATTGCTCAAATATTCATAACCTAGAAAATGGCAAAACGAAAGCTACAAAGTCACTGTATAACATGAAAAATTGTTGTTTTTGATTAACGCAAGTAATATAATATCAACATTCGAAATATTAAAAAAGTATTGCAGCCTGGCTCACTTCTGGGAGAGAAATCACGGCGGGTCAGACAAGAGAACCGGATAATCCAGCCTCCTAAAAAGACAGGATAAGTCACTCCTCTCTCTCCCAGAAGTGAGCAAAGCATAGACCAGATATTTAAACATGTCATCGTTATATCAAAATCTAGATCTTGTTGCGCAGGTTATAAGTTTTTTTTGTAGTCTTTCCCCCAGTCGCAGGGAGTAGGGCAATAACCCTACCGTCTGACGTCCAGGCAGACAGAACCTTCGCGCAGTCTTTTGTTTTGCGTAAGAGGGCAAGCATTTGCCTTGGTGAGGTCTTCATCGGTCCAAAGTTTTTTTCCTTTGAGTTCACGTCGATTAAGGATAATTGACCTCCTCATTCGATAACTAACAAATTTCACAAATAATCGGGCGTGGACTGGGTTCCTTGGAGTCCTTGGGATTACGATTAGAGCTCTGTGATCGGGTCTTGACCCGTTCTTGTGGCATTGGCCCCTTCCTTTTTCTTTACAGAGATGCGATGTGAACGCTCGATGTCACTATTGTTGATGGGGATTTTGAGTTTGTCATTAACATTATTCCCTAATTTCGACCCTCAATGCGTGAATAAATCATTTTCAGTCAGCGCCTCTCTAATCCTTTTAGCATAAACTGTTCACCTGCAATGAAAACATTGATATAATTGCAAAAACATACCTGTTTAAGGGGAGCACAAGCTTCGACGGCAAGACAAGCTAAAACATTGCTCCCCATCTCAGTCAAATAAAGAACGGGCAAACAAGAATAAATGTTATAGAGCATAATCATTTCAATTCAAGAATTTTTTATTAATATTAATACTCTTTCATATTGGTATTATACAGAATGCAATATTCTGTAACATCTTTAACCCTGCACTTTCAAAGTGTGCAAACTAGTTAAATTTATAAATCATACCGAGATTTAAATTTTTCTGTCAACGACTTAAAAGTCCTAATTCATAAAAACTGAAAACGGTTCTTCTTGCAAGTTACAGAACGGCCATAGTTATTTATTTTAATTCTTCAGGAACACAAAATGAACAGCTGATGTGGCTGCCACCACTACGAGACTACTATAACAAACTGCTTCGGATTCACCGCACGAGAAAGCACTCTCCAGGCAGATTCAAACCATTATGCTCACAATTGTCCATCAACATTTATGAAATTATTGCGACTCATCTATAACAGTTATACGTGATAGGACCTCAAAAGTAAATTTGACAGGCGCCTGAAAGGAATATCATCGTCAACATCCTTTAATCCAGCAGCATCCCAATATTACTCAAAAGCCAATGCTGGACAGGTGGGAGAATTTGTATGCATCTATGAAAAAACCCTCTGCTCGCTCGTCTGTACATATCAAAGTTTTGCTTTTCATTATGAAATGTTCAGCATAAGACACATAAGAACTAAGCCAATTTTATGAATTCATCAAATCGTAGAAAGCCTGCATATGTAATTAAATTCATAGTATGTAATCTAATAAACTTTTTGAAGACCCATATTCTCAACAACTGCATTCAAATTTGTCTGGAGTTAAAGCTTCCTTCTTAACAATTAAGAGCTACTGTCTGAGAGAATCAGGCAGGGGGTGGAACATGGGGGTCAGCAATTTTCTTTCATACTTTCAAGTTTTAATAAATTTAGGTTAAAACTTAGAAAAATAGTATTAGAATTTTATAATCATAATTATCTTCATAATTATCACAACCCCCTTAAAATGGCCTTATCGGGTACTACTTAAATGGGCAAAATTCAAATTTAGCACTGTTTTCAACACTAATAAAACTGTATTTAAGATTCTGTAAATCATTTGAAATTTAATGACTGACTTCTCCAAACCTATCCCTATAACGCTGTATAGGTGATATTTTACATAAGTAATTGAATCATTCCATTATCTCAGGAGGGGTGACGCAATTTTCCTGACTTTTTAGGAATTCCAAAATAGCCTATTTTGGGCTATCTTTGACGTGCTATAAAAAAAATGGCCCAAAATTTTCTGAGCTGATTTTAATGTGGGCTATAGGACCAACCCAGCTTAAGTTATTTCAGGTTTCAAATCTGTGGAGTGTCTTTTACTTTTTGTTCACCAGCCGTTTAAAGTATGCTCTTTTTCAAAATGGCAAAAAAGTGTAGTTTTGTGTCAATGTGTAAATCTCTTCTATTATCTTGGATAATGCACTGAAAAGCATTCAGAATTGTTGTAGAATGAGCCATTCTATGAACTAATATATTATTTTGTTATTCCTTCACAATGTTTTAAATTTAGTTATTGAATCATACCCATAATACTGAAATAGACGGATCCACAGGAACAATGATCCTAGAAATTTTTCATGTACATACGTGTAACAGGCAATGTTATCATTGGAAGTCAATCATGACGATAATAATTAGGTTTTATTAAGCTTTGTTCTCATATTCGAGATATTGAGTTAAGGAATATAAGTAGAGTTTTTTTTTCTAATTATTATTTTCAAATTCCTCCAAGAGAGGGCGTTTACTTAAAAAATTCTTCAAAATTTCACTCTGAAAAAAGAGAAAGAAACAAAATGTATGTCACAAAAATGTATCTGCAATGAAAATACATAATTTATTTTTCATTTTGAGACTCAAAATCACATAATCACTGACATGCAACAAATAAAGAGACCCACGCCCTTCACCAGAAGTTGGGGCGTTGGCAAAAAAAGTAATAATAAAATAAACAAAATACACTGTTTGTCATATAAATGGTGGAATAATTTTTTTCGGCTCCAGCGACATTATGTTGCTTTGGCTTTAATTTCTTGAATATGTTCGTCACCGCTTTCAATCTGCGGGATCCTGGCAATATCTTGGACGTTCCCTCAACACTTCCCGGGATTTTTCTTCCAAAAACTTTTTCCCCCTTATTTTTTGGGCCCCTTTTTGTTTACGCGACCCACCAAGGCCCCCTCAGTCCTACCCCAAGGAAACACGTCTGAGGTGTAGAGTTGTCATTGTTCTTTAAGTTAAATCCAGTTTTATGGTTACAGGCTAGATTTTTTTGTCTAGGGGAGGAATGAACCTCAGTAAAAAAAAAAACAACAACAAAACAAAACAAAACAAAACCAACAAAAACAAAAACAAACAAACAAACAAGGGGGGCTTAGCCCCTAGATCTTGTTTATAGGCCTATGAGAGATGTGAAAAATGCGAGCGCGCGGTGTGGGCTGAAAATGTAATTACGGTATGCAGGTAATATGGGCCCCTAAGCTCATTTGCCTAATTTGCATAAAATTATAAAATGACACACAGTCTAATCTTTGTTTTTATGAATCAATAACTACTGCTCTAAATTTTATTGTGAATATTAATTACATACTGTGAATATACCCCCAAAAATCGTAGCAAAGTGATTGATGCCTCATCCCAATACTAAGTACCAGAATCATTTCCGCCATTTTGGACTGCCCATCTTACCTGCACTAATGTTGCCATGTCAGGCTAGCATTCAATACAACATTGAACCCCTTCACTACAACAAATTGACCTGTACACGCTAGTATGATCAAAATGAAACTATAAGCTTACTAAATATACAAAAAATTGAGGTTACCCCCTCAAACATCCTTTCACGATCACATTCTGTGAAATATCATATTTTACATCAGGGTAAAAAAAATGCCGTAAGTTTTACCTACCTTATTGGTTTTCAGCAATTTTCTCAGAGAAATCTCGGCATCAGATGCTCTCACGACGATAGATTTTCGTATACAGTTCATATGGACAACATTATGGCGCTCACACTGGTCACCGGTCGACGGTCACGACATGATTTATTTCAGGTGGCCCATATTACCTGCTAGTCAATATTACCTGCATGTACCCTATAGAAACCTGAAATGTGAGCTGTGTTAAAGTAATTTGGAGTAGACCAATAAGGGATGAGAGGGGGGAGGGCTCAATGATTTCCAACCACCTTTCCGCAAACATGGGGGTTAACCCCCAGCGATTGTTCTTTTGAAGAAAAAAAAATGAAGCTTAAAATTAATGCGAGCGTACAGCGCGAGCTGAAAATCCTGTCAGTAGATACCTAAATATTGTGAGCTGTGTTGGGGGAAAAGGGGGGGGGGGGGGGGCTCATTAAAATCCGAGAGCCAAAAAAATTATAGAAGAGACTATAATATCTGCCCCAAATTATATAGACCATTTACATAATATTATCCGAGTCAAGCAAAATTATTATTATTAAGACGGTCGCTGATACCTATGCGGTACCAACAATATTGGAGGGTGTGGGCTTATTGATATCCGAGTGACCCCCCCCCTCCAATATATATTTTTTACTTTAAAAAAAAGTTTATTCTTACTACATTCTTTATTTCTCTTGATAACTAATTGCAAATATCTGAATACAGCTAACACAAAATCTTCAATTTTATTTAGATAAGGAACAAAACAAAGGAGTCAGGAGTCACTTGTTCCTTGAACATCCTGACAGGGTATATTACAACCCAAAAATGATATTCATGGGGGTATCCTTTTAGACCTACCTCCACATATTGTTGGGGTAGTCCCCTGGCCCTCTCCTTCTGACGTCTATAATGATTTTAATATAAATCGTTGTGTGTACCAGTAGGAACTCAATTAAAAGCGATATACAAATTGCCAGATTTTTTTTTCATCTTTATCGTTGTTATGTAACTTCATGTAGTCATCTTTTGGTGACATTAAATTATGTGCATGGATCGTATTAAGATCGATATGTGAGACCATAGGCCTAAATGTTTATTTGAAGATTTGTACTGTTTGTAGAAAGTCCATGTACCCATTGATTTCCCTTT
>CALNVZ010003429.1:9486227-9503103 GCA_940671915.1 Paracentrotus lividus
CAGAGAAAACCTTAACAGTTCTATGTCTCAAGTGAGATACAAATGCTTGAAATGCCATACTTACTGATTTCAGTTCTCTCCAAGTGGAGCCTTTATTCATTTCAAACTCATTCTCAGGCCTGCGCACTCAGAGACCCATGCCCCGCATCCTGTGGAACAGAATATAAGCAGAGACAATGTTAACGCTAAGAATACGAATTTTCTTCTTCCAGAATAAAAACTTGGATATTAGATTATTATTACTACTGATCAGATAGATTTTATTCTAATGTACCCTCCTGATGATCTCCTCATGCATAAACCTAGTTTTTTTAATTGAGTGACTACGCCAACACTGGATACAAGAATAGAACTTTCCAGCTAAAACTGCAATTTTTCGCAAATCTGTTCGGAAAAAACCTATACATAACTCAAGATCCTTCATTCTTCCTTCAGTAATCTTTATACAAGTTATCCTGCTATCCCATGTCATTCCTAACTAATCTAGCATGGACCGGAATCCATTAGATTTCTCAACATTTGGCACAATCTGCTTCCAGTAAGTCATTTTTCACACTGCTTTGGCTATGATATCACACGACCCCATCCATCATCTAGATACAAAACTAAAATTACCTCTCTTCACCTAGGATTAACAATAGGTTTGAGACAGTTAGTGCATATGGAGCCGTTGCCAACCCAAATGGCAAGACTTGAATGGAGACAAATCTAGTAGTACGACTACCAAAATCCCTGCTGAAGCCTAAGAATTCCACATGTCTTGGAAAATCTCATAATGATGGTAACCTGACATAAGTCAAAGGAAAACATAAATTTCCTTTTCCGAATAAAACATTGATACAATTCCAATATTAAAATTTAATTTTGTTCTTCCACAAGTACTTATTGACATACTGTAAATAAAGAATTAGCCTCTTTTATCGGAGATATGAAATTAAATTGAAAAAGGGTTTAACAACATGAGGTGCAGTTCGATATTCAAAAACCAAATCCTTTCGAATTAATCATTAATGGCCTCAGTAATTTACACTCAATATATGACAGTCCTGACTTATTGTTTTCTCCGTTTTTTTTTGTTTTTGTTTTTTTTTGTTTTTGTTTTTTTTTTGTTTTGAGGAGGTGTCTGTAAAAAAGGTAACTTATAACCGTATTCAATCATATCTGTAAACAAACTGAGATGCATCAATGATTTCCAAATTGGTAAGGATGCCTTCAATCGATGGTTATGAATTTCCTTGATCATACTCGAAATAATTCTCATTTTAAATTCTTCCTTACACCCTGTAAATCTTCCCGAATCGACTCTGCCATGATTCAGTGTTTCGCCATCGCGATCAAATTCTGTTTCTTTGTTTCGTATTTCAGTCAAAGGACCCGTTGAGGGACCGGAACAGTTATATTCCAATTGGATCAAGATAGAAGGACCTGTGTCCTCTTTCTATTGGGATCATTCCTGAAAGCTGACGATTTAAACTTAAAGGATCTTTCTTTTCTAGAAGAGATATAAGTACTAGTATGAACCATATAAAAATGAACAATATGTTCAAGATAACAATTTGCTTAATCATAGATTTCTTTGATGTGCCACCCTTTCACTCTTTCTTCTTCATTCAACACCCTTAACTAAGGAAGCAATTAACAAGTTGACAATACTTGTTCAATAAATCCTCAGTTTGATCGTGATCAAGGGTCCCTTAATTCTGTTAGGTATCTTTGAACGAAGAACCTTGTGTTCCTGGTACCTGGACATTCTCTCATCCAATGGCCTTGTTTCCACAGGCAAAACAGAATTCGATGGGTTCGAGACCAACTGCATATCTCCCCAACTACTTGCAGAGGAGCTGGCAACACTCCCATTCGAGAACTTATTTCTTGACCAAAGCCACGATAAAATTATGGGAAAAGAAATACTAATAGAAGGACCATGAGAAACTCCACCATTCTTGAACGAATTACCCTTCTTCTCCAACTATAACGGGATGACTTGTGCTTTCTAACTGCACGGGCCTGAGCCTGCCTGATCCTCTTTTCATCCTCCGAGTCGCTAGCTAATTCGTCGCTCAAATACTCTTCCACTGCGGAACACCTTCAAAATGAATAGCATTACTCTATCCATATTGGTTATTAGAATAATCTGTTATAATTTTTCCGTAATGAAATTCTACGTATAAACGAACACTTCAAAAATCGAACAAAAACACTATGTCGAATGCATACAAAATTCTTATGAATTTCATTCAATACTCAATTGGGAATTGAAAGAAATATCAACATCATCAACATAGCTTTCATCAATTTTTTTTTTTTTTTTTTTACTAACCTGTTTCAGATTGTCTGCTATCTGATAAGCTTTTACCTTTTAGTGAAATCTGCGACACCCTCCTTCAGTAAGGCAAGTGCTGAAACTAGCTTGCCTTCCTCAATAAGACCACTCTCTCTCTCAATTCTCTCTGAATGTAGAATTAAATTTTTTACACTTTGTCTTGTATTAAAGGACAATTCGGAAGATCTTTAACTGCTGAACCTCCAAGAAGCAGCCGACAATTTTTTCTCTACTCTTCTCCATAACTTTTTGATTCGACATTGTAATTAATCAAATTCATAAGCTATATTTGTATATACACGTTACGCCTATAGATATACACGTGGAAGAAGCGCTGATAATTAGACGTCCGTCTTGTTCTGCGTCGAACGAGGTCAGTGAATTCCGAAAGAGTCCGGAATTCAGACACTCCTCTCGCAAGCATTCATATGCAAATTGGATACTTCTGCTAAGAAAGAAATATATATCTCTCGGATTAAGTCATCTGTGTTCTCACTAGTAGATTCCGGCACACCAATGAACGGAGGCAATTTCGTCGAGAATATTGTTCCTGGGCATTCAGTTCCGTGCAAGGGTTTCTACTTTGCTTTGCTTTCTTTCAAGTTCTTTGTGGATGTGATCGAGACTCATAGACAAAGAGTCTACCTTGTTCTCCAAAACCATGATCTTTGCATCGTGGGCTTCGAGGCGACCCATGATTAGGCTCATTTCTTTTTGAACGCCTTCACGCACTGCTTGGCGAATTGTTTTTAGAAAAAGTTCGCCTTTGATAAAGGATTGATGGCATTTTCAGCAATGCTGTCGACATTTTCCAATGTAATGTTAGATTGTAATTCATGATTGGCAGAGACGAAACACGTAGAAAAGTTGCAGTAATAACCAGGGGCCGCGGAGCCGGGGGGCTGGGGGGGGGGGGCTGCAGCCCCCCCACTTTTTTCAGCCAACTGTACAAAAATGCAAAAATGACCAATCATTTGTGATTTTTAGCCTGTTCAGCCCCCCCACTTCCGCTCAGCCCCTCCACTTTCAAAAACGCTCCGCGGCCCCTGATAACAATATTCAAAGATCAGTCTTGAAAAAGTATACGATGGCGATAATCAATGTGATAATACAGTATCTTTATAACTTCTTGTCTTAATAGATCGTAGACATAATGTTACTCACTCATTCGTTTCATTTCAGAGATCCACATTTCCAATTTTCATTTTAAAGAAGCACTCCAGAACTGTAGAAAAGTAGATATATGTCACAGCATAATTGATAACAATGTTGAATTTCGAAGAAGAGCGTATGCAATACAAAAGTTCATGGAACCGATTGAGTTATATATGCAGTATACTCCAACTGAAAAAGCACATGTAGGACTAGGCACATAAAAGTATATATATATATATATATGTCCCAATCGTTCAGTGTTATCACAGTTCGCTCAAAAGAATCATAACAGATTCATGAGAATTCCAGAAGGAACTTCACCACCAATATTCCACATAAATAACTAATATGTCGGTAATTCAGGCTGTTTGTGCCCCAAAATAGGTATTTTAAGGCAGAGAAAACTTGTTACAGCGTGAACAGTATAGCGTGCGTGTGGGAATTCAGTATTTTAATTGCCATGTTAAGAAGTTTAATGGTGTAAAAAATAAATAAACAAGGCTATTTATTTGTCCTGTGCATGGATTTTATGAACATGTTTATGTCCACCTCATAAAGGTTGTTCCCCTAATAATAATAATAATAATAATGGTGGCTTCTTATATAGCGCTCAGGTCCGTCATGCATGACGCTCATGGCGCTTTACAAAGAAATATTTAACCCTTCCTGGAGATCAATCTTGAACCGAAATAAAAATAATCATAAACTTAAATTAATCTTAGAGAACAGTAACACACTTGTGACTCATCATATCAAAATCAGACACAAGTCGCTAGAAAATAGTCAAAGATTCAAACAAAACAATCCATTTCTAAAGGCTTTCCTCTACTTAGTTCTACTATTTTTTTTTTTAACAGAGCATACAAGAAATATTGAAAATTCAGAAAATAAAAAAAATATTTCCCCCAAAAAGGACAATTTTTATAATATTGCCGATTTCCTTGACACTGTGGTGAATTTGCTCCACGACTTGCGTGATGCATCACACTTACAATTTATACGTGTTTCCTGGAGTAGCACTGACGGGACCTTGGTCAGCCGGGTAAAAAAAAGGGGGCCCCCAAAAAAGGAGAAGAAATACCACGAATGGGCATTGTTGGGATCGATAAACTTTAACAAAAGAAAAATATCCGGGAAGGGATGGAGGAACGTCTAAAAGTGGTATCTCACTTCGTGAAAACTACTTTGAAACAAAGTTGACACGGATTTGTCATAGCTCAGTCTTCCAAAGTTGCCTAAGTTTAGGACACGTCTCTAGTTCTTTTTATAAGTGGCGCAAAAGATTCCGTCGCGGAGACGCCTCCGCGAAGTAAGATACCATCCTAAGATATAGCCAGGGTCTTGCAAAGTGAAAGTTGAGACAAACATATTTTGCTCGCCCAGCGTGACGTGATTTTTTTTTTTTTTTTTTTTTTTTTTTTTTTTTTTTTTTTTTTTTTTTGGTCCACTCTTTGCAGATCTTTTGCACGGTTTTATACTTTGTTTTCCTGATTGTGGCGAGCAATTCCTTTTTCAAAACAATATTCGCTCTGATGAAGAAAGCTGCGATCCGGATCTTTTTAATGATAGGAAAGAAAGAGTGTTGTCACTTTTGTGAAATCGAATACGGGATTTGTTCTCACGGGAGTTTGTGTAAGGGTTTTTGTAAATTTATAGATTAAATAGTGTTTAAAGCAATACGAGTTGTTTTTGGCTACATCAGTACCACGTGACTCACTTTCAATTTGTTATACCGAGTGAGTCAGAAAAAAAATAGACACCTAGAAAAATGTCAATAAAAAGAAAACAAATACACTGCCCTCCAAAAGTTTGGGTACACCTGGTGTCAGCTCTGTTTTGGATCATTTTGAGGCATTTTATGTCCTGTATTTCAGTCCAAATTATGTTTAAGTACAAAAAATACATTATGCAACCAATATACTTCACGATTACCACGCCAAGTCTCCTGGGAATTTAGAAATTAATCAAAAATTTGCAAAAAGTGCAAAAACGTGATTTTGTACAAATTTATTCAATTATTGAAAAAAAAAAGAGATATCTCGGCTAATAATGGTCCGATCAATGTAAAATTTTGCATGGATATTGAGACACATGTAAAATATAACCCTGTACTCTTTGTTTTTATTTTGAGACAACACTTTATTAATTATGCAAATTTATGTAAATTAAAGGTCTATTTTTAGAAATTCATCAATACTTTGTTTTAAAAATTGCTATGAAGCCCAATTTTTTGTAAATTGTTGCTGAGTATAATACTCAACACAATTATGATTAAAAAGTTGGACTTTCTCATGAACTCCTTTGTATTCTTTTGTTTTATTACTTTCTATTCTTTTCGATTATTTTTATTTTCAAATGTATTTTGCAATGTTTTTGGCTCTTTTACGTTTCTGATTAATTGATTTCTAGATATCCCAGATGATGCTTAAAGCCTTTTAGATGCAATAAAGAGTGTTGTAGAGCAATTCAGGTGAATTCAGTACACAAATGGGCAATAATTGAATGTTCGATATTTTAAAACTTTCCTAATTACACGTCAAAACAATGGTTCCTTACTTTAATAACGTTTTATATAAAGACTGAATTATGACTATTCTGACTAGGGGAGGGGTCTCGGCCAATTTAACCAACTATAAACATCCATGACTGCTGCGCAACCGCTGCCAACCTCAAATATGCCTTTTAGTGATTTTTTCCTTTAAAGCGTAGTGCAACTATTGTTCTGAGAACACTGCCCATTGTGTTGTTAGGTGATACAATATTGCATTATTGCATGTCAGACCTAAATAGAATGTAAGATAATATTTTGCTTTCATTTCAGAAACAGAACAGAGCCAAAAACATTAAAAAATACATAAAAATATAAATAATCGAAGACATATCAATTCTAGTTGTAAACTTAAGAGAAAGAGGGCGCTACCATTCTACTCAAAGCAAACGTGCCCATTGACTTTTTTTTGCTTTTGGACAGTTTTTCACTTTATTTTCTTTATTGTGGCGAGCAACTACCTTTTCAAAGAAATGTTCAACTTGAATAAGTACGCTAAGAGTCTGAATTTTTCAAAAATAGGAATAACTTATTGCAAAGGGGGAGAAAAAAGTCCTGTCACTTGTGTCAATTCGAAAGCCTAGTCAGATTAAATTCCTGTACAAGATGGTTTATTTTGCGCTCAAAATAGCTCATGCGCTGCATAGTTTTGATCCTCGATGCCGCAATATACTATTATAGCTTATTGTTCACAGGGCAATTAAAAGCTTGAATTCTCAGCTTTCCGGAGATGGTACATTCATTTTAATTGATTAAAAAAAAGTCCTGTCACTTTGAACATAATCATAAAAGGTTATTTCCTCGACTAGTCAATATTTACGCTAATCACATGCATGTCGCATAAAAACATGTGAACGGCGTCTTCACAAGACTTGTGACAAGTTCACAATCTATGTCATTGTTTTGAGCATCAATTTATATGAATTGCATATTCTGATTACAACTTCAGCACAATAATGTTATAAGCTTGCCCAAATGTGTATTTCCTTCATCTGGTCTGGAAAATCTATTAACTAACAACATGATAACAGTTCATCAATTTCTTTCATCTCCACGAGTAGATTGCTCAACCGAACGGACAGTACCATTCCACTGGAGGGAAGTCTTCTTACGCGAGTTTTTGTGAGCTAATTTATTATTGCAGCCAGCTGTATAGATTTCTGCGCTTCTCAGCCGTATTTCCAACGTCACTTTGTTGCGTCTGGCCTCTTAGATAATGGACGCGCCTTGTTTAATTACGATTTAATGCTGCACATTGGTATACGTTAACTTTACATTCTACATAGAAAAGAATTGATATGCAATAGAAAGTGATAAAACAAAAAGAATACAAAGGAATTCATTAGAAAGTCCAAATTTTTAATCAAAATGTTGTTGACTATGAAACTCAGCAACTTTTAACAAAAAATTGGGCTTCATAGCAATTTTTAAACAAAATATTGATTAATTTCTAAAATAGACCTTTAATTTGAATAAATGTACATAATTAATAAAGTGCTGTTTAAAATACAAAGAAACAGTACAGGGTTATATTTTACATATGTCTCAAAATCCATACAAAATTTTACATTGATCGGATCATTATTAGCTGAGATATCTTCTTTTTTCAATAATTGAATAAATTAGTGCAAAATCACGTTTTTGCACTTTTTGCATATTTTTGAGTAATTTCTTAATTCCAAGGAGACTTGGCGTGGTAATCGTTAAGTATATTGGTTGCATAATGTATTTTTGTACTTAAACATCATTTGGACTTAAATACAGGACATAAAATGCCTCAAAATGATCCAAAACAGAGCTGACATCAGGTGTACCCAAACCTTTGGAGGGCAGTGTATATATACTTATTCAGAAAGAACAACTCTTTCCGCATCTTTTGTTATCAATTTTGTGTGTTATATCTTTAAAGGCCCTCGCAAGTCGGAGATCGTGGGGAATGCGCGTTTTTCCTGAGCTCCATTGACTCGTACACAATCGACAGTGAGGCTTACGCATAGGTCAGACTACTGGGGATTAACATTCGGACAGCACGAACATGACGAAGCTGACCGAATCCAGTCAGTCAATAGGGTCCATAGCTTCGGATTCTCGAGTACTCAGTTATAGACTCTCAACGGGTCTCTTCGTATTAATTCAAAGAGAGGACTTGTATCATGCTCCATTTCAAAAACAAAACATAGGTTAGATTTACTTCGGACTTCTGGTTAGTTAGTCTAGCCATGAAGGATTATACCGGATTATACTCCAGACACCCTGTCGCCGGAGATTACGCAACACCCCTCAGGCTCTGATTGGAATGTTATCATTTCACCCGAGATAAGGTGAATTCCCCATGTTTTATCAATTATACGTCCCTTTAAGCTTGGATGAACGCGTTGCAATGTTTGCGAACATGTAAATTCCGAATTGTGGAAAAGTGGGATTAAAATCAAAACAACAAAAGCTATCGAAAAAAAAAAGAACTCCATCCTTATTGAAATAGCATAACTTTTAAACGAAAATGTCTGGCACTATCAACGGTGTCGATTTGTTTTGGCGATTGGGAGGATGATCGTTGATATTTCCTCTTTTCCTTAACGTGACACATACAATGGTATATGATCGCAGTGAACATTGTTGGGGGTGGGGTTATGTTTATATACACATATGCACGTATGAAAATATGAAAACAAAATTCCAGTTAGTATTTTATAATGCGAGCGCGAAGCGCGAGCTCAAAAATTTCTTTTTAATAGTGACATCAAATGTGGCACTTGTAGCATAATGCGAGTGCAAAACGAGGAAGGGGCTTTAACTAGTTTGTTCAAGGAGTAATGGCTAGATATACACGCATGCATGCCTATGGGTATCTACGACTACATATTTTAAGATTCATTGGGCCATTATGCGAGCGCGAAGCGCGAGCCGAAAAATTTCAGTAATAGTGGCATGAAATGGGACATTTATTGTAGAATGATTAATGCGAACGCGAAACATTATATATGGTTGATTAAAGGGGGAACCATCAAAATTTTCACAATAATATTGAACTGAAACATGGTATTTGTTGCGTTATACGTAAGCTCGAAATTGATTGAGGGCTAGGGGATTTAACTGGTGATTAGAAGCGGGCCATCATGACGTAATGCCTACAAACGCAAATCTATATAAATATGGACGAATTCCAGTAAGGGCCATATTGTGCAAGCGCGAAGCGCGAGCTGAAAATTTTCTTATTAATAGTGACCTGATGAAACAGTTAACTTGTAGCGAAACGGGAGGAAATTGGTGTTTTAAACGTACCATTATGACGTCAATATCTATACAGTGTGTTCCTAAAAAAAGGTAATCGAAGTTCAAAGGTCAGTCATTTCGAAAGTATATGGTTTATTTTTGTAATTTGTTTACTAAACTACTAAGTAACTCATCAGCTTTAATTTGGGACATTGCTTACGTCTAAACTGTGGTGGGTCACAGACGGATCGCCGCGACGTCTCCTGATTCTGCAGGAAGTCGCGAGAAAAATCAGACAAATGTCAACCATGTCCAATCTTTTAGCAGACTTCTTTAATACGCGAGCAAGTCTCTGTGACGTCTTTGCAGGGTTGCCGCGACGTTCCTTTAGTATCCACGACGTCGCAGAGACGTTGTCGGAACTTGCTAACAATTAAAAGAAATCGAAGTGTTTAATAATTTTGACTTGCTAGCGTCTTAAAGAGGTCTACTAAAAGACTGAACATGTTTGACTTTTGTTCCATTTTCCCTCAACGCCCTGAAGTCTCAGGAGACGTCACCACGACGTCTCCACGACTCAAGAGACTCCAAATTGCGAACACATGTCATTGCCAGTGAGATAGGTCCTTTGACAAAGGAGATTGCATTTTATTGAAACTTTGTGCGACAAAAAAAACCCAAAACAATGAAACCAAAATGTTATAAAAAGTTTGTTTCATACCATAAAAACGAAAAACTTGAAAAAAAAATTGGTTTTGTACCTATCACCTTCAAAGGACCCTAACTCTGTGACCCATTACAGTTTGGACGTAAGCAATGTATTGAATTAAAGCTGATGAGTTACTTAGTAGTTTAGTAAACAAATTACAAAAATAAACCATATACTTGTGAAATGACTGACCTTTGAACTTCGATTACCTTTTTTTAGGAACACACTGTATACATGAATAAAAGGTGAAGGAATCCAAGTACAGTTTGCAATAGGCTATATCATGCGAGCGCGAAGCGCGAGGTGAAAATTTTCATGCAATGTTCAACAGTTATCTGAAATGGAATTTGAAGCATCATGCGATCATGAAGTGAAAGTGTATTATATAATCAATGGTCCTACCCTTACAAAAATATCCTGTGGTATTCCTATGGTATTTCTGAATGTCCTGTGGTATTCATATGGTATTTCTGAATATCCTGTGGTACTCGTATGGTATTTCTATGGTACAATCAAATACCATAGAAGTACCATAGGGAAATACCACACAGGAAAAGGGTACCATGAGAATACCATACAGCAGTGCTGTGGTATTTGGCACAAATACCATATGTATGGTATTGTTGTATGGTTTTTGGCACAAATACCATATGTATGGTATTTCTGTATGGTTTTTTGGCACCAATACCATATGTATGGTATTTCTGTATGGTTCTTAGGCACAAATACCATATGTATGGTTTTGCTGTATGGTTTTTAGGCACAAATACCATATGTATGGTATTGCTGTATGGTTTTCTGGCACAAATACCAAATGTATGGTTTTGCTGTATGGTTTTTTGGCACAAATACCATATGTATGGTTTTGCTGTATGGTTTTTTGGCACAAATATCATATGTATGGTATTTCTGTATGGTTTTTTGGCCAAATACCATATGTATGGTATTTCTGTATGGTTTTTTGGCACCATTACCATCTGTATGGTTTTCTGGCACAAATACCATATGTATGGTTTTGTTGTATGGTTTTTTGGCACAAATACCATATGTATGGTATTGCTGTATGGTTTTCTGGCACACTACCAAATATTATGGTTACTTCTGTATGGTTTTTGGCACAACTACCATATGTATGGTAATTCTGTATGTTTTTTGGCACAAAACCATATGTATGGTTTTGCTGTATGGTTTTTGGCACAAATACCATATGTATGGTATTGCTGTATGGTTTTCTGGCACAAATACCATATGTATGGTATTTCTGTATGGTTTTTTGGCACAAATACCATATGTATGGTATTGCTGTATGTTTTGTTTTTTTTGGCACAAATACCATATATATGGTATGCTGCATGTTTTTTTTTTTTTTTTTTTTTTTTACACATATACCATAATGGTATTGCTGCATTTTTTTTTTTGGCACAAATACCACATGTATGGCACAAATACCACATGTAAGAATTTCAATGAACCGTTAAATTTGCTTACACTCAAACGTCACGTGGAGCGACGAAAATGCACTTTTTTATTATTATTATTATTTTTTTTTTTTTTTTTACATAGGTTAAGTTTGAAGCATGTTTCTGCTAGGGATGGGAGCCTCTGTTACAATCGCCCCGTCTTACAATTATTGTCCCGGTCTCCCCTACCATTAGGGGCGGCGATTTCATTGTGATGACGGTCAGGGGTGGGGGGAGAACGGAGACCCCGGAATGGGAATTATTATAGACTCGAACGGAATAAGGCTTCCTAAATATTTGTATACCCAAAATTCGAAATAGAATGATCTATTTCATATATTATGCAGAAACTAATAGCAATTTTAAGAATATAAGGTTGGAACAAATAAAACATATTCCACAAACTACGACCTGAAGACATAGTTAAATCGTTAAATCATTGTATTGTTATTTGTTTGTGAGCGCGAAGCGCGAGCTAAAAATTTTGCTGTATAATAACATTAATCATTGTATTCACTAGCTGATGATCACTACCCTTAAAGAAAATACAATTCCGAAGAGCGAGTGAAAATCTCATTAATCAACGTTTTACAATATATATATATGTTTGTAATCCCTTTCTGAATATGGTCACTTTTTATAACGATACGGACCTGAAAACAAAGAATTTAAAGAAATTTAAAAGTTTATTTTCATCACATTTGGAGAAGTGGGTAACTACAAAATTTATCCAAATTATTTAGAAAATAAAAACAAAATGTGAAGCTTTGAAAATCAAGGGGACACGTCCCCCTGATTGCCGCCAAATTTAGAGAGGAATTAATCATACACTAGATCGGAATAAATAAAGCACCCCAAAGAGACATATAATATAGGCTAATATCCAAAGTTCACAATAGAATGAACTATCTCACACATTATGCCAAAGTTACGAATAAAGCGTTGTAACAAATAAAAGAATATATGAATATAGGGACCTGAAGAAAGATTTGTTTGCAAGCGAAGCGCGAGCCGAAAATTTTGCTTTTTAATGACCTGAACTTGGTACATTTTACGCACTCTGTGCCTCTTCGTCTTTTATATATACATATATTTTTGTTAAGCTTTAAAAATCGAGGGTGGACGGTCACCCAGAAAACAAAAATCGATCGGGGGGGGGGGGGAGGACTCAATCGTCCCCCGTCCACCCGGGACGCCGCCAATACCTACCGTTGTGTAGTATTGTCACAGGATATTTTTTTTCTAAGGGATAGTTTCTTGCAGGAATTGACTAAGTGGTGTTTGACCAAGTCGACTTGATTAGACGAAATGGGAATTAATTAGACCAAATGGTAATTTGACGAACTGACTGAAGACAAACATCCAACAGGGATGACACCAACGGGCATTAGTCAAAGTGGATTTATGGCAGTTTACTGCTGAAGTTTGGTAGTCGTATGGTATTCCTGTGGTACTTCGTGTGGTACTATGGTAATTAGCTCATTTGCATACAATGTTTTTGTATGCACAAATCAGTATTTTGTGAAGCTTACCTCAATAACTAGTAATTGCCTGCATATTAATATTTTTTCTTTTAGGGAAATATATTTCCTAAACACAACATAACATCAAGAGCGATAGATTTGACATTTGCATTATTATCAAGAAATATAGAAAATAACTAACTGTGACCCAAAATATTTTTGCTAAATAGTGGTATATATACCAGTGTATGGTATCCTTGGGTGTCTAGCGGCAGTCCTGTGGTAACGGCGTGTGGCATCTCTGAATTAACGGCGTGTGGTGTTCCGGTCGCAACGGTATGTCATAATCCTGGTAAGTGTGTGCGGTATTGACGTGTGGTACTAGTTTGGGATAATGCTATCTGGGAGGTTCCACCTCCCTGATGCTATTAATTATTTTTGCTGTATGGTACACCTGTATGGTATTTTTTTGTGGTACTTGTGCTAAAATACCATAGGAAATCCTGTGGTATTTGTGCCAAAAAACCATAGGAAATCTTGTGGTATTTGTGCCAGAAAACCATAGGAAATCCTGTGGTAATTGTGCCAAAAAACCATAGGAAATCCTATGGTATCACAATAGAATCTTTACTCGATGGGTCAATATATCACATGCATATCGCATGTGGACGGCGTCTTCGCAAGAAGTTACAAGATCACTATTTATATCAATAATCGTTTAGAACATCAATCTATGTGAAATAAAGATTCTGATTACAACTTCAGCACAATTGTGTTATAGGCTTGCCAGAATGTCTTTTTCCCCAATCTGGTCTGAAGCATCTACCTACGAAAACTATGATAAAAGTTTAATTATTTCTTTCATGTCCATGAGTAATTTGCTCAAACAGATCGACGGACAAATACCATTCAACCACAGGGAAGTTTTCTTAGGCGAGTTTTTGTACGCTAAGTAATAATTGCATGCAGTTGTCAACTGTTCGCTTCCCGTCGTCAGCGCGGGTTTAGTTGACATTTATGTGGAGCCGTATAATTTTCTGCGCCGCTCAGCTGTATTTCAACTAAACTCATGAATGCAGTGTTGCGTTTCACCTCCCCAAATAATGGACGCGTCTTTATGTTAAGATTTAATGCCATACGTTAGATTCACATTTCACGTGGAGTAGAATTGATATGAATTAAACCCATCTCATCAGCCGTAAAATTATTATTATTATTATTTTTTTTTTTTTTTTTACTTTATTTATCGACAACCTTTTCTATAAGGCTTTCAACAGTATAACATGTATAACATGTTAAATCCCTAAGATGATCTGTTATCATTATTAGCATTAATATTAGTAGTAGATGTAGTAGTAGAAGTAGTAGTAGTAGTAGTAGTAGTAGTAGTAGTAGTAGTAGTAGTAGTAGTAGTAGTAGTAGTATATAGTAGTAGTAGAAGTCGCTGGCGTAGAGCTGGTTGCATTTTATTTTGTTACGGGGTAAAATAAATTAATGCGTGTCTTCGCCCGTTGTAGTATTATTATACTTACTTATTATTCTTATTGTTATTATCATTATTATTATTATTATTATTAATATTATTATTATTATCATTATTATTATTATTATTATTATTATTATTATTATTATTATTATTATTATTATTATTATTATTATTATTATTGTTGTTGTTGTTGTTGTTGTTGTTGTTGCTATTAATATTATTATTTTTCTGTTAAACAGAATCAAGTCCGTATTTTCCTTGAAAGACTTTGCTTTAACAAAAAGCACAAAGTGATTTTAGTGTCCAAGTGTTTTTATTATTAATATTATTAAGTGTGATAAACAAATGCCCTTCTTCTGCCAAAAACCACTCGATCCCTAAATCAATGCCATGGGTACGTGTTCCAATTGGGTCAAATATTCGAGTTAAACATCTCATGATGCATTGAGGACACACACAAGTGGGAAGAGGGGGCAAAATACTCTGTCAAACCGAACTTGCTGCTGTAGTAGCTCGAAGTAGTTCGAACGAGCTCGAGGCAGGGACAGCTGGCAATTGGAAGGAATTTAAAAGTCTGATTAGAACTTTACAAATTGCCATTACTTTGTTCAGGAACATTGTACATTTTTTTTAATAGTTAAACAACTAAACATCAAACTTGTAAAATAACTACATAATCATTCCTTGAATATAATTGCTTGGAGAAAGATAAATGAAAGAAAAATATGAGTTAAAAAAAAAAATAACAAAGAATAACGAATTAATGAATGTTTAAAATTTTGACTTTGTGACGTCACTTTCGAGCTGCTCTCACACCATGTTGCACATGTAAATTTTTATAATTTGTCTAATACATTTTTTCATGAAAGACTGCAAGGCTGGAATTATCGTGTACACATAAAAATATAAAAGTATAACACTGCAAATTTCATCAAAATCGTATACACAAAGTAATGAATTTGTTAATGTTTTGGTTTTGTTTGCTAGAAACAGTTCTTTGTACAGTGTCAAGTATATAAAGATGTTTATCTTTTTTCTTGATTATGTATAGTTTCAGAATAAATACCTAAAGTGTTATATTAAATAATACCGGACTCAAGCAATCAACATTGTATCTTATGTATTTATTTGTTTTTAGCCTTCATACATCTTCTTTCATTTTACCAATTTTTTAACGTGGATTTCAACTTTGATACCACGAGAAATGGAATACATTTGGGCTTAAACATTTCTACGAGTCAAACTAATACCACGAGATATAAAAATCGATATAAACCTTATAAACATTTATTTTGGCAGTTGTGTTTTGCTGAACTATTCATCTTTAATTCAGCGAAATTCCAATATATCAAGAATATGAAGTGGTGGGATTCTGCGGAGGGGGGGGGGGGGGGGGGGTCCAAGAAAACATTTTTAAAAGAGTTTCAAATGACTTTGTACGCATGTTTTTGGGAGAGAGCTAATGAACAATTTATGAGTTCATATTATCCTAAACGGAGAATTTCATATTCACTCAATAAAGAAAATAAACTAAATTTTAGATAAAATCGAGATAAATGTACCTCGAAACGCAAGTGAACAGCCAACAACCAAAAATATATAAAAAATGATAACTAAAAATAATGAAGGTGTGAAACGGGTCTACTGAAAGCTAAGCTGCAACATAATATGTCGCTGTTAAACTCTGATGGACTGACAGAACAACAATTAGCTAGGATTTCCAATTAAATTCGGAAGTTCGTTATTCGATTTCATATTCGCATAAGTCAATTTAGGAATATTTGGCTCTCAATCGAGATCGACTTCAATTCTTAGCAGTCAAACGTGTGTTTTGGTCCTTCTTATTATGATTAAAACGCCCTATTTTGGTAAAAACGTCAATAGTTTCAGAGATGCTAATATCATTGCGCAATTTCGCAGAATTCAACACTCATTCCGGGAAATCAATATGAATATTAGGCATAAGATTAAGGCTTATTGCTTTTTCCTATTTTCTTCTTTTTGTTGCTGATTATTTATTACTTTTTTTGATAATATTTTCTTTGCTGCAAAGCTGTAGGCCAAGTTATCAGATCGGCAGCTTGTTACATCGGGGTTACCATAAGAACAAAAGAGTGGTTGCATTGTGGGTGCCCCGCAGAAATGAAAAACTTGCGATATTTTGTGCACCCATCTCGCAGTCGATATATAATATTGAAGTATCGTTGGTTTCATGATATATCTTGGTAGATTCATCGTCACAACCTTGTTTGGTACCCCTTTTCATTTGAATCTTTGCACGCATGACAGAGTAACAGACAATCTTCAGAAAACTGCAGAATCTCAATTGTACCAAGTGGATGGATGAAGATTAAAACAAATGTTGGAAGAATATGTGTACGCATAAACACAAATACCCTTTTTCCCTCACACACACGCAGATCATGACACACAAACCCCAACACACGGTTAACAATTCACAATAATATTTCCTTTTTTTTTTAAATTAACATTGATGTTAGGTTTACCAAGACCATCAC
>CALNVZ010003429.1:9504103-9522535 GCA_940671915.1 Paracentrotus lividus
CAGAACTAGATCTATCTGCTGAAATCTTATAATTTATTGGCTTTTCATTTGTTATTCTACATGTACTATCATCACATTTTTCAATAATTTTTTTAAAAAAACCCATCCACTGGGTTCCTTTATTGAACGTAAGAGAACATTTCATATGCAGTTGTTACATATCATATCATCATCGATTCATCAATGATTTCTTAAAAAATAATCTATGAATTTAATGTCACATATATGCAAATGCAATATAAATTATTACAAAATAATTATTACGAAACATTTTTCGTTAATGGATCATTTATTCTGTTTGATTCAGGAATGAGTATCGCATCGTTGGCTTCGAGGTGCGTGCTCGTAGTTTGAAGCATGAAACGGACAAGAAGCCGGAAGACACTTGTGTTGTCCCACCTCTAGAACAAGAACCTCCAGCAGAAGCCATGGAGATACAAGAAGGAGGTAAAAAGTATTGTCATCATCAACTTTCTTGCTTTAAATCTTTAGTACTCTGAGGCTGCGTGGAACAGGGCAGTTTACTTACCTACCAAAATTGCATATTTTAAACATGATGAAACTAAAGAAAACTAAAAAAAGAAAAAAAAAAAGATTACTACTCAACGCCCTTCATGTATAATAATAATAATAATAATAAATATAATATCATTTTATTTACCCATGGTAGCCACTTCAGTTCTGACAACTGTTCTCCCAGCGTTCCCTGCATGATGTTATTATTACCCCCAAGCTCCTTGTTCAAAGGCAACTTTTTAGGTACCATTTTTGTAAGTCTTTGGTATGACTCTCTACTCTACATTTATCCTCTTCAACTCTGGTGTGTTGGCTTTAGAGCATCTGCCTCATAATTGGGAGGTCATTGATTCGATCCCCAGCCGCATCATACCAAAGGATGTTGGGAGTTGCTTCAACCCTTTATGGTGTTTAACAAGAAAGGGATAAAGCAATGCCGATCTGGCACTTCTCAGTGGCTGCTTGGCCCACGATCAATTGGGCATGAAGAATTTCTGTTTCAACTTTGTTTTGGACAACAAAATTTTGAGCTTTTAAAAATTTTCTTTTATCCCCCCCCCCCAACAGTCCTTTTATAAGATTTAAACTGTCACCCCCAACAATAATGTTTCTATGTTCTTTGTTTCTTCTATACACATATGCAGCTGAGAAGCAAACTATTGTGTTCTCATATGGCGTTCATTGGGCGGATAGTGATATCGTTTGGGCATCTCGATGGGACACTTACCTTACTATGAGTGATGTACAGATTCACTGGTTCTCAATTATCAACTCATTGGTGGTTATCTTCTTCTTGGCTGGTAAGTTTATATAATAGGTGGTACGTCTCACTCATCCAAATTTAATTTAGATTATATACCGATACAAAAGTGCAATATCACCATCTGCTGTGTTTTTCTTGTGTTAACATCAAAAAGGAAGAGAAAAAATAGAGGGAAGAAAAAGGAAATTTTCTCAATAAGGTTGGTCATATACATGTACCACACAAGATTTAGTTGCGGAAAGCTTGCAAATGTCTGGATTTCACAATTCGTTGGACATACCGTAGCACACATCACAAACCGTCCTCTTTGAAACATTTTATTTGATACAGAGACGACGGTTCATGGTGCGTGCGACGATATGTTCCATGTTAATTTCAGAAAATGTGTATTTTGTTGTTGAATCACTTTTCATGTTCTCTCACTCTGTCTGTCCTCTAGGTATTCTCACTATGATCATGATCAGAACTCTTAGAAGAGATATTGCAAGATACACTGATGAAGACGGGGTAAGAAACATGTAGTTCTCTACTTCAGTAATAGTAATAGTAATCACACCAATAAATGACTGCATAAGTGGCTATTTTCAAGGTTGTTTTATTGTCGCGAATTTCACAAGTTAATCTTTGCGAAAATTTCCACTTTAACATAAGGCTATTTAAGGCTAATTTCCCAAACTAGTCCAAAATCGCGGAAGTATCTGTACGCGAAAACATTGGCTTATACAGTATCGTGTGGATGAAGGATGTGAGTGAACCAGATAATCTCATGCTTCACATGAAAGTTACTAGGTTGCTATTTCAATGACTTACAGGTTGTTTACATCTGCAGGTTTAGATCAAGAAGTGTAACAAAAAAATGACGATTGAAAATAATGATGATATTGATATGGGGACTGGGAGAATTTCTTTTTCTAACAAAATCCATTTGCATCTTTGCTTGTTTAAAAGGAGGACTGTATATCAATTTTGAATTAATGAAATGTTTTAATTGGTAGTTGAAGTGGGCTATATAAATTTGATTGGTTTTGGGAGTGGACTGTTTATCAATTTTGAATGAATGAAACCTTTTGATTTATTGCAGGAGGATACGGCTGAAGAGACAGGATGGAAGCTGGTTCATGGTGACGTCTTCAGACCACCAAGATACAAACAGCTCTTAGCTGCTCTAGTAGGTGCTGGAGTACAGATCCTCAGTATGGCTCTTATAACTATATGTAAGTGACCACACCAGGACCCCTTATACCATTCATACATGTACCATACCCTTATCCAAATCACCCTTTACTCCTTATACCAACCACACCCATTATCTAGCCCTCATACCAACAACCCTGTAGTCCTTTAGGCTGGGTTCACATAGAGCTATACGGCTCGGGTATTCGGCTCGTTTTCGCGAGGGCCCGCAAATACCGAAAATCAAACAAGCGACATTCACTGGTTGAACAATGGCATTTCCAAAAACTGGTTCACATACGAGGGAACTACTCGGAATGTCGTATAGTATAGTGGAAATCGCGCAAGTTTGATTTTCGTGCCGAGTATACCCACATTCCTTTTGTTTGTACATTGCATGCATGCGTGAATCAACTTCAATAGGCCGCGTGTAGTTTGGGCGAATCCGCTATGTGAACCGCCGTGTCCGTATAGCGTATAGCAAATACTGAATAGCGATTGAACGAATATCGTATACCAAATACCGTATACTTCTATGTGAACCCAGCCTTAACCAACTCGGTAATGAATGATCTTGTAGTCACTGTTATTGTACTTCTACAAATGATTATGTCGCGATGCTCTCATTCTTAGTCACTTCACCGGAACTTTTCTACAGCAAAGTAGTGCAATTTCTAGTTATGAAAAAATACAGAAATTGACAAATTGAGAAAAATATGGCCTGTATTTGTTTAATTATTTTTTTCTTCATACAATTACGTCTACATTTTATTACATTTTTACATTTTATTTTATCTCTTTTATTTTGTGAAGTTATTGCCATGTTTGGTATGCTGTCACCGAGCAGTCGAGGAGCTCTGCTAAATGCTGCCCTCTTTGGTTTCGTCTTCTTTGGGTAAGCGAGGATCAATAGAGAATGGTTAAATTGTAACAAATAAATGTACATCGGTAGGAATCTTATAATTATCTCCAAAACTATAGACGAGGACTAGAACCTTATATAAATAATTAGAAAAGACATTTTTATACCCTAGTTGAGGATTTTTTGGATGGACTCTGTATCAACAGACAAACCCTTATTAACCTGTTGGAGACGAGCTGATTTGGCTACAACACACATTTCCCATAGACCTCAGCCCGAATATATTCGGGCTCAGTCCCCAACGGGTTAACAGAAAATTGATATAAAGGCCATCAGCCCATCAACACTTTTTATGCCTTCAGCGAGTTCTCTTAATATAGGTTTACTGTATAAGCAAACAAATGTATTCTTGATTGATTTTTTTTTTGCAGGGTGTTTGCTGGCTATTTCTCTGGAAGACTTTACAAGACAATGAAGGGAACGAGATGGACTACGGCTGGCTTCATGGTAAGCAAGATAATGCACTTATGCCTTAGTCACAATGGTAAATTGCCATTTGGTCTAAACACACTTTGGTCTCTTCCCACATGGTCTAATTTCTTTTCGTCTACAACCAGTTAGTCTAATTACCTTTTGGTCTAAGAACCACTTCACCAAATTACCATTTTGTCTAATTCCCATTTCGTCTAATTTATATTGCGTCTAATGTCCACAATATGGGCTATCACCACATGGTCAATTCCAGTAACCAACTGGTAATAGACCAAATATTCATTAGGGCAATAGACAGAAATGCAATTAGACCAATTGGCTATTAGACTGTAGTCTGTAGTGCACATTGTAGTAATGGTTTCCTTATTTTTTTTTAAATCTCATACAGTACTATATGTACCACCTATCCCACCATTATGGCCGGTATAGGGTGTATCAATAGATTGTTATAATAGAACATGAAGTCTTAATGCTTTACAGACTGCAATATTCTATCCAGCCATCTCGTTCAGTATAGGGTGTATCAAGAGATTGTGATAATGAAAGTTCTAATCTTTTTCATTGACAGACTGCACTATACTCTATCCTGCCATCACGTTTAATATAGGGTGTATCAATAAATTGGGCTTTTTGTTTATCTTTATGTTTTACAGACTGCAGTATTCTATACTTCCATCAACTTGACACTCTAGGGTGTATCAATAGATTGTGGTATTTCTAATCTTTGTGTGTAATAGATTTCAATACTCTATTCTGCTATCATGTTCAGTATAGGGTGTATCAAGAGATTGTGATAATGAAAGTTCTAATCTTTTTCATTTACAGACTGCACTATACTCTATCCTGCCATCACGTTTAATATAGGGTGTATCAATAAATTGTGATTTTTGTTTATCTTTACGTTTTACAGACTACAATATTCTATCCCACCATTATGGCCGGTATAGGGTGTATCAATAGATTGTGATAATGAAAGTTCTAATCTTTGTGTTTTACAGATTGCAGTTCTCTGAGTCTCTGATGTTGAGTATAGATAGGGATAATGAAACTTTGCGTTTTACAGACTACAGTATTGTGTATAGGGTGTATCAATAGATAACATTTGCTAATTCTTATCTTTGTGTTTTACAGACTGCAATACTCTATCCTGCCATCAATTGTGATATATTTTTATGCCTCCGCCACCGAAGGTGGTGCCGGAGGCATTATGTTTTCGGGTTGTCCGTCCGTCCGTCCGTACGTCCGTATCCCGTTTTCGTTCTCGCGATAACTTAAGAACCGTTTTGACGGATCACTTTCAAACTTGGATCATGTATGCATATGGTAGGACAATGATCTGATTAGACTTTGGGGTCATTAGGTCAAAGGTCACAGAGGTCATTGTATGCATGAAAATGGCTCGTTCTCGCCATAACTTAAAAACCGTTTGACGGGTCACTTTAAACTTGGGTAATGTGTGCCTATGGGAGGGGATGAATCTGATTAGATTTTAGGGTCATGAGGTCAAAGGTCAAAGGTCACAGATGTCATTGTATACATGAAAATGGTTCGTTCTCGCAATAACTTAAGAACTGTGTGACGGGTCAACTTCAACTTGAGTAATGTGTGCAATTGGGAGGGGCAATGAACTGATTAGATTTTGGGGTCAAAGGTCAAAGGTCAAGAGGTCATTGTGTACATGAAAATGGCTTGTTCTCGCAATAAACTTAAAAACCGTTTGACGGATCAATTTCAAACTTGGGTCATATGTGCATATGGGACGGACATAATCTGATTAGAATTTAGAGTCATGAGGTCAAAGTTCAAGAGGCCACAGAGGACATTGTGTACGTGAAAATGGCTTGTTCTTGCGATAACTTAAGAACAGTTTGATGGATGAACATCAACTTGGGTCATGTGTGCATATGGTAGGGACAATGAATTTATTTAATTTTGAGGTCATGAAGTCAAAGGTCAAGGGTCACAGACGTCATTGTATACATGAAATGGCACGTTCTTGCTGTAACTTCTGAACCGTTTTATGGATCAACTTCAAACTTGGGTCATGTGGGAGGAAAATGAACTGATTAGATTTTGAGGTCAGGACATCAAAGGTCACTGGTTATTTATGTAAATGACTCGTTTGTGCAATTCTGAAGGACCTTTGACAGATCAATTAAACATGTTTATCCTTTTTATTACATCAGTAGCCATCCTTCCTGAGTTGGAAATAATTCTGATGATACAATTTAATAGATTTGGGGTCAATATCTCAAAGATGTCATGGTATAAATGGATGTAAAATACTCAACATGCGCATGCCTTTTTTTTCCGATGTGGCAATACGGAGGCATGCCTTCGACCGTGTCGTGGTCGAAGATTCATCTAGTTTTTAAATCTTTTTGTTTTAGACACTCCAGTACTCTATCCTGCCTTCATGTTCAGTATAGGGTGTATCAAGACTGCAATATTGTGTTCGGTATAGGGTGTATAATGATAATTCTATTTTTTTTTTACAGACTGCAATACTCTACCCAGCCATCATGTTCGGTACAGCATTCTTCCTGAACTTCTTCATCATGGGCAAGCATTCTTCTGGGCTGTTCCATTCACAACAACTGCTAGCCCTACTGTGCATGTGGTTCGGTATCTCACTCCCGCTTGTCTTTGTGGGCTACTACTTTGGCTACAGGAAACAGGTAAGAGACATGGTTTATATCCACTTGGTCTAACATCAGTTGGTCTAATTCTCTGTCTAATCCCACATGGGCTAAACCATTTGGTCTACTTACAATTCGTCCAATTTACAATTGGTCTGATACGGTTCTAGGACATCTCCCCCGGAGGACAACTCCCCCGGGGACAATTCCCGGAGGACAGCTCCCCGGAGGACAAATCCCCGGAGGACAACCCTAACCCTAACCCTAACCCTAACCCTAACCCTATTCCTCCGGGGAGCTGTCCTCCGGGAATTGTCCCCGGGGAGTTGTCCTCCGGGGGAGATGTCCTGATACCGTCTGATTACTATATGGTGTAACTCTTATTTGGTCTAATGACCATTTCGTCTAATAGCCCATTTGTCTAATAGCCAACTGGTCTAATTGCATATTCGTCCAATGCCCAAATGAATATTTGGTATATTACCAGATTGTTACTGGAATTGACCAAGTGGTGATACACCAAATAGACATTAGACCAAATGGGATTTAGACGAAATGGTAAATTGTGAAGTGACATTTAGACCTAAAGGTAATTAGACAAACTGGTTGTAGACCAAATGGGAAGACTTGACGAGAGAGAGGTAGGGCGGGATATAGGGAGACGAATAGGAAGATCATTTTTTTCAGAAAGGAGGGGTCATAAATTATACATTCTTTGTAGCATTCCTAACGATTACACATGAAAATTCTGGTATCTAGTTCAATTTTCTTATATATTTTATTGTTATGGGAATTTCTTATGCATCTCTGTGTTTTTTTTTTTAACTTATATTTTATTTGTTGTTTGTTTGGAATACATTGGTCATTTTAGGGTTAAAGAAAGAAATGAGTTATGAAGGTTTAAAAAAACAATAGAATATAAAGAGAAGATGACTTTAAAAAACGTTCAAATTTGACAATTATTTGAGTTCAATTTAGGCAAGGTTGACTGTATTCATATATCTATGGTTACCCATGAATGTGGAATAATGATCGTAACAGTTGAAATTATCAGTAAATTCATGTTTCCTATTCAAGTGTCAATGATGATGCACACTGGAGTAATAAATGTAAACGTAACATTGCCTTGATTCTTTAATTTCTTTCAGCTGTACGATCACCATGTAAGAACCACTCAGATAATAATATACTGTAAGCACTTTGGCCTTAAAAGGTAAAGCGCTTTGTAAGAATTATCAGAAGACATGTACGTGTAGTCACTTTTCATTGCTTCAGCTAGGCATCCTCGATTTAAGTCGTATTGTAACATTGTATTAATTGTTTAATTTCTTTCAGCCGTATGATCATCCTGTAAGAACCAATCAGATCCCAAGACAGGTTCCTGAGCAGGTCTGGTACATGAATCCTTTCCTCAGGTATGTACTTACTTTTATTCTAACTTAAATTGGGGAAGAGGGGGGCCGAGAGCCCTCCCCCTCTGCATTTTCCTCTGGATATGACGCAGCATGATTTATTTTCTCTCTCTAAAATTATGCAAGAGAGATATATACATATATGTGACATTTTGTGACCAAATGTCAAGCCAAAATTGAGAAACAAATGGCAAAGTGACATTTCTCCTCCCTTTTCCATTGCGCCTTGAGCACTCCACAAAATGGATTTGGCGCATTACAAATCATATATATTATTATTATTATTTCTAGTGACGTTTGTTCAGGCTCAATTCGTCATTTATGCTTACTGGAAATTGATCTAGATAATGATTTGCAGTATCATAAGTACTGAATCAATAAAACATATAACAATTACAACAGAATTCTGAGGCCGAACTGGCTATTTGCAAGATTTTTTTTTTTTAATGCATTGACATATTCTAACACGATTATAGTTAAATGTCTGAAAAATGGTATAGAAGCAAATAAATTCAATTCAAATTCAGTATCTATTCAAATTTTGTCAAACATCATCATCATTGTCGATTGTGTCTCAAAGAATCATTTGATTTTTTTATCTCACAGTACACTGATGGCAGGGATACTACCATTTGGAGCTGTGTTCATCGAGCTCTTCTTTATTCTCACCGTAAGTACTCGATTTAATTGATTTTTGTGAATTTCATTAAGCTTCGTTCGTAAAGACATGTATTGCTTTATAAACGATAGAATAATATTATTTGTTGTTGCAATCGACCACAACTTAAAAGTAGTGTTGAGTTTTGTTAATGTCAGAAATAACTTCTGAGAGAATTAAATATAATGCACACTAAGATTTTAGTAGAAGGAAAAGATGTCCCTAGCACATGTGCTCGACATATATGCAGTTATTTTAGTTCAGGCAAGCTTGTTAATTCTTTAATAGTATATCATCTCTTTAAAAGAGAATTGTTGAAGTAAAAAACTTTCCACGTTTTCTTCCTTGACCATTTCAACATCGGCAAATTGTTTTGACATGGTACTTAATTCATGCAAATAGACAAAATTCCAGCCTTTTAATGATTTTTGCATCAATACTGAATGTGTTGTCATTTTCTTCATTTTTTTTTCAGGCTATCTGGGAGAATCAGTTCTACTATTTGTTTGGGTTCCTGTTCTTGGTTTTCCTCATCCTTATTGTATCATGTGGACAGATTGCCAATCTCGTCATGGTTTTACTTCCAGTTATGTGGAGAGGTAGGTATATAGTAATATGGAATAGTGAAAACTATTGACCTTGATGATAGTTATCTGAAATAATAAGTTTTAATATTTGTTTGGGTTCCTATTCTTGGTTTTCCTCATCCTTATTGTATCATGTGGACAGATTGCAATCGTCATGGTTTACTTCCAGTTATGTGGAGAGGTAGGTATAGACGAATTCGGTTTGGTGATGGTTGCAGCCATTGCTGGGGGGGGGGGGGGGGGGGCTTCCAATGTGCCTACGCATGCTCCTTGTGTGCATGTGTATGCGTAACAAAGGAAAATGTACAAACGCGCAGACATTCGCGCACATGGCGCATGCGTAGTACACTGGGTAACTCCCAGCTATATGGTGGACACGTAGAGGGCTCGCTTCCATAAAACGCAGCCTGAATTTGTCTATAGAATAGAACGCAAATAACCATCATTGTGTGAAGGTGATGGAAAAATTATCACTTCAGAGGCAAGAAAGATAGTTTGACATTCAGCTCACATCGCAATATTTTCAAAATGTGAAAGATGACAAAAACTATTATCCTTGATCACAAATCTGGTGGGTAACAAAGTAAAATATATTAATGTGTTTACAGATTACAGTCATAATTTATTTCCAGTTATGTGGAGAAGTATGTTTAGTGGTAGTGGACAGTAAAGCTATTGCCCTCAATTTTATCTTGTATTGAAGAAACTGGCATAGTCTAATTTGCTAGAGAGATGAAATAAATCTGTAACATTTAAACTTTTACCGTTGATTTTACCATGCTGTCTTGCCAATCTTTTGCAAAAATCTTTCATTAAAGAATATCACAATTACAGTCTCTTTAGCAGGACTGCATTACGTCTTTAATAGCATTCTGAAAAATGAAATTTGAATAAATTTTGTGGTATCAGAAATTGAGAGAGATTTTATAAATATATGATTTTTATTTTCTTTCTTTCTTTCACAGGACTACCACTGGTGGTGGAGATCTTTCATTGTTTCTGGAGGATCAGCTTTTTATGTCTTTATATATTCCGTATTTTACTTCATTACTAAGGTAAGAATTATAAAGTGTTTTTAAATCAATTCACCTTGTGTTCATACACAAAGGCGGGTATTCTTGAAGGGTGATTAAAGTTAGTAGGCCTATTAAATATGTACCTGTATTTATGAGGCCTTGCTAATGTCCGAAAAAATAGCAAGGCCCACTGAATTTGTATTTATTAGACCTACTAACTTTAATCACCCTTTGAGAATACCCGCCTTTGTATTTATGTTTGGTTATAAGAATTTTTAAAAATGTATGTAATATATATATATATATATTATATTATAATAACAATATACCTGTAGCTATATGATGGAATTTTGTTGATAATTACCTGGATTTTTCAAGTAACTTCACTGTCACAAAAGAAAAAAAAAAAAAAAAATTAATAAATAATTAAAAAATAGAACAATGCAGTTCCCATTTCAGATGTTGGTGATAGTTTTAAAACAGAACAAGGAAAACTAGCATTTAAAAAATAATTGTTATAGCATCTTAATCACAATATTTCATATTTACAGAAATCAATTTGATTTGTTTTGCAATGAAACTCTTCATTTGTTATTATGATGAATTATTTTGGTTTAAAATCACTAGACGTCCACAATGTTTCTCATGTTCTAATCAATATGATGATTATCAATATTATTAATTATTCCAGCTTGAAATCACCCAATATGTTCCTTTTCTGCTGTATTCTGGCTACACTGTCATGATGGTGTAAACATTCTAATCATTATCATAATTATTATTATAATTAATTTTGTTAAGCTGGAAATTGCCCACTTTACACCTGGCCTGCTGTACTTTGGCAACCTCTTCGATATGAAGTCACATTTTAATCATTATAATTATTATTTTATTGTTAATATCATTCTCATCATTATTTTTATCTATTTCAGCTTGAAATCACCCAGTTTGTTCCTGGCTTGCTGTACTTTGGATACACTTTCACGATGTTGCTAACATTCTAGTCATTATTGCTATTATTATTATCATCATTAATATTATTATTATTACCATTATTATCATTATTATCTATTTCAGCTTGAAATCACCCAGTTTGTCCCTGGCTTGCTGTACTTTGGATACACTTTCACGATGTTGCTAACATTCTAGTCATTATTGCCATTACTATTATCATCGTTAATATTATCATTATTATCATTATTATTATTATTATTATTATCTATTCCAGCTTGAAATCACCCAGTTTGTTCCTGGCTTGCTGTACTTTGGATACCTTCATGATGGTGCTAACATTCTAGTCATTATTATTATTATTATCATAATTATTATCATTATTATTATAATTACCATTAGCATTATCATTATTATATATTCCAGCTTGAAATCACCCAGTTTGTTCCTGGCTTGCTGTACTTTGGATACACCTTCATGATGGTGCTAACATTTTGGATCCTGACTGGAACGATAGGATTCTATGCAGCCTACTGGTTCGTCTCCAAGATTTACAGTGCTGTTAAGATCGACTGATCGTCGTAACGCCCCCTTCAGTTTTAGATTAATGACTTGTGGCTGTACATAGAAAATGGTATATGAAGAGGTCAATTGACATTTGGTCTAAACCCACTTTGACTAATGTCCATTTGATCTCATTCCACATGGTCTAGTTACATTTTGTCTACAACTAGTTCGTCTAATTACCTTTTGGTCTACTTACCACTTCGCCTATTTACCATTTCGTCTTATTCCCATATCATTGAATGTTCTGTACGTCTAATGTCCTCTTGGTCTATCACCACTTGGTCACTTCCAGTAACTAACTGGTAATTGACAAAATATTCACTTTGACATTAGACGAAAATGCAGTTAGACTATTTGGCTATTAGACGAATCATTAATTTGACCAAATGGTCATTAGACCAAGTGAGAATTAGACCAAATTGTAAGTAGATCAAATAGGATTAGCCCATGTGGCATAAGACAAATGGAGAATTAGGCTAGTGGATATAAACCTACGGAGATGTCTTATTGGTACCTTAATACAATGACCGCTGCAGGAAGACCTAAAATAAAGAAAATGAAATTTGAAGACGAATAAATCTATTTAAAGGAGAATGTCCCCTGGAATTAAATTGAATGTTAAAATGATCTATTCTTTCATCTTTCGAAAGTGTGCATTCCTTCATCAAAAACCATAAAAAGACAAATTTATAGAATTTACCGAAGGCTACGGAACATGTGGGAGAGCAGCTCGCAAGTGACATCACAAAACCTAAATTATTGAATGAGTTTCCTTCGAATCTCCACTCATATTTTACTTTTCTGCATTTTTCAAACAATTGAATTCCAGGTTGGGCTTTCCCTTTAAAGTCTTATATTCTGGTAATGGAATCGTAAGGCAAGAGAAAGTGGGTCAAACTGATTCAGAAGTGTTAATGATGAAGTTATTTGTTACTTCAACCAACAAAGACATGCCTATGAAATTAGCTTGAGACCATTTATGAGTACATGTTGAATGCCTGTCTTTATGTATTTTCCCTAGCTGATTATCCACATATCGTACCGAATGTCATTTAACAGGTATCATTTATTCAGAGAATTGAACTTTCAGTCTAAAATTTAATTGGATTCATTATTATATCCTCTCATTACCAGCACTCAAGGCTATTTAAAAGAAAATTAAATATTATTTTATGATGAAACCAAGACTGTTTAACCCTTTTGTTACCACCTACAATGTACTTTTTCCGAAAGAATAGATGCTGTCAAATCATTTCAAATTTTCAAAAAGATAATTTAAGCAAACCTGCTAGTGTTTGTGTTCACTTGAAAACTAAAAATTGTGTGCTTTTAAGAAGTGCATGAATTGCAGGAGTCAGCAGCAGGTTACTGGCTTCATAATCTTCAAGTTGTGCAGTACCGTCATCAGCATGAATCCTATTTTTTACAAGTTAAACATTGTTGAACATGTAGCTCAAAATTGGCTAGAATTTAAGATATTTTGTTTTTTAGAGTGATGTTAAATATATTTATCTTATCTTTATCTGTCCATCAAGCACTTTACTTTTACTAATTGTCGGTAACTGTTTTAAGTTTAGCAGTAGAAAGTGTTATAAATGACACAATGGTTTATAATTTAATTTTGTATTTATGTACATGTAATAGGTCTGTAACTGGGCTCTGAATATATCTTTATTTTCTAATTTGATTATAATTTTGTTATAGCTGCTGTAATTTGACGGATAATTTTTAGGGTTGTTTTTAAATGGAAAACATGACCAAACCAATCGTTCAATGTATGTTTCATTTTTATATTAAGATAGTAAGGGCATAAATGTATTATATGATTAAAAAGGAAACAAAATAATTGTATTGCGTGAAGTGAAAATGACATAAAATAAATCACTAATTTGTGTACATTTCCTTTTAAAATGTGGTTTTCTGATTCCTTTTTATTGACTCCTTGTAATTATTATATAGTTGTGTACATGAATTAAGACACAATGGCCAGTATTCTCAAAAGCCGCCTAACTTTAAGCCTAGCTTAAATCTGTGGTTTAAGTATGGCCTGCTAAAAAGGAATCAATCCCGATCAATCAATCATTATAATTTTTGGTAGTGAAACTATTAAAAACTGCTTGGGAATGATAAGTACAAAAGTTTCCCTTACAATTAAAATATGATTCCAGAATTCAGTGAAGGTGACAGGAACATGAAACATAGACGAATCGATTCCCTCTGAGCAGGCCATACTTAAACCACAGATTTAAGCTAGGCTTAAAGTTAGGCGGCTTTTGAGAATACGGGCCAATACTCTCTTGTTATATTTAGTTCTAATGCAATCTTGGTGTATTTGTATACACCAACTGGATTTTATTTAAAAAGAGCCTGCCTGGGCTTCATCTAGTTCGTTTAATTACCCTTTGGTCTAATTACCACTTTGGCTATTTACCATTTCGTCTAATTCCAATTTTGTCTAATGTCCTGTTTATCTAATTTCCACTTGGTCTATCACCACTTGGTTGATTCCAGTACCAAACTGGTTATAGACCAAATACCAATTTTGGCATTAGACGAAAATGCAATTAGACAACTTTACAATTTGACCAAGTGAGAAGAGAATGAGACCAAGTATGTATTAGACCAATTGTATATTAGACGAAATTGTTAGTAGACCAAATGGGTTAAGCCCATTTGGCATTTAGACCACCTGCCATTAGGTCAAGTGGATATAAACCAGTAATACTTCTTCCCTATTTGAAATGTGTGCATATGTGGATTAGCTTAGTCCTGAACACCTCATAATCACCAAAGTAGAACGTATTTCCTAAAATGCAGAAACATTTATGTATCACATTCCACTGCTGTTTTAACCCATTCGCGCCATTGACCCACGTTTTGTGGTTTGGGTCAATAACTTTTGTTTCAGAGCTCTAAAAAAAATTACCAGGTTTATCAGAAGGAAGAGAAAAAGAAGTCGGCATACATTGTGCCCATTGTTGTTGCATTGACCATACTGCATTTGATGCCGGGAATTTTTTTAATAAGAAAAATCTTTAAAATCAGTAAATTGGCAACACATTGGGAAGTTGAAGATCACCGTTTTTCATCAAAATTGGCAATTAAAAAAGAATTGTTGAAGTTCCTAACCATGTGTGTTGGTTTCAAAGACATCACATTCAATTAGATAACACAGTGGCGCCCCCTCTATAATTTGAAAAGCAATCATTGACTGTACATGTTAAAGGGACTCGTAATTGATAAAACATGGGGAAATCACCTTATCTCGGATGAAATAATAACATTCCAATCAGAGCCTGGGGCGTGTTGCGTAATCTTCAGCGCCAACCCGTCTGGAGCTAATCCGGTAAATCCTTCATGGCTAGACTAACTAACCAGAAGTCCAAAGTAAATCTAATCTATGTTTTGTTTTTGAAATGGAGTATTATACAAGTCCTCCCTTTGAATTAATACGAAGAGACCCATTGAGAGTCTATAAACTAATCCGAAGCTATGACCCTATTGACTTACTGAATTCGGTAAACTTCGTCATGTTCGTGCTGTCCGAATGTTAATCCCCAGTAGGCCGACCCTTGCGTAAGCCTCACTGTAGATTGTGTATGAGTCAATGGAGCTCAAGAAAAACGCGCATTCCCCACGATCTCCGACTTGCGAGGGGCTTTAACATCAGAAAATTTCAGCGGCTCAACCCGTTTTCGCGTCTGGCGCCCCCTCTATTTTCAATTCCTAGATTCGCCACTGTAACAAGATGCTCGGTCCAAGTGAATTACAGTCCACTGTTCCTAATTTTAATTTTAATTTGTATACAGTCGGATGATAGCCCAAATTCAAGTCATATTCTCCTCATAATCTATCGTTTTTAACCATTTATTGAAATATGAATTTCTATTTCTGCACTCCCAACAGATTTGACTTCGCCAAGGTTGATTGTACCTGATTATTGCAATTTTTGCTATACTGTGTTCATTATCACATGAATGGACTGTATACCTTACTTGTGGTTAAATAATAAAAGCTTGAAATTGATTGATTACTGCTAGCCAGCGACTCAGCTACAACCATTCAAATACATAATCTTGTATCCATATTCCATTCCCGAAGCACATTGTTATAATGAAGTTACATCGAGCTGAAAATTAAATTTGTTGTTGCTTTTTCGGTATTGCTGAAATGAGGAAAATGAATTTTTTGTTCGGGATATTAAGCTTTCCTCGAATCTAATTGAAAAACATTGATGCATTTTTTTTCTGTGTGCACTATTCATTTATGTTTTTTATACGGATAGTTTGTGTAAATTTGACTTAAAAATATTCCAGGCAGTGTAAATTTATCACCCAGCAACTGATAAATTTTTTTTTAGTTTTTAATTTTTTTTTATCCTTAATGAAAAATGAGAATAATGAATTTTGTTCGGGATATTAAGCTTTCCTCGAATCTAATTGAAAAACATTTGATGCATTTTTTTTCTGTGTCGACTATTATTTATGTTTTTTATACGGATAGTTTGTGTAAATTTTGACTTAAAATATTCCAGGCAGTGTAATTTATCACCCAGCAACTGATAAAATTTTTTTTTTAGTTTTTAATTTTTTTTTATCCTTAATGAAAAATGAGAATAATTTTCTAATTCGGAGCCTTCGAGTAAAAAAACACTAATAAGTCACATCAAGAACAACATGTGACCGATGAGAAGCAGTTACATTGTATCTCTCTCCACAAAATATTATTGAATTGCTTATTCCAACTAGATTTTAAATTGGGTATACTTTAGTAAACTACAAGTATAAAATAATATCGAAAAAATGGGGCTTCTCTATTTTTAGAAATACATAAAAACAAAGAAGGGAATTCTGGAAACTTGTTATGGGTTTTAACTGGCAGATGGGTACAGTACAGGTTCTGTATTAACCAACTAAACAAAAAAATTAGGTATATGTATACCTACAGTACACTCCAGGAAGAAGAATATATCAAAATCTTGTTATAACGAGGCAACTATTCAACTCTTAATTGGTAGCCGCGTTAGGAGCACACCTCCGAGGCGGCCTCATAAATATTCATTACGTGACGTACGTCACCTTCAGAACTCTTAATTTCAATCGTATGCACATGTCGCTCTGTTCCCAAGTGTTCAGAATATCAAGATTTTGGAGGAATGAGGTGGAGGTAAATATCAAAATTATAGAGGTAAATATCAAAATTATAGAGGAAAATATCAAAATGATGAGGTGGTCGGGACTGAGGAAATTTGCTAGATACCTGATAGATACCTGATATATTAGCAGATGCCAAATACCACACATAGCCGGGTGATATATACAATCAGGACAACATGCATTATTATAAATTGAGGTGGATTTTTTTTCCTTGAATGAATGAGGTTTATTTTGTTTAACATAGATACACCCATTCCCATAATAATGTGGATAATGAAAATAAAAGTGCAGACGATTCATTGTTCAATGAGGGAAAACATTATTGCGGTTCTTTAACAATAAACAGGTGAGGTTCAAAGAATTTGTTTCTTCCTTTCATTTTTTCTTTTTAGGCATTGATAGACGAAGAACATGCCATGCTTTATGATTTAGAAAGGTCGGTCAATTAGTGATTCGGGTGCTAGCCCCATTAAGCTGATTGTACCTACACCTACGCATAAGGATTGTGGTAAGGATTGCATGTGGTCCAGAAATGATTTGTTACATAATGGAAATTCATCAAAGAAAATTACTGAAGTGGAACAGTTATGTATCAACACAAATGAAGGAGATAAGATATTGCATAGTGGTCATGAAATTGCAACTGCATTTAATGAATTTTTTGTTAATATAGGGCCGAATCTATCAAAAGAAATACCAGAGAATGATTTTGATTTCAAAGAATATCTAGGAGATAAAAATAATAAATCACTGTTTTTTAAACCTGTCTTAAACAGCGAAGTTGTGAATCATCTGTTAGCTCTGGACACAAGAAAAGTTGTGGATACGACAATATTGCCGCCACGGTTAATCAAAGATGCTTCTTGTTTCATATCAGAACCTCTCACATATATATTCAATCTGTCTTTCGAATTAGGTAGTTTTCCTGATGCTTTAAAAATAGCAAAGGTGACACCAATATAAAAAAAAAGCAAAGACAGCCAGGTAATTATAGGCCTATCTCAGTACTGCCAATCTTGGCAAGTATTGAAAAAATTGTTAATTGTCGTTTGATAGATTTTCTGGAGGTAAACAATGTATTGCATCAACATCAATATGGTTTCCGTTAAAAAATATGTACCCAAATTTATCACTTATAAACCTAACCAATGCTTTGTTGAAATCAATAGACGAGGGGAAAGTTACGCTTGGTATATTCATAGATTTTCAAAGAGCTTTTGACACTATTAATCATGATGTTCTCTTGAATAAAATGTCACATCATGGGATAAGAGGTTTAGCGCTGGACTGGTTTAAAGATTATCTTTTACTATCAGACTTCGAACTCTTTGTTCACAGAACATTTTGATTTTATTGTACAAAGCTTTTGATACAGCCACATATTTCATATGGCATTGAAGTATGGGGAAGTACTTATAAAACTAATTTGAACTGCCTATTTTATACTTAAAAAAATGGCAATGCGAGCAATAACTTTTAGCCCATGGATGACAAATTTCAAACCTTTGTTCACAAACTAAAGATCCTAAATGTCTATAACTTGCAGATCTAGCTGTCTTAACATTTGTATATGATTTGTTGAATCGTAAGCTACCTCATTCTTTAACTGAATATTGTCAAGTAATAGAGCACAAATTATA
>CALNVZ010003429.1:9522795-9654594 GCA_940671915.1 Paracentrotus lividus
TTCCACAAGAGGGAAAGAAAATAATAAATTGTATATGCCTAAGTGTAAGACAACACAGGGCCAATTCTCGATATCATTTGTGGGAACAAAATTATGGAATAGCTTACCAGATTATATAACAGAGAAAAAAAGCAGAAATTCATTTCGTAAACTCCTGTCGAGTTATTTACTGCTAAATTAAGCTTATGTTATCATGTTTTGACTTGTTTTTGTTAATATTATTGTATCGCATCTAATAATTCATTCTAGCCTATAAACTTTAGAAAAGTAGTTTTAGATTCATTTGTACATAATAGTTATCTTGCCAAAACAATACATATACTGGGGCCAGGCTCGACTAGCACATGTGCTACCTTCTGGTTCCTATTAACAACTATACTCTTTTGTATCTACCAATTTTATATCTGCAACACTTTGTATTATGATTATTGTATCCATGTCAATTTATTCTGTACCTGTATTCACCATTATATAAAGTTGTTGTTGTTGTTGATAAATAAATTCAATTCAATTCAATTCAATTCAATTCAATTCAAAAAATAGAAAGAATCCTTTCCACCGGGTCTACAAACTTTTATAAAATCATGTAGAATTAGCTACCTTGATTTTTTGAAAGTTTGTAGACCCGATGGTATGGCTGCCTGTGGCATATTGTGGCATTAAGATTTTTATTAAAGTTATCATGAAATGGACAATGCACAAACACGTACAATAAAACCTTCAAGCCTTTTTGTCTATATTTATTTACACATTGTCTATTTTTACTTTTCTCTCCCTCTCTTCCCCTTCCCTCTCTTCCCCTATATTCTTTCCTCTCTCTTTCACGTAGTACATTTTCCCTCTTCCTCTATAAAAGTATCAAAATCATAGGCCTATTTCTTTCCAACTCATCTTGTCTTGTCCTCGATTAAAATCTCATTTTCTTACTTTTTCTTCTCCGGTTTCATTTTCATACTTGTCATACTTGTTTAGGTTTTTATTCGTTCTGCTTGACTTCATACTTTTGCCCTTGAAAATGTACTCCTTGAAAAAAGTGTTTCTCAAACTAAACGGGTAAATATTGGAAAGCAGATCAAATATTTGATGGAATTTTTTCTCATTGTTACTCTTCGAACTTTGTCCACCGCGAAAGTTCCACTTGAAAAAGTTCCCCAAAGTCAAGACCTTCTGTGATGATGTTTGCTTGCTTTTCGCAAATAGTGAAGCAAAAAGTCCTCGCTCATGCTGAGACAAGTAGAGAATTGGTAAATGCATGATGATTTACAACAATTTTTTTAGATAACATACATGAATCTTTAATCTACACTAGGCCTGCATGTACAGTGCGTCCCAGAAAAAAGTATACCCAACTTTGAGAGCCTCATATTAAAATATTATAGCTTGTGTGACCTTGAAATATATATCATGATAAAGAGCAACTCATATTCTTTTCAATGATACCAAACTTATACCTGTGTTGTGACGGATGACTAAGCAGTTGGGCTTTAAAAAAACAAGCGTAAAAAGTGCCCTGTCCCAAGTTTGAGCAAAAGCAGCCCTTGCATTTCAATAGATCAATGTTTTTAAACACTCGAGTGTTCAGTCATCCATGACAGTATCGGTATGATTTTGGTATCATTAGATAGAATATGAGTTACTCTTTGTCAGGAAATTAAAATTAATTACACATAAGTTATACAATTTTAATATGAGGCTCTCAAAGTTGGGTATACTTTTATCTGGGACGCACTATATAGTCGGGTAGTAAACTCAAAATTTAGAACACTTTAAATTCGTAACTCTCTTCCATTTTTTAACCCTTGATATTTTGAGGGGTTAGGATTGTGTTAGGTTAAGGGTGTCGGGTCAACAAAAGGAAACCACTGAGAATAACAAAAATCAAAATAATTTTGTTTCAGCAGTTTCATTTACAAGCTTCAAATAAAATGTGTAAGTCTTTGTTTTAAATCCCCAAACTACTTAGAACGGATGATTGTGAAGTCGAAATGCAAATTAAGCGTTAGAAATCTCCCGTTCGTTGTTGTTCCCGCTGAAATATTTTTGGAAGAAGTCCATTCTCTTTCAACAAGTATTGGATGAGTGATATATTGTAAGGAACTAAATATACCGCATGGAAAAAAAAATTGAGACACTTGGAATAAGTTCTCGCCTGTACTTATTTACTGTTAGTTTCCAAGACAAGTATATTTACCCGATTTTACAATAGATTTGATTTGCTCAATACATACTTGGTTATTCACGAGTCTGTTATTTGCACATCGAGACATTAGTAACTACACTCAGTGCATACATGGCGTATACGCTCCATGTTTATAATTGAGTATTGCAACATAACTAAAATTAGTGTATTTCTTTTTTTTATTTTACAACCCTTTCTGCATATTGTTATATTCTTTCATAACCATAGTATAGTTTAATATAGTATGGTATAGTATAGTATAGTATAGTATAGTATAGTGTTGTATATCATTTTTGTCTCTTCGGAAAGGGAAACTTGCTGTTATATATTTCTTATTAAACAGTTCAAAAATTCCCCAAAGAAAAAAGGGCGGGATATGACTGTGGGGCCCCGAGAAAATCAATTTTATTTTGCCGTCATTAAGAGGGATTTGCATCATAATCAGATGTCGTGATTATCCAGAAGAAAACCTTAATAAATGTGTCAAAAATTAATTTACTGCAGTAAATTATAAAACATTCACCTCGAGTGACATATTGGTGGAAGAAAGTTCATTAAACGTCTTTGAGGGGCTTCAGCGGCGGATTCAGGATTTCGAAATAGCCATATTTCATGAAATATAGTCATGTCAACGGGGCTATATATCCAATATATTTTTTTTAAATGTGATTCTCAAAAAGACAACGCCTCTGCATGGGACATCGCTTGGATACGCCAGTGGGTTTATTTTCTTCAATCCCTTGGTGTATGAATATTTGTCCATTCCATTGCTCAAGCTGATGATAATGTATCATAGTTTATTCATCATTGGTGAACGCCCTTTAAGTTTTGGTTCCCAGCAGTGTGTGTCGTTAGCACTTTCCCGTTAAAACCAATCAAATATGTTACAATAGTATTCACGGTCAGCGCTCTCTATTCTTATACATGTCTAAGAATCTATGTGTTTTGTTTATTAATATGAATCATTCAGGGCGTAATGATGGGTGAATGTGCAAAGAACTTAATTGTTTCATTAATCTTTTGGACTCAGACATTCAAGGCTTCTGTGGTACTTGTATCATGCGGAGATGACACACTCGAGTTGTTTAAACGCGTGTGGTTTGAAGCAGAAACTGCGTGGTAAAGTCACTTTCATCAAGACATTGATTTAAAATATAAGAATAGCAATAGGTATTATATTAATCTTTAAATAATGATTCTCATGCGCACAAGGCTTGCGAGAGAAGGAGAGGGTCTACCCTTAACCCCAGATGATAGTAATGTTCATGAAGGAGAAGAAGATGAAGAAGAAGAAAAACTATAGTAAAAAAAAAAAAAAAAAAAAAAAAGTGATGAAGAAGAAAATGATGACGACGAAGACTACAACGACGATGATGATATTGTTGATGATGATTGTGATGGTGGAGATGAAGGTTATTATGATAGTGATGGTGAATATAGCTCGCTGATTAGTGGTGGTGGTGGTGGTGATGATGGTGATGATGGTGATGATGATGATGATGATGATGATGATGATGATGATGATGTTGGTGATGCATGATGATGATGGTGGTGATGATGGTGATGCATGGTGGTAACGGTGGTGATGGTGATGATGATGGTGATGTTGCTGATGCCTGGTGTGGTGATAAAGAACAAGACGGTCATGGTGATGATGATGATGATGATGATGATGATGATGTTGGTGGTGATGGTGGTGGTGCATGGTGCCTGGTGGTGATGGTGATGATGATGGTGATAATGAATACGATAATAATGATGGTGATGATGATATAATTAGGCTTACTGACGATGGCGATGGCGCGGTCACTAGTGCAGTTGTAGTGAATGATGGTGGTGTTGGTGATGATTAAAGAAGCAACTGATAAATATTATGATAAAGCTTTCTCTTCCAATCCCGAGGGAGAAAAATAGTGTCATGACATCCTTTTTTCATTCCCTACTTCAAATAGTTTTAGATGTATTTCACAAAATCAACCAATTTCGTATTTTACCCAGAACAAACTTATTATCACTCTAAAGGCCCGGTCTCACCGCCTGAACTTTGTTGGAGCGTTCCTGGAGCGGTAAAAAAAAAAAAAAAAATCATCACCGCTCGCTACCGTTCACCACCGTTTAACAGAAGTTGGCCCCCGTTAAGGCAACGCTGTATACGCTCGGCCACCGCAGATGGTCCCTCCTACCGCTCCGAAAGTTTTGAGCTGCACAAAATATTGCAAGCGGTGAGGACGGGCAATTTTCCGCTCCGGCAAAGTTCACCAACGCTCCAACAACGCCAGGTCAAAGTTTGGCACCGCTAGACACAAGTTCGTGAACGCTTGGGTCCGCTAGGCCAACGCAGAAATCTTGAACGCTGGACCACCGCTGCCTTCGCCAGCTTTGCCGGGCTGTGATTAAACATTGCACAAACTTTGGTGGAGCGGTTGTAAGCGTTTTACGAGCGGACACGGAATTGCTGGAACGGTGTCGGGCGTTGAAGCAGCGATCCACTGCGGTGATGAACTTTGGTTTGGCGTTGTTATGGATGTATCGGAGCTAAACCAACGTTCACTACCGCTCGCTACCGTTAAACCAACGCTAAAGCAACACCGGCTTTTTCGATTTTGTTCTTCCATTTTGGGCGCGGTGATGAGCGTTGTTGAAATTCGGCCCCCTCTCGCTTCAGTTCAAGGAACGCTCCAACAAAGTTCGGGCGGTGAGACCGGGCCTTAAACGCACACAATTTTGTTCCTATTTCGTTCTACATGTTCTACGTGCATGAAAAAAAGGAAGAAAAACCGTGATGGCATGTTGCTGTAATGACTTATTTTTTATTCCTAAAAAATTCATTTGCACGTAATCGTCAATATTTAAAAGATAAATCATTGTCCCCTGGTATAAAGGCTTTATGGAGCGTGAATCCCGACTTTGCGGATGACATGAGATGAATATGATACTTTGTGATTATGGTAATAGGCTCTACGTTTTCATGAATTTCTTTGAAAGTGCCTGGAGTTACATGCAATCGTCAACATGCTCATGTGAATTGTTATTGGAACAATTCCCATGTAGGTGCCTAGGAAGACTCCTTTTCACTGGGGGGCTGACAGAAAGCGCCAAATTTTCAAACAACATCCTTTCATGAAATTTATATACAAATAAATTGTATTAACAACACTATAAAGGCGTATAATGATATCGGAGGAGGAGGAATGTCAAATATACTATCGTCACAACACTTGGCTTAACAGAAAAGATAATTACCTCTTTTGGGAAAATAAGCCATGAAAGATATTTATAAAGAAAATTGATCACTGGATGATATTCTGGGGGCCAACAAGGACCCTGCCCCCGGGTAGGGGCGCAAGTGGGCGCCATAAAGTGGAGAAAGGGCGCCAAATTGACTTTAAACTTAGGGGCGTCAAGTCGATCTTAAATTTTAGGGGGCATCAAATTGAACTTAAAATTAGGGGCGCCATATTTATCTTTAACTTGGGGGGGGGGGGGGTGGTCCAAAATTAATCTTAAGTTAAAGGGCGCCATATTGATCATAATCTATTAAAAATCGGGGGTAATCGTTATACCCTATATTGACAGACTGAACCCTACCCCTATGGCTTATGACGTTTTTGACGACCGAAAAAAAATTAGGTGTACCCCCATTTGCCCCCATTCTCTCTTGATATTCTGGATCCACTACTGGGGCCCCAAAATCATGCCCCCCCCCCCGGATGATAAATCCTGGATACGCGCCTGATGATGGTGGTGATGATGAAGAAGATACAGATGATGGTGGTGATGATGATGATGATGAGGATGATGATGACAATAATGATTGCAATTAATGGTGGTGATGAGGTTATTATGATGATAGTGGTCGTAAATATATCTCACTGATCAGTGGTGGTGGTGTTTGTGATGGTGGTGGTGGCAATGACGATGGTGATGATAGCGATGATGATGATGGTGATGATGATGAAGTTAATGATGACTGGTGTAGTGTAAGAAAATGACGCTCATGATAGTGATAATCATGATGATGGTGATGATTATTTGTGGTATATACACTGTCCGTCATAAAGGTGGAATATTTATTTCCGCTATATAGCGACATGATTTTGCTCTGGCTTTAATTGAATATGTTTGTCCCTGCTTTTACTTTTCGGGACCCTGGCTATATTTTGGACATTCTCCCAACCCTTCACGTGGACCTTTTTCAAAAAAAGTTTTGTCAACCCCCATGATGCCCACTTTTGTCATTTTTTCCTCATTTTGGGGCCCCTTTTTGTTTTCCCGGCCGATCAAGCCCCCCTCAGTCCTACCCCCAGGAAACGCGCCTGAGATGTACTGTTTATATTGTTATTTAAGTTAAATCTATATTTCTGGGGACAGGCTTAGGTCTCTTGTCTAGGGGAGGGGTTGAAGTAAAAAACGAGATTGGTGAAAATTCGGAATATTTTATTCCATCTTTATGCTGAAAACACAAGAATTGAAAATCAACCTTTAACCCTTAAATATCATCACTTTCCCCTCAAATTTTGTTTAGCCTTGATGACAAGGCTGTAAATAGTCATTATTGATAATATTTATTTTGATTTATGTTTGGTTGAGATTTTAGAATACAATTTAGGGAAGATAGAAATTTCCATGGTGTAAAAATAAATATAATCAATGTTGAACCCCAATCAAAATAAATTTTGACCCCTCCCCTAGACAAAAGAGTCGAGCCTGTAACCATACATCTAGATTTAATTTAAAGAACAATAACAAATCTACATCTTAGACGTGTTTCCTTGGGCTAGGACTGAGGGGGCCTTGATGGGTCGCGTAACCAAAAAGGGGCCCCAAAAAGAAGAAAAATGAAAAAAAAAAAATGGTCAACTTCTGGGGGTGACAAACTTTTTTGAAGAAAAATCCCCGGGAAGGGTTGAGGGAACATCTAAAATATACTCAGGATCCTGGAAAGTGAAAGCGATGACAAACACATTCAAGAAATTAAAACCGGAGCAACATAATGTCGTTGAGCCAGAAAAAAATTATTCCACCTTTATGACGAACAGTGTATGCGCATGGTGGTGAATTAGGCCCATTGGTGATGATTATTATGATGATGATGATGATGATGATGATGATAATGATGATTATAATAAGGATTGTGCGGTCAATTAGGATAGTGGTAGTGATGGTGGCGGTTATGATGATTTTGATACGAAAATGATGATTAAATAAGCAAGTGATAAAATTTGTTATAATAAAGCTAATTCTTCGAATCAAGAGTGAGAAAAAATATTTCATGACCTATTTCATCCCCTATTTCAAATAATTTTAGATATATTTCAGGAAATCAACTACTTTCGTAGTTTGCGCTGAACGAAGTTATCATTTTAAACACACACAATTATGTTCCCATCGGTTTCACGTGCAGAAAAAAAAAACCGTGAAGGCATGTTACTGTGCTTGTATTGACCTATTTTTTGCACTATTAATTGCACGTAATCGTCACCATCTAAAAGATAAACCATTGTCCCTGGTATAAAGACTTTATGATTCCTAACTTCGCGGATGACATGAGATGATTATTATGATACTTCATGGTCATGGTAATAGGCCTTTTCATGAATTTCGTTGAAAGTGCCTGGAGTTACATGCAGGCGTCAATATGCTCATGTGAATTGTTGTTGGAAACAATTCCCATGTAGGTGCCCAGGAATGTTTCCTTTTCACTGGGGCGCTGACAGAGAGCGCCAAATTTGCCAATAACATCCCGAGGGCTTAATAGGTCTATGTCCATTTTTTAAGTCCACCTAATTTCTGCATATCAATGTACATTTGTCTGTAACAACTGCATGTATCCTCACAGGATATTGATTGCCAGAACTGTCTATGTCCTATGAGGACAAAAACAGTTCTGGAACATAAACACGGTTCTAGACAATTACCCCCCTGCGACAATTACCCCCGACAATTACCCGCGGACAATTACCCCCGGAATTACCCCCCGGAATTACCCCCGGCAATTACCCCCGAGGACAATTACCCCCCGAGACAATTACCCCCCGGACAATAATGCCCCCGACAATACCCGAGGACAATTACCCCCGGCCCGACAATTACCCCCGGGCAATACCCCGGGACAATTACCCCCGGACAATTACCCCCGAGGACAATTACCCCCCGGACAATTGCCCCCGGACAATTACCCCCGAGGACCAATTACCCCGCGACAATACCTCCGGACAATTACCCCCCGGACAATTACCCCCGGAGAGTTACACCCGGTCAACTACCCCCGACGACAATTACCCCCCCCCCCACACGCATTGATGTTGGAATCAAGCGGCGCCCATTTTGGGTCTCGCCCGGTGTTGCAGGTTTTCTAATGATTTTCTACTTGATTTTCTATAATGAATCTCTCTCTCTCTTTCATATTTCTCTTTCTCCTTTGCTCTCTCTCACTTTTCTTCTTTTTTCCTTGCTTTTTTTCTCCCCCCCCCCTTCACCTTCTGCGCCATGAAAAAAATGGGGGGGGACTTGGAGCCCAGCCCATTTTGCTGAATGCTGTCTAGAGTTGTTTTTCTGATTGGGTGGTGTTTTGCTGTGCTGAATTGAATGGTTATTGTGACTTTGTTCAATTTTGTGTATTGTGAAAATTGAAGATCTGGGTAACGTGGGCTTTCGGTTATTTCTGAAACTCATATATGCATCAGAAATAAATATGGTAATACGGGCCTCATATTACCTTTTATTTTCATAGAACAACAATTTGAAAATTCATGAAAGGACACAAAATACACATAATATCACACATGTTGAATATCTCTGATTCATCTCTGGATTCCAACTTTTTTAAAATTATTTTTTGTTAATTTCACGAAAAAATGGATAAAACCTTGGTCTGAACCCATTGGTTTCTAAGGGCGGCAATAAGGTCATAATTTAATAACTCCATAAATTAACCAATTAAGTGAAAATATTAACACTAAAGCTTAATGTCAATTTATGCAAAATAAGGTTAATCGTAAAATTAAATATCTACATATGTTATTCGTTATGGCCAGATGACCGCCAATAGAAACCATGGTATGGACCACGTTTTTGCGAATTACCGTTGGGGAATATGAGGGCCAGTTTACATATTTTTCTGATGCATATAATGTGTATCCAACAGGGGGCTTGGGTGCAAGCCCCCCCCCTCCCCAATTTTTCATGACGCAGAAGGCGCCGCTAAAAAAACAAAAAAGGGATGAGGGGTGGAGGTGGTTGGTTCGAATGATAAGTCGGCGGACTGACGATCACAAGGTACGCGGTTTTCGATCCAGTCCATTCCACTAATGTCCTTTGGCAAGAATTATTAACGCAATTTGCCGACTTAACCCAAGTAAGGTAAATGGGTACCGGTAGGAAGAAATTCCTCGGATGCGCTAAAGCGCCCTTTATATAGGGCAGCTATGGCTTATAGCCGGGAATAATATTAGCTGCGCCACTGAATAGTTTACTAGATTAGTCGCGCATTATAAATGCTTAATATTGTATTTTATTAAAATTATTATTAAAGGAAAGGAAGAGGAAAAGTAAGAAAGAGTGTGTGTGAGAGAGAGAGAGGATAGAGAGAGGCAGAGAGAGAAAAAGGAGAAAGATAAATATAAAGAGAAAGGGAAGAAAGCATTAAGATCAGTAGAAATAATTCGAAAAACTTGCGACACCAGGCGAGACTCACAATGGGCGCGCTTGATTCCAACATCAATTGCCGTGGAAGGGGGGGGGGGTAACTGTCCGGGTAAATGTCCTCGGGGGGCAATTTCCGGGGTAATTGTCCGGGGGTAATTGTCCGGGGGGTATGTCCTCGGGAAATGGGGTCGGTGGGGTAATTGTCCGGGGGGTAATTGTCCCGGGGGTATTGTCCGGGGGGGTAATTGTCCTCGGGGGGGGGGGTATTGTCCTCAGGGCGGGGTAATTGTCCGGGGGGTAATGTCGCGGTGGTGTTGTGGGAATGTCCTGATACGCATAAAAATACTACAAAATGTGTGTGGCAAATGGACATAAATCTGTTTGGCTTTAAGCCCTTCGGCCTGTTAAATATTCATAAAAGGATTCATTCCTTTCATGAATATTTTAACATATAAATAAATTGTATTAACAATATATAAAGGCGTATAAATGATATTGGATGAGGAACGTCAAATATAATATCGTCGCCAAAACAACATTTGAAAAGATAATTACCTCTTTTGGGAAAATAACCATGAAAGATACAGTTTGAGCCAAAAGTTTACATACACCTGGTACGAAAACATATAACTTATATTTTTACCACCATAAGAAACTTGGGCATCATTTTTTATGAAGATGGTCAGGTTGATTGGTATCTATTTGTTTTTAGAGAGTATGTTTTCATAAAAGATATTTAGAAAATATATATGGTTGATCTTACTTCAGTTTGGATAAATTCAATGGGTCAAAAGTTTACATACACTAACCAAAATTGGTGATGGTGATGCCTGTATTTTGCTTTATTTTTCATTTGTTCGCTTGTTGAAGCTGTCAATGAGCTTTCTATGTATTCTTCTGAGATTATTGTCCATTCCTCCAGCAAAATTGCAACAATTCAGTCCCATTAACAACTTTCCTTGGACGAATACCATTTTTGGAGTCTGCCCATATGGTTAGGGATCTGGTCTAGACATGTGACAACCCCTCTGTAATCTCCACTTTTCTCTTTTTCACCTACTCTAAAACAATTCAAATTAATGTTTGGGTTATTATGATGATTAAAGACTCAATTTTAATATGGTTCATACTTTCAGGCTGGCATATTGATATGATGCAACAACGTCACACTACACGAACAATGTATAAACCCCATTGATAAAATGTAAAATATGATGTTGGAGCATGTAGCGTCATACCAATATGCCAGCCTGAATGTTGGAAACATATTAAAATTGAGCCTTTAATCATCACAAAACCCAAACATTCATTTAGATTATTTTCTAGAGTGGGTAAGCAGAGAAAACAGGGATTAAGGAGGGGTTGTCACATGTTTGGACCAGATCCCTGTACAAATATATGGGCAGACCCCAAAAATAGTATTCGCCCAAAGAAACCTGCAAATGGGATTTAATTTTTGCAACCTTGCTGGAGGAATAGACAATAATCTCAGGAGAATTATAAGGAAAGCTCGTTTAGCTCTTCAACAAATAAAAAAAAAGGGAAAATAAATCAAAATGCAGGCAATATTGTCACCAATTTATGTTAGTGTATGTAAACTTTTGAATTTATCCAAATTGAAGTAAGATCAACCATATATATGTTTCTAAATATCTTGAATTAAAACATACTCTCCGAAAAACAAAGTAGATATGAAACCTAACCATATTCATCAAAATATATGATTCCCACTGTTCTTAGGGTGGTAAAAATTGTATTTATATGTTATTTTACCAGGACCCTGTTGCATAAAACTTCTAACCGGAGTTTTTTCCGGTTAAAATCTGAAAACTCCGGTTAAAGTCCGAAAACTCCGGTTACAATATTTTTCTGGATTTTTTACTGTTTTTTCCATTGCATAAAAACATACCAAAGTTTTCAAAAGTATTAATGCAATAAATTTTTAGGGAGTTTTAAAACTCAGGTTGAATGACCTAAGAAATAGGTCTACATAAGCTGAGATTTTTAACCCGAGAAAACTCGGGTTAGAAAAAAAGTTTTATGCAACACCACGCAGGTGTATGTAAACTTTTGGCCTCAACTGTATGTATTAAGAAAATTGATCACTGGATGAACGTACACATTGTCAATCCTATTTTGGATAGCATAAACATATATAGCCCAAAACATAGGCATTTTTAGAGGGCCCAAATACATATATAGTCATAACTCTAACGGGTTCATCTTCCATATGATTTTCAACACAAAGAATATAATTATGTTCAGGTTATTCTAGAGAATTAAAAGGTCAGATTCTCTCCTCTTATTTTTTTTTTGTAATTTTTTTATTTGATTGATTTTTTTTATAAGGAGGGGGGGGGGGGTGCGCTGGAGAAACTTTAGCAAGCGGACTATAGGTCGTAGGTCTATATGCCACGTGGTTCATTAAAATTACCCTAGTAAACAGTTGTTTTTGATGGAAAGGCAAGGGATTTTTCTTTATATGGATTATATTTTGCTGGACAATGCTGGATCCGCCCCTACTTTTGCTGATCTTGTTTGTAAACTGAGATTTACAACAAAAACAACAACAACAAACAAACAAAATCATGAAAAATAATGAGGGTACCAAGTGACAGACTCTGATATTCAAATTCAGTGAAATATAAGTGCTTGTGTGCCTTTTGGAAGGCTAGTCACCATCAATAATACACACTCATGAAGCTACAAAGGGGCTTTATTGCCTCGATAATAATCAGTAATCAATCAAATAGTCTAGATTTTCTTTTTTCTCATTTTCCTAAGATTTAGAATTTCAATTTCACAATATATTTTGTTGAGATGAATATTGCCTGACTTGGATGGGGAAAAAATGGTCTGTGTCTTTTATACCACAAAAAGAGACGCAATTTATGTGCGTATCCCTAGGAGACAACATTTGATTTAACCAAAATTTGGGCTTTCAGTATTGTATTCAGTATTCTATCAGTTCATAATTAACAATGAAAATTGATATATTTTACATATAAGTTTAATTCTCAATTCAAAATAAATATTTCCATTAACGTGTTCAAATGTTATGTATGATTAACATTTATGTAAAATATGTGTAGCGGATCAAAAAATTGAATATGGGAGGGGCAAGCCCCGACATGGGGGCGCCAGCCTAAATTTCCGATTTTTATCCTCAAATCAAAATAACTGTTTCCATTAATGTGTGTAAATGCATTTCAACTGTTTGTGGCGAATCCAGAATTTAAATACAAGGGGGCAGCCCCGAAAGGGGCCCCCAGCCGAAATTTCCGGTTTTGATATGTAGGCCAGCCCTACAATCAATGAGTGTTTTCGTGGAAGATTAGCAATGTGTTATTAAAGCAAGTTATCAAATTAAAGTCTGCTAGTAAAACCATTTACCCCCGTGTGCTTACTACTGTACTACCACCTCCATACCTATAAAAGAGAGGGCGAAAAGAAAAGAAGAAGAAAAAAAAAATGGAAAAAAAATTTTAAAAATGAAATAAACGGGATCCAGAAAAAGCATAGGAAATTTTCAACAGCAACAAACGATTTTGATAACCCTATATTGTAAAATAGTTCGATAACTCCTTCAACAGCCGGAGGGGTCAACAAAAGTCCTACCAGGGGCGCCTGCCTGCGAGCAACCTAAAAGCTTAGCGGATCCAAGGGAGAGGGGGGGGGGGGGGGGGGGGCGGTACGCGCACCCCCTACAATTAGAAAGACGCTCAATGGCTGTCCATGTTCGAATCTGCCAATTTTGACGGCGCCCTCTATTGGGCCTGGCGCCCTCCTATTTTCAATTTCCGGATCCGCCGCTGCTAAAAGAAAGAAAAAATGCAGACAAAGAACGATGATCAGTATAAACTCAATGTCAATTCCCATCATATCGCCATATTGTGAAAAACCAGCTTTACGAAGTTAAAGATGTGATTGAAAGCAAATCAACCATGGAAAGTGCAAATCGTTTTCACATGATTTACAATCATGTAGGTATATTGTCTCACTTTGTTTAAAGTGACATGAAGGTTGAAGCATTAATGACACGCAATCCATGTAAGTTTAATCATGATCATACACGAAACGAGACGAACGTCGATGATTTTTCATTATCTATGGAATTACTGTGAAATACAAGGTTCATACAACATTTCAATTTTTATTAATTTTTAAAATGTCCTTCATAACTACAAAAGGATTTTTAAAAGTTTGTTTGTTTGTTTGTTTTTTGCTCTTTTTTTTTTTTTTTTTTTTTTTTTTTTTTTTTTTTTTTTTTTTTTTTTTGGGGGGGGGGGCTTTTTTTAGTTTCATTATGGCATTTATGTGAAATACAAGGTGGATAAAACCTTTTAATTTTTATTCATTTTCAAAATGTCCTTCATACCGACAAAATAAAAATAAAAAAAATTTGGGGTCTTATTTTTTGCTTTCTTTTGACAGATTTCATGGTTGACAAAATGACAAGTTTTATATTCATATAGTGATAAGGGCAGGTCTACATATCATGTAGCTTCGTTTCCCTGGAGATAAAAATCACTTCCCATTTGTTTTTCAAATTATTCCATAGCTCAGGCGGTAGAGCATCATTCTGTCTAATAATCAGGACGTATCGGGTTCAAAACCCGATGGAACCCTATTTTCTTCGGCTCATTTTTTCATATTAACATATTTTTGGTCAGTAAAAAAAAAAAGATAAATAAAAAATGACAAGGTAAGCCTCCTACCCCTCTCCCTCGAAAAAAAAAAAGGGGAACCAAAAGAACCAAAAAAGAGAGAACAAAGCAACCCCCCCCCGCCCCCAAGAAAAAAAAAAAAAAAAAAAAAAAAAAAACTTACTAATGCTGTCATGATATTAGTAGCCCCAACCCGACCCAAATAATGAAAAAAAAGGAGTAAAAATCGTTAAACTCTCCTGTCAATACGCATGTTCTAGAGACTTCGTTCGAGGCACGATGCACATTATTTCTTGACTATAGCTGTGTGGGGTAATAGTGATTTGTATAAAGAATAAAGCGCAATGACACAATTTATCATTTTCTCTACATATGGCATTTAATATAAAATCGTATTACTCATTCCGTTGTAAGTTTAAATATGTATTCAGTTTCTTTCAAACCTATTTGTCGCAAGATTAGACGTGCCTCACAAAAAAATAATGAGGAAATGCAATTCTAACTTCGGATCCTTAACATCGCGTCGGTGTAACTTTGCTTTGTTGAAAATGATTTCTTGTTAGGAATTTGAGAGTTCGTATTATCCGAAAGCAATTATAACTTATTTTGTTAAATGAAAGAAAAATATATTCCCCCTTCTCTTCGCTCTCATCTCTCTCTACCTCTTCACCTCCCCCTCTCTATTCCTTCTGCTCTAAAAGGCAAATTATGAACTAAAATCAATACCACTTAAGATTTCTATAACATAATAAAGAAATGATATATAACAACAATTTAAGTGAAAGCTTATTCCATTAATTTTGAAGCCGTCTTTTTTAGCTGTAAAATCGACCGGGAGTTCATGGCAAAATGAGAAATTTAAATCGATATACTAGTATGGTATTCGACCATAATAATAACATTAAACACATTAAATTTGTACAACTTTTCAAACAAATTTCTATACTCAACCTTCGACAAAATTTAACATTATAGGTTCTTTATAAGATTAAAAAGCTAATAATATCTCTTTAAAATTTTTAATTCGTTCGTCTTAAAGTTCCCAAACTATTATGATAATTATGATATAAAAGAATGATAGGATCTTTACTTTTCTATGACGAAAATGTAACGCATGTCGGTTACAGAATAAGGATATGTGTTAAAAGAATGAAATCTGTTCTATAGGTTTTCCAATCCATCAATTTCATTGATTAAAAGTTACGATTGATTTTTTCTTGGTAACCTCATTTGAAAACCAGGTACAGTCATGGATTATGATTTGGATATGATTAAGAGAAGGATTAGGGCTAGGGAAAGGATTAAGATCATCAGCTTTGGAGCATCCTGTCCATGATGAGGCTACCGAGAAAAAATCAATCGTAACTTTTAATCAATCGTAAGTCTTTGTGTTACAGGGCACTGATGTGTACGAAAAGCCTCATATTTTGCCCACGGCTTACTTCTTCTTATTTTTTAAATATGGTCATATTCAGACTAAGTGGGACATTGAGCTGAAATTTTGATGTGGCGCTGTGCCTTTGAAAATGCAAATTAGGATCTGAAATCAACGCAAAGGCTTCTTTACAATACAAACAATTATTTAAGTTCAAACATTATGTGATCCAGTTTTCTTACGCTGAATAATTGATCCAACAGGAATTTAAATATGTGGACTCTTGACCATGTTTACTTGAGCTAGCTTGACATTTCACTTTCGTTATTATAACTGTATAATTTATCCATCACTGTAGATCTCTTGAAATGAAACGATTTAACGAACAATGTGACAGAGTATGATATTGATTTAAGATCCGTTACTGAGATAACTATGTTTGTCAAAATAATGCTCTTGTCCTACTTATCTTTTACACACCGCCTAATCAGACAAATGTTAGAAAAGTATTTTGGTGGCATCATTAAGATTACATCTTTGGAAATTTGGCTTAGCTTTGAGGGTGACACGTGATCGTTACTAGCTTATAGCCCTACATATTCGAATATAAATTAATGATCACTCAGCTCATGTTTTCAAATATGACATCTCACAGAGATATTGCCGTCACTATGCCATCATAATCAGATCGACATCATTCAAGTTCTAAATTAGAATCGACATACGATTAGAGCTTGCATGTTGGAATAGACTATATGCCTATTTGTTTTACTTCCGAACCCCTTACATTTTAAGAAAATTGTCAACGTTTTATCCGCCACTTGACTGTTGTAGCTGTCGTAAGGGCACCACTGAAGACGTGGCCAACATCTTTCTCCTACCGCTTCTATCATCCGTCAGTCTTTTGGACTCTGCCAATGTCACTCCTCGAGAACATTGCTATGGAATCCAAACGATCGACGCATTTATTTGTATTTTACTTGGAGCTAGTCTGTATTTTGAAGAGCACTGGTGCACAAATATTCCCTGGCATCGATGGGCCTGAAGATGTTACCGTGAGGATGTCTTCTAAAGATTCGACAGAAGTCGGTACCGTCGCCTGGACTGTGGAGAGCGGTGATGGTTATGAAACAACTCTGGAATACTACTTCAAGGATCAATCTTCAATACATGCAATTGATTTACATGGGGAGATTTGGAGCGAGAATTTCACACATGGATATGAATCAACTTATGAAATGGAATCAAGTTACTTTAAAAATCAACCTTCAATACAAGATGGTGATTGGAGAAAGAATGCCACACTTGCGGTACCGTGGCTCTGGAAACCAATTACCTGGTTCTGGTGGGTAATCTTGCAGATGGTCGCAGCACTTCTGGGCATCATTGGAAATCTTCTCGTTGTCATCCTCTTGTTTCAACGGCGTAAGAAAAGTCGATCAACGGACACTCTTGTTGGAGCCTTAGCCATCGCCGATCTCTTGACTTCTATCTTTATGATCCCTCTCCCGTCTGCATATCGCGTTCCATTGAACATATTGGGTGAGGTATATTGCAAGTTGGTGCACAGCTCTTTTTTCATGTGGGTTTCGGTAGTTACATCTGTTCTGATACTGACATTTATTCCCGTCGAACAGTACATTGCCGTTGTATACCCAATTCAGAGCAAGAAAATCTTATCTCGAAAGAGAATCTTCGTGGTTCTTATCATCATCTTGTTCGTGAGCATCCTGGTAAACTCCATATTATCGTTTATTAGCACTGTTGACCCCTCTCAAAGGAACTGCATAACGAATTTTCCATCGAGGACATTCCAGGTAGCGATCGGTGTCACTTTGTTCGTTATCAAATTTCTAATCCCGACTATCATAACCCTAACTCTTCAGGTTTTGACAGCACGCTCCCTTCATCGCCAGTCTCGACTTCACTTCGGTGCTGACAAACGCCTCGACAGATCCAACCCATCAACATTGCATCTCATCGCCAAGAAACGCGTCCTACAGACTGTATTCATAGTAGTTCTTGTCTTTATCATATGCTGGGGACCCAACCAAATTCTATTTCTTGCTTTCAATCTCAGACTCATGCCTGTAAGCTATCTCTTCAGTCCCTTGAATCGAGCAGTAACCGTCCTGGGATTCTGTAACTCATGTGCAAATCCAATCATCTACACGGTTCGCTACCCCGAATTTCGTAAGGCCCTGAGAGACTTCTTTAGTAAGGCTAAAAGGAACGACGCTCCACTGTTCGGTGACAAGGAAACCCAAGCGCAATTTCCGACTGGAAAGAGCACAGTGTCACACTGTATGAAACACAGTATGAACGCAGTGTAAATACATGGTGAATATAGTGTAAGTGTATGGTGAACACAGTGTAAATACATGCTGAACACAATGTGAATACCTGATGAGCACAGTGTGAATACATGGTGAACACAGTGCGAACGCAAGTTTAATACAATGTTAAACAATTTTCATATGTTTGAATTTGAGTGTTTAAACAATGTGAATAACATCTTTTCATTATTTAGGGAATAAATTCAACTGTGGTAATCCACGACACAGTGTGCAATCATCGTCACACTCATTTGAACGTTTTTACACACCGTGAACACACTGTGCATATACCGTCAGCATACTGTGTACGTGCACCCTGTGCACCAACCGTGACCACACTGTGAAGATGCTGTGAACATACTGCAAAAACACTGTCAAGACGCTGTGAACACACGGTGAAGACGCTGTGAACACACTGTGAAGACGCTGTGAACACACTTAACACACTATGAAGACGCTGTGAACACAAGGTGAAGACGCTGTGAACACACTGTTAACACACTGTGTGCTCTATGCACTTTTCAGCAGCGTTTCCACCAATGAGACGTACACATCTTGCTTAGATATCGTCGATGCGCAGTGTAAAAGTCATATCTCTGATTATTAAGTCTCCGAAACCACATAATGAACCAATGTAAAAAAAAACCATATATATATGTTTTTTCATTTGTTGTTGCTGTTGCTCGCAATTTACCTTCTCCATGTCAATGTCATCGTCTTTGGTCACAAATTTGATATAATGCTATTATTTTGTTAGGTCTAATGCTAGACCAAGAAAACTCACAAAGAGAAAATCTAACTGGCTTACTTGTATCTAAAGAATAATTCCAAGATTACGCTGTGACATCGTGAATATGTACTTTTCACATCATTCTTAAAGTTTAAAGAATACAAAGTTTGCTTTCGTTTGCTACAAATGAATATCGTTTACTAAAACAAATTAATAATCTATACCGGTAAAGGAGCCTGTAATAGTTTGGATAGTTATAAATAAAAGCACGTACACAGTCACGTACACCCACACATACACAGATGCACCATTACAACTTTTTTCATAACAATATATGGGTGGTTCTATCAGGCCTATAGAATGTGATGAATAAAATGTCAAACCATAGGCCTCATCCGCCTTAACTTGAAAGAACAATACATTTCTTGTTGGTATTAAGATCATAAGGTAAATCAGTTCGAGAATTATGAAAGGCCAAGGCAGTTAGTGAAAGAAAAATATAATGAGAGAAAGTAAACGATTCAATAGAACTCACAGAACCACTTTGAATGCTCAGTCAGTTTAATAGAAATTCTTTTAATTTTTTCATCTTCCTCTCTTTCTCTCTTTTACTGACAATTTTTGTAAGCTTTCAAAAGCATCAATATGCTTACCTTGACTGAAGATTGCGTTAATATACGAAAAATAAAAAAATGATTTTAATGGATGAAGCCTTTTTTTACTATTATGTGTGAATCCTTTTCAAAAGCTTATCAATCGACCGGTAATGAATTCATTGAAATATGAATAGATCTTATATTCAGCTTTAAAAACAGAAACTGAATCCAATCAGACTCCACACGCTCGTGCTGGGGAAAAAAAAGAGAAAAATAATGTTTCCTTGATCCACGCAAATGGCATTTATTGATTGTAATATCATGATAAGTTCACAAAATTGTAAAAAAAAAAAAATTAAAAAAAAGTTAAAAGAAAAAGAATAGAAGAAGGAAGGAAATTTTATCGTTATGTCATCGTATTGGATATTGAAAGTCTCCGGTAAACAAATGCTTATGACCATGACCTAAAAGTTTCCTGCTTGAATTCATCAAACTGAGTATTAGATAAGTATTTTAAACAAAATAAATGAACACTAAGATTGTTTTTAAAAATATATTTCTTTTTTTGATACTGCGAAGTCTTTACTTTTATTTAGGCACTGTTACTTCGCTAAGAACCTTTTGCTTTTAATATCTTTAGCATCCCTTATTCAAAATCATTTTCAGACGGATATTAATGAGGTAAATATCTATAGAGGTAACTCTGCGCGAGTATAATGGTTAAATTGATAACCCAAACCGAAATCTTCAATAACATTTCGTATATAAAAGGCTCTCTTTTAGCGTCCATACTTTCATTTTTTGGAAAATTTTATTATGTATGATCAACATCAGGTGATAGCCGGTAACCACTTTCCATATAATGATATTCCAAGAGTAGCTATATTGCCAGAAGAATCAGATTGACTTTACTGAATTCCGATATACTTTGGTTGAAATTGACAACAGATTAAATCCTGAAATTGTCTTGTCATCAAAGTATTCTCATCGAAGAAAACAAAAATCATTTTAAGAACTAAACCCTGAGACAATAGTGATGGAAGGGAAACGACTGATTCATCTATTTGTATTGTGTTTAATGTTGGCCGGGGTTTCGATACACGCGGATGCCCAAGTATTTCCTGACGCTGATCATGCTGATGACATGCAGTATGCTACTGGGATGATGTTGATCATGAGTGATCCAACGGTAACAGCATCTATGAAATGGACTGTCAAGAATAACAACGCTTACGAATCGACTCAAGGGATGTCATCAGGGCACTGGACAGATCAACCTTCGTTCAGTTCGAGCGAGGAGAATTTGATTGAGAACACCACACTGACTGTAGAGCATGCAGAGTGGCACTGGACACCAATTGAATGGACCTGGTGGAAGATCTGCCAGATGGTCGCTGGAGTCTTGGGGATCGGTGGAAACCTCCTGGTCATCATTCTCTTGTCCCAACGACGTGGGAAGAGCAAGCCTGCGGACACCCTCGTCGGAGCATTGGCTGTTGCTGATCTCCTTACATCCATCCTCATCATCCCAATCCCTTCTGCAGATCGCGTCCCGTCGACCATACTGGGTTTGATCTATTGTAAGATGCTGTACAACTCTTTTTTCTTTTGGCTCTCCGTAACTGCATCCGTACTCACACTGACATCTATTCCTGTCCAGCAGTACATTGCGGTTGTTTACCCATTCCGCAGCAAGGAAATTCTCTCTCGTAAGAGAGTCATTGGTGTCATTGTCCTAATCTGGTTAGTCAGCATTCTGTTATACGCGGTGTTTTTGTATACTGGTAGGGTTGAGGAAATGAGATGCAAGACAAATATCCCAACGCGGACAGGAGCCGTGATTACTGGTGTCGTTTTGTTCATCATCCAATTTCTCATCCCTGCATTTGTAACTCTAACTCTTCAGGTTTTGACAGCTCGGTCGCTTCATCGCCAGTCTCGAGTTCACTTCGGTGCTGACAAAAACCTCGACAAGTCCAACCCCGCCACGCGCCATCTCATGGCCAAGAAACGCGTCCTGCAGACGGTTTTCATAGTTGTTTGTGTGTTCATTGTTTGCTGGGGACCTGACGCGTTCTTCTATCTTGCATTCAATCTTGGACTGATCCCGGTAACCTATCTGTTTAGTCCTCTCTATCGTGCATTCACCGTGCTGGGATTCTGCAACTCGTGTGCAAATCCAATCATCTATACGATCCGCTACCCTGAATTCCGTAAAGCCATGAAAGACTTCTGCAGTTCCACCAAACATGCCGACGACAAACCACTGTTTGGAGACTTAGAAAGTAAAGAAAGTAAATCTGATATCAAACCAATAAGCGGTACAGTTGTTGTTGTTTAGATTGTTCTTATCGCTAAATGATGGTATCTCACTTCGCGGAGAAATGCCTCTGCGATCAAGGCGACTAGGACACTCAGAGATGTCTTCAATAATTTGTTTCCGTCTTGGAGACGTCCAAGACGTCTACGCGACGGGGGAAAAACCATAGATTTCAATAATTATGTTTGATTTTCCGCGACTCATTGGACGTCGCGGAGACGTTTCTAAGACGTCTCCACGACTGTCTCAAAACTTTCTCAATTCCCGTTCCAAACTAGTCTTAAATCCGTTTCATGGCAAGTGAGATACCACCATTTTAGCTCATTTGGTCGAAGGTTTGTTGCCAAGAATATTCGTTTTTGCGAAGGTTCGATTCTCCGAAAATAAAATATCGTTCATGTAGCCGAAAAAAAATAATCCCGATTTTAAAAGGAGTATACTGATGAACGAGCCATAGTTCAGTTTATTATTATTTATATTTTTTTCTGCATTTTTTTTTCGTCTAACGAATTTTAGTGTTCGGGCTAAGGAACCTTTGGACTTCTAGGGAAGAACGAGGTTGGTTTGCACATCATTAATTAGAAAGAACCAACATAATTATCCTTGTGTAATTCAAACATTATTATTTTATATGGAAATTTCTTGCTCTAGATATTATTGGTTTATCGGAGTTTAACGTTGTATTGAAATAAATAAAAAATAAAAAAAAATCATATAATTTATTATGGTTAACAAAAAAAAAAAAAACAAAAAAAATCAAATAGGTGAATACAAAATAATAATGCAAGAAAATAAGGGGCGCCAGATATGTCACACACCACAAATAGCATGAATCAGAAAGCGGTATATACATTACATACCCCAAATGTCAAACAAATGTAGTAATTTCGTTTATCTACAAGAGAAGGGTTTAGGAATTTTCGGTTACGAATCGGTAGCCAAAAGATTCCTTGCTTTGAAAGCTGTTAGTTTAAATGTGTGATCATTCGAAATAAAAACAGATTCTTTACCAAGCGGGAGCCCCTTATAATTAAAAAAGCAATTGACTGTAAATATTAAAAATCTGAAAATTTTTTATCAGGGCCTGGCGCCCCTATAATTATATTTTCAAATCCTGGATCCGTCACTATTTATCCAGTTCCGAAGGTTCATTTGTCCGAAGGTTCGTTGTTCTAAAGTTTCGTCTGTGCAAACACGTAAATTTCTTATACTTTGGATGTTTGTCCGAAAATGAAATAAGGTTCATTCATCCGAACTTTAATTTATGCATTAGTCCGAAAATGAAATACGGTTCGACTGTCCGAAAATAAAACCTTGTGCGATATTCCGAAAGTTCGTTTGTCCGAAAGTTCATTCGTCTGAAAATTAAATAGGGTTCATTCGGCCGAAAATGAAATAGGATTCGTTGTTCCGAAGATACGTCGTCCGAAACTGGAATAAGGTTCATTCGTCCGAAAATGAAATAGGGTTCATTTGCCCGAAAATGAAATAGGGTTTATTCGTCCAAAAATGCAATAGGGGTCATCGATAATTTTGAACGAATGAACCATATTCTTCTCCGACGAATTAACCCAATTTCACTTTCGGAATGCACCTTTTTTCGTTTTAGGACAAGTGAACAAAATTTCATTTTCGGACGAATGAACCTTCGGAACAACGAACACTTTTTCAATTTCGGACTCATGAACCCAAGTTCACTTTCGGATGCAGGAACCTTCGGACAAATGAACCTTCGGAACATCGAACCTTCGGAAAATGAATCTTCGGAACAACGAGCTGCACCCAGTTATCAGTAAAATAGTAAGTTCTTTTTTCTCATTTCAAGAGCGTATTAAAAACATACTTGAGAGATTAATTCGAAAACAGAATTATTGGTGAAGCCTCTTAAATTTCATTGAAATTGCAGTAAATTATAGCGTTTATCTTTATGTTTAATTTTGCGTAATATTCCGTAAATGTATGTTATGGTTGCATGCTACACGTTCTAGCAAATTATTGTTTGATGATTAAGTCACTATCTTGTAGGCCTACTAATCATCATTTTCATTACATATAGTTTTTATATTTTACTTTTGTATTACGGCTCACATAGAACCCCTTGTAACTAAGCTTTTACTGTTGCTGTAATTTTTTTAATCATTATTTATTCAAATTTTTTACTTCCTGCACTAGACAGATAAAATCGCTCAATCAATCAATCGATTATTTACACAGCGCCTATTTCAATATGCGCGGTGTTGCACCTTATTTCATGTTGATTTAATTCACCCCTTTAGGTTTATGTCGTTGTGTATCACAAAGGGGTTCTTCATGATTGAGATACATGTATATCCCGTTTTATTCTTGTAGTTGCGTATGTCATCAAACTGAAAATGTATTACAATGTGATATTTCTTTTACAGTAATAGTAGCGTTATGGTGGTATCTCACTGGCCATGCGACATATTTTGGACTACTTTGATACGGGTATGAGACGGTTTTGAAACTTGTCGCGGAGACGTTTCGGAGACGTCTCCGCGAAGGAAAAAAGGTATCGGAGACGTTTCCGAGATGGAAAAAGGTATCGGAGTCGTCTCCGCGACGGAAAAAAAAGTATCGGAGACGTCTTTGAGTGTCTGAGTCGCTGGGACGTCTCCGTGAAGTGAGAAACCACCATAAGTAGCGTAGGCTTGTCAAACCTAGAAGGGGATAATATGTCCCACTGGAGGCGATCGTTGCTGCGACAACTGACGATCTTGCTGTTGTGAGTGTGGTAGCAAGTTGTTGTTGTAGCCTAGCTTTGATAGAGTCGTATGTAGGTTTATAATCGCCTTTTTAAAGATTAACTCCTTATAATAATGAAATTATCAGGTTGTCGCCACAACGATCGCCGCCTATGGGACAGGCCCTTTTACATTCTCGTCATGCATTGGCGGTGATCCCGGGGACGTGGGGACGTGTCCCCTCAATTTTTTCTGGGGGATCGACCCCCCCCCCCCCCCCCCCCCCACCCTCGACTTTTAACGCTCAACATTTTTTATTTAGTGATCAGCTAGTGAAGCTAGAGAAGAGACAAAATATATGTCAAATACAATGCTAAATTATCAGGCAAAATTTTCGGCTCGCGCTTCGCGCTCGCAAACACAACACAAGACAAGACAACGATTAAGTGAAATGCTCTTTCCTCACGTCGCTATATGTATTCATGGAGTATATTTTATTTGTTCTAACTCTTTTTTCTTTAGTTTGTCATTAATTTCTGCATAATGTGCGAATTAGACCATTCTATTTCGAATTTTCGGATATACAAACATACGTATCTTTGGGACACTTAATTCCGCTTGAGGGTATCATTAATTCCCCTTCCGGTGTTTTCGCCCCCTGTCATGACATGAAATCGCCGCCCTTGTCGTCATGTGTCTTGTTTTGTCATAAATGTGTGAAGTCAGTTACGATATTTTGATTATGACATGTGTGTTAACATGTTGTGTTAAAGTTTGATTAGATTATAAATGCAAAGAGAAAAAAAAATACATTGAATTACCTTCATAGACAACTATATTCCATTTTAATTTTGACGTTTGGTATAATACATTATAATAAAATCGTGCATGACGTACGGGTACGGAAGTATAACACCGAAAAGACATGAAAAGTGAGAATTACGTCATCACTGAATATAGCCGTGATGAAATGATCGTTGGAATTAATTCACCTGACGTACCTTTAGTAATGTTATTACGTTCACTTTATTGTATATGGTCATGCTTGAGGACTTTGTTTGGGGGCTTTTGTGATCTGCGGTTTATGGGCGTAATACAAATTGTACTTTATAGGAATCATAATGATAATTAGACTAAAAGATCTTTTGCTCATGTTTCACCTTTTCCCTTTTAAAATTTGAAACGCCTTTGGTTGTCAAATTGTATACCAAACCTTGGAAAAATCCTTTTGGTTTCTTTTATTTGTAGTTTGTGACAAAGATTTAATGTCACCGCTTTATCGTCATATCAGTTAAACGATCTGATGTGATATCACTATTAATGTTATCTTTATTTTCCATTTCAATTTCGTCTTTACCTCAAATGCATTTTCATTTCCGCCCATTTTCCATTATTCTTATGTCTTATAATCGCTGTAGGTATATGCATTACTAGTTTACCTAATGATATTGTTTTATGATTAATATCATTTTATTTTAGTGATAATACTTTGGTAAGAATTTAATTTTCAGACTTGAAACTTTTACAGTTTGAATATGTTGTATGTTATCAGTATAAGCCAATATTTTCGCTTACAGATATTTTCGCGGTTTTGGACTAATTGGGGAAATTCGCGAGGGCAAAATTTCGCGATTTTGGTGATGACTTCATTACTATAAATAGCCTTGTACTGAAGCGGAAATTTTCGCGATGACCGACTCGCGAAATTCGCGAAAAAAAGTCACCGCAAAAATAACCACTTATACAGTAATACGTTTCACGTAAACGTGGACAATAACTTTTCAACAAACATGACAAATAATATTTAATTCTGCTCTTAAATGACTTGAGTTTAACCACTTAAACAAGTTACGAGCACGTTAGATTATTTAATAAAAACATGTATATAGTTTGAACAGTATAAAGAGTGACACACATTTGTTATAGAATCTTTGACTAGTCTTATAACTATTTGATCATTTTCTTTCCTTTTCTTTTTATTTTGTTCTCATCCTTTCTTTTGTTTGCCCTTTCTCATTTTTATCTGTTATACACGTGTACATAAGTTGTGTAGTATTATTCGATATCACTGTTGTAAATTTATAGTTTGAAAAATGTGAACATGTAATATATCAATGGCGGTAACTGGACCAACTGATAGTAGACCTAGGCCCGTATTCCATAAATGTTGGACTTAAGCATGAAACTCGAGTATTTTTAAAAATCTTTTTGCTAAAATGAATTTTTTTCTCAATATAAGAATTTTGTCTTAGCCTATTTTAGACAGTTAAGCATAAATTTTTAGATTTTGGCAAAGTCAAACGTCGTAAATGGAGTTGCGCCTACAAAAAAAATATGCAAGAAAAGAATAAAAAAAAAAAACTTATCCTAAATTTATATGGCAAGCTCATTTGAGACCACAAATTAAACTCTAGGCGCATCATATTATTCATCTAGCACTTTCCCTGTAACAACTTAAACCTCATTAATATTTCTTGATGATTCTCAGTCACATGAGTATACCCTTCTTTCTTTTCTTCGACAATACTTTTGAATACATTGTTATGCGGAATTTGAAAATGTCCGGAAGAGAATCTAATTGAACTGAATAAAGTCTGCACGAATACTCCAGAATAGAAAAAGAAAATCTGGTATACGCAATGACTAGAAATAGATTAGATCAGAACTTTTTTGAACTCGTAAGAGCTAGAATTAGAACATGGATATAGACCTGTAATTGCAGTGTAGATCTTTTGTCAAACTCTAAGAAAGAAGATTCAATGGTACCTTTATTTTGTCACAATAGCAGTACCCTATAAGGTGCCCATTAGCACCTGAGGTGCTGGTGAGCACCCTTTCTTGTATTGAAAGGTGCTAATGGGCACCCTATAGGGTGTTGCTACTGTGGCAAAATAAGTGTGCTCAATGGAATCCCCCACCTTTTTTTTCTTTTTTAAGTGTGTAGTGAGGTATCCATAATTATGCAGGACGTCACCCATCCCACTGGCACCCGACGAGTGAAAATTTGATAACACTCCTTTTCATGAATCATTTCATTGTTAGTAATTATCATTAATTTTCTAATATTTAACATTTGGTAGACAAGATCCGGCAAATCATTTTTTTTTTCACAGTTTGGATCAACAGTGACGCCCACGCCTGGATCTGCCACTGAATCGATCACAGGGTAATGTCAATGCCAGTAAACATTTTGTGTCAGCATGCAAGCTGATATCCTTATAACGTAGCCCTTTTAAACTTTATATAAATTTATCATTCAATTTTTGTAAATATTATGAATTCCACATTTTGATCATGTGATTGATGGTTTTATGTTGTAAAATATGGGAGTGGTGTGGGAGTGGTGTGGTCGAGTGGATAAGTCAGCGGACTTGCGATCACAAGGTACGCGGTTCGAATCCCGTCCATACCACTAGCATCCTTCGGCAAGGTGTTAACCTGCAAATTTGCCGTACTTGACCCAAGTGAGGTGAATGGGTACCGGTAGGAAGCAATTCCTTGAATGCTGTGAGCACATTTCGGGGTAGCCTAGCTAAGCCGGGTAATAATTAGTTAACACTATAAGCCCTTAGAAACACCAAGGTGAATATATGTATTAAGCGCTATATAAATGTAATTATTATTATTATTATTAAATGATATGGCTAGAATTTATTCAATTCAATTCATTATAATTAATGTCCGAATATTGACTTAGCTTTCAGATTAAAGTTATAGTAGCAAAAAAAGTAATCGCATTTTGACCGATTTTTACTTACAAGAATGACTGAAATAAATAAAGCATTGATTGCATCTAATCATATCAAACTATACAGAGAGAGAGGGAGAGAGAGAGAGAGGAGAAGGGTGGTGGGGGGGGGGCGACGAGAAGAAAGTGAGAGGGTGATAGAGAAGAGAGAAAAAGGAAAGACAGGGATAAAGAAATATGGAGATCGGGAAAGAAAGAAAGAGAGATAGAGAGAGAGAGAGAGAGAGAGAGAGAGGAGAGAGAGACAAAGAAAGAGAGAGAGAGAGAGAGTGCTAAACAGTTGATAAAAATAATTAAAGTCCTAGACCGGACCGACAAATGAAATAGCCAAAACGAAAGCTAATATGCTATATAATACGACAATTCCAAATTAAGGCGTTTTTATTGTCCATCTAGAAAGTATTTAATTAAAAAGATGACCGAACCTCAACCAGGCCACCCCTCCCGAATACTTGTAAAATTACCCCTAATTTAAAAGTGCGAGTGATGACGTCAAAAAATGTTAATGGAATGCTACAGCAGTCCTCGGCTAGGCATGATTGCGTTTCGCCTTTAGAAAACACGTTTCTATTGCTATGTCAGGACAATAGACGCCCGTGAGCTAGAATTCTATTGTTATGAAATGAAAGGGCAAGTCAATCATGCCTGTCCACAGGACTGCTGTAGCATTCCATTAACATTTTTTGACGTCATCACTCGCACTTTTAAATTAGGGGTAATTTTACAAGTATTCGGAGGGGTGGCCTGGTTGAGGTTCGGTCATCTTTTAATAAATACTTTCTAGATGGACAATAAAACGCACTTTAATTTGGAATTGTTGTATTATATAGCATATTAGCTTTCGTTTTTGGCTATTTCATTAGTCGGTCCGGTCTGGGACTTTAAAATTCTTCAACTATCATAAACTTACTATCACAACATTGATTACACAAAAACAGTATTCATTTGAACTCAATCTGTCCCTTAAAACAAACTAATCGTGAGGGAAAATGAAATAAAATCAGACAAATCAATTTGATCAATAAACACTTGACTACTATGTATATGAGTAATATTGACCAATGCACCATAAAATAGTCGCTAACCACTTTGTTGTATACATGCGTAACTACGGTTACTGAACCTTAAGTTATATATTTGCTCAAACAAGACTTTAATTATATTATTTTATTCAATATAATCCTCATTAGATATAAGATAATTGTAGTTTAATGTAATTTCAAGTTGTAACAGGTTGCTAATTTTTATTGTAATGGGTCTTAATATGAAGTCGTCTACCAGTTTTAGAAACTTACGTCATTATGTACACTCTTAGGTAGCTCGATCCGTAATTTAATTCCTTTAGTATTTCTGGAGAATACAGTGTAGCTTAGGAAGTTATTCTGGGTAGAATGGGTTTGCCAGCTGGCTTGTGGTAATGGACTTTGGTGTGGCGTCATTATTTATACTGTTCACCATGAAATTAAATATGGCGCTTTTCCATCAGGAACTGATCAAAGCACTTTACAATGCTTTATACAAATTGTTGTTACCCCGGTCATTGCATTCTATCTCGGGCGACCATTTTACTTGAAGATTTGGGGGAACCGACAAAAATACTCTGGGCATTGTTTCGTTTAAGTTTTACGATAAGGGTATAAGCTTGTGGTATGGCTTTAAAGGGAATCTAGTGTAGATCCGGGAAGGTGCGGGAAAGATGAAGGAAATTATTGTGAGCTTTCCTTTTATTTTCATGATATTTGGGAAGAATAATAAAAAGTCCTACAAGAAAAGATTGCTCTTCAAATGCCCGATAATAGTCACAATATGATCTAAAAATAAATTATACCACATAACATGTTTGGGTCCCGAACATTTTGTGTTGTCCCATTCATGCATTTCTGTGTAAGTGCATGTGACTCAAACCTGAATTTAGTTAATTTCTTATCATTTTGGCGATTTCAAAAAATCGCAGCACAAAATAATGCTTAGGTGAAATGTTATCAATCTCTCCAAATCACTTTTAGACAGTGTCTTCCACATTTCAATGTCATTACCAGAACACTAGTTTCACTTTAATATTGTTTATGTTAGGTTTATGGTAAGGGTTAGGCATAGCATTTAGTCAAAGGCTTATATTAGCAATTTATTATTTATTTATTTATTATTATTTATTTATTCATGTTTTATTTAATACAAATGATAAAAAACACGGTGGAGGGTAGTTCGGTTCAGTTATAAAACTGCTTTACAACGAAGCCCTCCACCTGGTACAGACATAAAATATAAACATGATCAAACTTAATATACATAACATGATAACAATTTAGTTGGTGTTAGCGATTGACCGTATATGAATTGTTGCCGGAGCAAATATGTGCCCAGATAAATTTCTTTCTCTCTCTCTCTCTCTCTCTCTCTCTAATAGGTTGATAAAAAAAATATGTATTTACATTACATTAACATTCTGTGTTGGTAAAAGGTTGTAGACGAGGAGAGAGATGGTCGACAGTGAAGGCTTGGTATATTGGGCGAGACTGGGATGTAAGTGCTTGGAGGAATCTACCTCAAGGTAAGTGGGAGAAAGGGGAGTGGAGGAGGAGGGATAGGAGGGGGGGGGGGGGAGAAGAGAGGAAGAGGAGAAGGGGTTGGTGATGAGAAGGACGAGAAGATAAAATGTTGGGTATGCTGAATTCGGGTCTTTGCAAATGTGTTTACATACATGTAGGCCTAATTCTAGTCCACTGCCTGGACCAAAAACACCATACATGTACACGCAGTACTATTTTAGCACATCATCATGATCAGGGACTTTTGGCATGGATGTAGATAGTCCATGGTTTGGGGAAGTGAATTTGTGATGGAAAGAGAAATGGTGAGAAGGTCGAGTCAAAATAGGGAAAGGGGAAAGTTTCAAACGACCAGAACCTGGTCTAGCCTAATTCATAAAACTTGTACGTTCTTCGTTTATGTCAAACAATGGTAATAAAGAAACTTGATCGTAAATATGCACTGGCTCCTCAATAAGCAATTCGGCCTTTTCTCTTTCGTCTAAAAAAAATATGACCTTCTAATTTGATTCTCATATTTTTGAATGATCCCTGCATTTCTCGACATGCACCACCGAGACTGACGAACGAACTGGTAACAAAAGATCGAATCAACAATATTTTTCAAAACTCGATCAGGGGGGCATTTCATCAAAGGACTTGTCGGACGTTTTATCCGACAAACTGTTATAAGCTACTGAAATACTTGCATCTGATTGGCTGAGAGCAAATTTGTCGGATAAAATGTCTGACATGTCCTTTGATGAAATGCCCCCCAGAACCATTGCAATAATTGAATCAAAATGAATTGAATAAAAATATTTCCTTTCACACAATCATTGAACTTCGCATTCGAGCGGACTTAATTATTATTGATGACTTGAAGAGGTCGATCGGTTCTAGTTTTGTTACTTCAAAGGAAAAAAAATATATAGTAATTAGGCGTACCATATTTTTACTGGCATCTGTAAAATACAGTTTTAAAAAATGAGAAAAAAAAAAATCATATTATAAAGTAAATAATTCAATAGGGAAAATGGCATAAATATGACAAACGAAAATGCATTTGACTTAATGCAGATCCAATGCAGACGATTTGAATATTGATTTTATCAAAATTCTTATGAAAAGAAGCTAAGTTTTACTGAATAAATTCTATATGCTTACAAAAGTATTCTCATGATTAGTATCAATGCAGAAAAATAATTACATTATCTGCAAACAATTTCGAACTTTTTTTTTTTTTTTTTTTTTGTGGTTTTCACATTTCTAGTAGAATCCGGGGTTTTCACCAGTACTGCTCCAAAAATGATTTCACACGTAGGCTACCACACTTGGACGCGCACACTCTTTGCCCAAATACCACGTGATAAATTGTTGCAGTCAGGGATAAATATAGACGGGTAAGCATCACAAGCATGGCATACTTTCAATAATGAAATGAATAATGGAAAATTTGCGACCAACAATGTGCTCTATTGGAGTCGTCCCTGACGTATACCGGGCATGAATACAAGGGGTTTAAAGTTCACCAAACTTTTTCTGTATATGCTTAGATGCGAAATTGAGATTAAATTATTGTACCGGTAAAATGATGTCAATTTCACAGTAGGCAGAGTAACGACATAAACGTGATAGTGGGCCTACTGGCGGTAATATTAAATTGTGGAGCACAGAGAATAAATTATTTTTGGACGATCTTATTATAAATTTGTCTTTTACGTTACATGTATATAATATACATTGGATTTATATTTTCATTTGGATTTGAACGCTAATTCAGGTAAGTTGAAAAAAAAAAAAAAAAAAAAAAATAATAATAATAATAATAATAATACGGGGATGAGGTTTACGGTTCACCATGTGGTTAGTCCTAAAAAAGGACTGTTGAGAAAGTGGAAGAGGAAATGAAGAGTTACAGAAAATAGAAAATTGATAGGCGAGATAGATAGTAGAGAGTAGAATTAGAGGTAATCTTAATAATAATAAATAAATAAATAAAAAAAAAAAATAATAATTCTCTGTAAATATTAAAAGTTTGTAAGGTGCACCGGGGATAATTACTTTAAATGGTTAAAATCCATCACTTACAATCTGGAACAGCGTTATCTTTAACACACTGCATGCATTGAATATTAAGTTTATGTGTTTTAACGAAATATAAATAAAAGTCGAGCGAATGATGCCAGTCTATCGGATTAATACGAGTCTAACTTATTTGTTATTATGTATTAAGTTATACAAATCTCTTTTCGATGTAACTTTATTTTACTTTCCCGTGGTCGATCTGATAATTTTTTTTACAATATAATGTGCAACTTTATACCGTGAAATGATTACAGAGCCAGAATGCTCACCTTAAATGGTATTTCTGTTTGTAGGTTATATGTTTCTATTTGCATAGCAGGTAGTATATCTCCCATCTCATATTATACAAATAGTGCATGCTAGCGAGTGCAATATACCATAATATGAGTGTCCATAAATTTCAAATTTCTCGCGTGCGTTTATATTTCAACGAGGCAGTAGGCCGAGTTTAAATATAAACGCACAAGAGAAATTTGAAATTTATGGACACGAATGATATTGTATATTGAACGACAATAAGCATGTGCTATATGTTATATTAGATGGGAACAGAAAATTGTATCAAAGTATATCTGAACTTACTTTACTATTTATATGATGAATCCTCTCTCCAAGAAGACTTGAAAATCCCTTAACACGTAAAAACAGGAGAGTTTTTAAACCTTGAAAGTTAAATGTAACGCGTGAACTAGTCTATGATGAATCCTCTCTTCAGCTCTTGAAGTATTTAGTTCTATTTAGTAGCTCTATTTAGTATTTGGAGTTCACATAGTCAGTAATGTTGCATTAATAGATGCATGCAGTATTTATTATAGTAAATAGACCCCTAGATATTTGACCTTGCCTAATCTAGTTTTATCTTTGCCAATATGTTTGCCAAACTTTTGGTGCTAATTAAGCTATTGTGACGTATATTGTTGCTCCGCGTATCTATTGTTGTGCGCACCATTTTTTTTTACTTGCGCGACAAGGCAGTGCAGAAATTGCCGGTATAGTGCACGCGGTGCATTATACCGAATTACGGCATTGCAAAATAGGGCAATTGACCAATCAGAAGCCTTCTCTCATACCACCCATTTTATATAACTATATACTACTTTCATGTATTGATTAGTCCAATAGTTTATTACAGTATAATGTTCAACTGCCAGTACGTTCAGGTTCACTGGTATATTCTCTTTATAGGCCTATATGTTTCTCAGATTAAGACGAGTATACTATTAGCACATAACAGGGAGTATATCTCTCATTTCATATAACTACATACGATTTACATGTATTAATTAGTCTAATCGTTTATTGTAATCATTATATAAATTATGTGCAGTTGCTAGTACGTTCACGTTCACTGGTATATTCTCTTTCTATATGTTCATCAGATTGAGACGAGTATACTATTAGCATATAACAGGGAGTATATATATCCCATCTCAAATAACTATATTATACTTTCATGTATTTATTAGTCCAATCGTTTTTTACAATATAATGTTCAAGAGCCAGTACGTTCAGGTTCACTGGTATATTCTCGTTATCTGGTTATAGGCCTATATGTTTCTCAGATTAAGACGAGTATACAATTAGCATATAACAGGGAGTATATCTCCCATATCAAATAACTATATATATTACTTTATTTTTATTTATTAGTCCAATCGTTTATTACAATATAATATTCAACTGCCAGTACATTCAGGTTCACTGGTATATTCTCTTTATAGGCCTATATGTTTCTCAGATTAAGACGAGTATACTATTAGCATATAACAGGGAGTGTATCTCCCATATCAAATAACTATATATCGTCTGTTGGGAGCCAGAAGGGCGTTATTGCATCTTATAGATGTTCCGTTGAGAGCCAAAAGGGCGCTATTACTGTACAAAGTCAATGGTAATAGCGCCCTTCTGGCTCCAAACGGAACATCCTTGATCTGCAATAGCGCCCTTCTGGCTCCAAGCCGTCGATATATTACTTTAATTTATTTATTAGTCCAATCGTTTATTACAACATAATATTCAACTGCCAGTACGTTCACGTTCACTGGTATAATATTATCTTTATGTTTCTCAGATTAAGACGAGTATACTATTAGCACAACATGGAGTATATCTCCCATCTCATATCATTTTCATATAACTATATGTAACTTTAATGCATTTATTAGTCCAATAAATTATTGCAATATAAAATAAGTGCAACCGTCAGTATGTCCACGTTCAATGGTATATTCTTTTATATATATTTCTCAGATAAAAGGAGTATACTATTATCATAAAAGGGAGTATATCTCCCATTTCAATCTACCATGGGAGTATTCGCTCAAGTGGGACTTCTTCTTTGGAAGAATACGAAACTCAGGATTCGAAGCCCGGTAAGTTATACTAAGTTCTTATATTTGCTTTAAACCCATAATAAGTGGGAATCCACTCATTGACGTCTTATCAAATGCATTGGTCACCTTTGGGGGAGGGGGGGGGATCACTCGAAGATAAAAGTGCTACCCATTCGCGTCCACATACCTGAAAATGGACCCTTATGTCGTATTGTACAAAGTCAAACTTGCACCCATATTCACATCAGACTGGGAAAAACATTCCACTAATTGGCGTAAATCATGTAAATACCGTGAGAAAGTAGTACTCAAAACAAGGATTTTAGCTAAAGACACCCCTACTTTTATGAAAACGGCGATTGAATCTGAAAAAGAAAAACAACAACAAAAACAGCACACCCTTATTTTAAGGAAAGCTTTGCTGACACCCAAAAGGCTGAGGACAGACCCTTGTCGACGGATTTTGTGGACGCGCTTGACTAGCAGCTTGTGGTGAGTGCCCCCCCCCCCTCGAATAAAAAGCGCCAACCGTCTTCTTTCAGAGGATTAAAAATGATTGACAACTATGAAAATGAATGAAATATAAAAAAGTAGAATACTTTAAACTTTTCATTTAGGCGATGGCTAATTGAATATGAACAGAGTTATTTAAACTGCGTTCCTGAAGTGTAACTTTCACGAGAAAATCCTAAAAAATGACAGCAAGTCTAATGTCAAAACCATGCTTTCCTGTCGATAACCCCTACACGTGCAAAAACATGTAATAATCATGTTATCTTGGAAAACAATAGTTGAAAAGGACGCACTTTGGATCCGAAATTCGAAAATGAAAGGCATTTAGAAGTTTTCCCTCCGGTAATTGTAAAACGACAACATTAAGAAACGAAAAAGGAAAAAAAGGTCACCTGATTACTTTTCGTTTATTTTCCTTTCATTTTACCCGACGTTTTTTAATCCTCTATAGCATAAAATCACATGAAACATTGTGAAAAGGAAATCTTAAACGTAACCAACAATAATTCCCACTGTTCTTAAACGTAACGACTTCTCATCTTATACGACAAGAGTTTTTTATTTGTTTTTTTTAATCAAACTCTATCGATCCCCGATCGGGCTTATGAATCTGAACATGAACGTATTGGGAATTAAAGGAAAGCCAAAGGATTTTCCCTGCTGATGGACTTTGTTTTGTATAATTTGCTTTCGTAAAACAAGAGTTATGCTAAATTTTGGGCGACGAGGAACAAATCGAAATTACGCACTTTTATTGTTCTGGCATGTCTGGAGCGCTGAAATCATGGCCATTATGCGAAACCTACACAAAGGCATGGGATGGCGTGCGAAAAATGGACTTTTCTTGATTGCAGAAAACTAGTCATATCTCAAAAATTACAGCACCAAATGTGATGAAAAAATTGCAGAAGACAGTTTGATTTTCCTGCTTTATGAAAATACCAAACAATATCAGGTTCTGATTAATCTTCATACTATCATTATTATTATTTACTATGTACTCCTCTCCCTTAGAAGCTGTGATTAAGTCTCATAAGATGTCAGGTATGTGTTATGCGGACGACACTCAAATTTATGTATCTTTTAAACCATGTAATCTACAGGAGGCTGTCAACCAGGTAGAGAACTGTGTTAAAGATATCAAACTATGGTCAATTAGAAACGGAATAAAGTTGAATGATGAAAAGACTGAAATCTTACACATCACTTCCCGTTTTCGCAAACGATTGAATCTAAATGTACCAACAGTAAACATAGATAATACCCCCATAAAGCCCAATGCCACAGCTAGGAATTGAGGAGTTTTATTTGATGACCATATGACCATGGATAAGTTTGTCTCGATGAAATGCATGTCCGCTTCTTTTGCACTACATAAGCTAGGAAAGGTTCGTCAATTTTTGGATTTAAAAACTACAACATGTGTACAAAGAGACTTGTTCAGGCCCTTGTTATGTGTCACATAGACTATTGTAACAGTTTATTATTTAATATGCCAGATTCTCAACTTAAAAGACTACAAGTGATCCAGAATTCTGCTGCTAGATTGACTACACGTACTAAGAAATACACTCACATAACGCCAGTCCTTAAGCATTTGCATTGGCTCCCGGTTAAATCACGTATATCATTCAAGATACTCGTAATTGATAAAACATGGGGAAATCACCTTATCTCGGATGAAATAATAACATTCCAATCAGAGCCTGAGGCGTGTTGCGTAATCTCCAGCGACAACCCGTCTGGAGGTAATCCGGTAATCCTTCACGGCTATAGACTAACTGACCAGAATTCAGAAGTAATTCTAACCTATGTTTTGTTTTTTAAATGGAGCATTATACAAGTCCTCTCTTTGAATTTATACGAAGAGACCCGTTGAGAGTCTATTGTTGATGAATCGAGAAACCGAAACTACTGACCCGACTGACCGGCCAACTTCGTCATGTTTGTGCTGTCCGAATGTTAATCCCCATTAGTCCGACCCATGCGTAAGCCTGACTGACATTGTGTACAAGTCAATGGAGCTCAGGAAAAACGCGCATTCCCCACGATCTCCGAGTTTCAGGGGACTTTAACTTTCCAATGTCTTAACTCAATGGCACCAGATTATCTTAACTCTTCCTTGAAAAACCTTCCCGTAATCTTAGATCTGCTGAGAGAAATCTTCTCCAATGTTCTGTCAGCCGCACTAAGTTCTATGTGATCGTTCATTTGCTCATGCTGCCCCTCTACTTTGGAATGATATCCCTTCTAACTTGAAAAATTCTTCCTCAGTATCTCATTTTAAAGTACTTCTCAAAACACACTTATTCAAAAAACATTTCTTGTGAATCACAGTTTGACCAATTTCCCAGTCTTTTCTTCCCTTTTCTTTCCCTCTTCTTTTCGTAAAAGCGCACAGAGACGCCTAAAATTGGAAGTGATACGCGCTTTATAAGAACCGTACTATTATTATTATTATCAAAAAATGTTTCCACTTGTACCATTTTATTTGACACAGACTGTATACAGTGCGTCCCAAAAAGAACTATTCACTCAAGGGCTACCAAATGAAAAATATAGAATTCTTGGGTAAAAGATTTACATGTATATAAAGCTCATATCCTCAACTACCATTATGACACGAAAGATTCTGAAAATAAAGCATGCTTCAGTGAACAATGTCCACTTTTTTTAAAGGACACAAAAATTGGCCTGCGCAGGATTTTGCTACTCATTATACCTGGTTATGGCGGCCCATGACAGAAAATAAATCGATAATGGAATAAACCGGCCAACAAAGACAAAAATAAACTGAAGTCAAAGCAAAAATCAATTATATGAAAACAAAACGGTGAAACATTACATTTTTGCATAACATTGATTGTTTATTTCTGACTTTTGGTTTATCATTGACTATGTTGGCTCATTTATTCCATTAATTATTTATTTCCGTCAGGGCCAGCCATAACCAGGTGATAAATGAATAGCGAATTCCTGCGCAGGCCAATTTTAATGTCCTTTACAAAAGTGGGCATTACTCACTGAAGCATGCCTTATTTTCGAAATTTTTGGTATCATATATATGAGCTTTATATACATGTAAATCTTTTACCCAAGAATCATATATTTTTAATTTGGTAGCCATTTCAAAAGTGTATAGTTCTTTTTGGGACGCACTGTATATTAATTGTATGTTTATAAACTCAGAAACACAATCATAATATATACAGATCATTATTGATAAAGGGAAAGAAAAAAAGTAAAACATAAAGGAAAATAATAAATAATCTTATCTTAATTCCTTGACGTTACATACATGTAGTTATAATGTTATTTTTTATCATGTTATATTACATTTTCCTATTTTGTCGTGTATCATCTTAATTCATCTTACATGCTACCTTATCTTATCTTATCTTATCTTATCTCATCCTGTCTGTCCTTTAATTCCACAGCTCCTAACCGTCACAACTCTGTTCTGGCCCATCGTCATCTTCATAATAATCGCTGTCATCCGAACAAGACTGCCACCCACACCAGACAATGAATGTAAGTACATTAAAATGACAAAATGTAAAATAAATAAATAAATAAATAAATAAATAAATAAATAAATAAATAACTAAATAAAAATAAATACTTAACAAATGGGTATTTGTTTACACAAAATCAGATTAAAGTATGTCTTATAATTCGTTTTATATTCACATATCAAACAAAATGAATAAAAAAGTATAGGCCTTATGATATAATCAGAATGATCTTTTTATATACTTCACTTAGATATTGAACTAAGGTATATAGAGTTAAGTCTGTAAATAGTAAAACTTAAATATGAACGATTTATTAACATCAGTACAATCAAAAGATAAACCTTGGAAAGAAAATATAAGACCAACCATTTTGTTACTTTGATTTAATCATGTCGTAAATTCTATATCAACACCGAACTAAATAATAGAAAGTTAATGACTGAAATGTACTCGCATAATTAGAGTAAATTAAGTTAAAATATTAATATTAATCAAGTTAAGTTAGTTATATTCTGGATCTATTTCGATATCAGATACGTAGGGATACTTCTAATAAGTCTAATGAATAAAATTAATATAAAAACGGAAATAAAATTATGTAATTCTGTACTCAAGCATCTAACAGAATAAACAAATGATATTATTTGTGCCATGTTCAACGTGAAATTAACGTCTGCAGCAGCAGACTAGCGATTACACGGAATAGATCAAAGGATTTAGGTTAATCCCTTTGGTGAATGTTAATTCATAATTTCAGTGGTTGCGGGCTACATTTTATTCAGTTATGGACGTGTCAATGCCAAAATAATTGAAGAGGACTTTCAGAACCCCTCCCCTGTATTGTAGTAGAATACCTAAATGAAGGAATGAACAAGAAATAATTATTTCGCTTTTACTCAGTAAAGGTTGGCAAATATGGCGGCGTCACTTTACTTCTGTTTTTTAAGTCACGAATCCAAATAGGCATATTTTCCTCTGCTAAAGGTACAGACGTACGTTTGCCGCTTAAAAGTGCACGTTTTAAAAAAATACACGAGAACGTAATAAAAAACCCATTTTTTAAAATCTGTCTGTTTCTCGTTTTATGAAGAAATCAAAATAGTCAATGCTATTATACATACCAGTGCTGATTACCTCATATCTATATTCAGCATTGTTTAAAGTCGTGTATTACACATTAAACCCATTCTCATGACACAGTGCAACACGGTGGCACCCGTGGATTCAGGATTTCTCAAATAGGGGTGGGGGGGGGGGCGCTCGGAAATTTCGGATTTTAACATGTACAGTAAGTGGTTTTCAGACTATAGGGGGAGGGGCGTCCACTGCGCCCCGCCTGGAACCGCCACAGTGGTCATGTATTGGCAGTGTACAAGACATACACAATAAGGTCTACATCATAATGCATAATTCAGAATGAACAGAGAGAATGATAAACTATAAAAAGAAAATGATTTCATTTTTTTTTATTATACTGGAATTTATGCTCACCATAATAATACATGATCGTGCTTTGGAAACGCCTTAAAACATTAGAATTCGTTCTTATCTGAAGCTTCCAACAAAATACAATAGCATATCAAATAAAGGTAACTGTTCAAATATGCTATATTCAAGAACGTCAAATATCATATATTTTGCCAATCTTCTATATGTAATACGATGATGTCATGGCTAGTGTTTGATCGACCAATATTTAACTTACATTCCAGTTTGGGGCATTGTTTTGCTTCATAGAAATTGTACGTGCTCTCTTATTTCCTTAACAAAGTTCTTCTGTGTAATTGATGTAGTATAAACACGAACAATTTGATATGTATATGATTACGAGAAGGGTGACGGAACCTTTTTATTCGTTGGGCTAGTAAAAATGTCTCCTCTTTTATTTATACATATTACCGAACGAAATAACAGCGGCGGGTCCAGCATTATGCAGGGGCCACTTTGTTCTGCAAACGTGTACAAAAAAAAAAAGAGAGAAAAAAAAAATGACCATAAATTGTGATTTTTAGCTAGTTCAGCTCCCCTCAACTTTCGGCTCAGCCCCTCCACTTTCAAAAACGCCCCGCGGCCCCTGTTATGGGGAGGGGACAGCATAGTCGGCCAATCTAAAGGGGGGGGGGGGCGGGTTCCGAAAATCATATTGACGTGTACGATCATACGACCAATACAGAGTTGTAGACACCCTCATCAGATCGACAAAAAATAATAATCTACCGGACAGTGAGAATATTGAACGAGTCTGCAGGACTATTGTGAAGAATATTAATAATGATATCGAATATATTCAACATTAACCTTTATAATGTTGATATAGCTGAAAATACACATCAACATATTCTTAACTTCTATATGCCGTTTTCCTTTTCTTTATCTTTTTTTTTTTTTTTGGTTAGCAAGCAAACCCCTTTTCTTGTTATTGATTTTGTCGTTGTATAAAAAATATTGCACTGGCAATAAAAATGACTTTTTTAATGTATGTTTTTTCTAAATACATACATGCATTCTCTTTCTTTTTCCTTTCTGAAAATATAAATACACACATTGATTATCAATTGGGACTATGCGAATATCGACTTTTATCGACTCTCGGGCGACCATTTTACAGCTGATGCATGAAATAATTATACATAGTACCACGTACCCACTTTAACATCTGTGTGAGGTCAAGCATGTGTACTAAAATGCCTCGCCCAAGGACAAAAGTTGCGGTCCCCGCGGCGGATCGAACCCACGACTTTTGCATCCCCGAGTGATACCACTAGACTAAGGCAGTTGTACTGTTATGCTGCAGTCACACTGACAGACACTTACGTTGAGTTACGTCCGGTTGCGTCCAAAAATTATTTTCTTTTATGCGGATCCCCACGGATGCCTTCCCATCATAGTCATCAGTGGAAACTGTGATAATTTCGTTCATCCAATAAAACAAATAAATACATAAGAAATGATAGAATAGAAGATGAAAGAAGGATAAAAGATCAAATACGTAACTAAACGTAAGTGTCTGTGTGACTGTAGCATTAATCATATTAATCTGGCTTCTTTCTTTGAGGCACATGTGTCTAATGGTGGTATCTCACTTCCCGGAAACTACTTTGAGACGGATTTGGGACTACTTTGAGACGGTTTGGAAACGGCTTGGAGACGGTTTTGAAACTTGTCGCGGAGATGTCTCCGGGGCGTCTCCGAGACGTCTCCTCAGTCCCCGCGACATTTGGGACTACTTTGAGACAGTTTTGAAACGGCTTTGAGACAATTTTGTAAATTGTTGCGGAGACGTCTCGGAGAAGTCTCCGCGACGGAAAAAAGTATCGGAGGCGTCTATAATACTTTTTATCTGTCGCGGAGACGATAATTTCTTTTCCGTCGAGGAGACGTCTCCGCGAAGTGAGATACCACCATAAATCTATACATGTATCACGTGTATAGGCTTGTATGTAAGTAGATTTTTTTTTTTCAGTGACTGTTACAAATGCTGGTTGATTAGCCTTACAATTGCCCTCTTGCTTTACCTAACTTTTCGTAAATTGCTGTTAGTCGAATAGGCGAACCCGAATTGCGTCTTTTGTCAATTCGGAAAGTAAAAAAGTGGGTCACATATTGTTCACTAAAAGCCAGGGTCACAGACTAATTCATGAATTTTGGAAATAAATAGTTTTTATGCAAATCATGGTGGAATGTGTATTGGAGCGTTGCGTGCATACGTGCAAAATATGAATGATGGATATGCACTAAGCCCATTTCACCTCTTTGTAACTTAAGATTTTTTAGTTCATCCTCCTTTTTTTCAAATTCATTAAAATAATATACAGTCTGTGTAAAAAAAAAGTTACAGTCGGGAAACAAATATTTAGGTATTAAATATTCTCAAATGATGAATGAATGTGGTACCAACTTAAAGCCAAAAGATTCTTCTTGCTGATGCACCTTGTTTTGTGTAATTTGCTTTTGTAAAACAAAAGTTATGCTAAATTTTGTGCGGTGATGAGCTAATCGAAATGACACACATCTATTGTTTCGGTGCGGTGAATTATTCATGGCTATTATGCGCGAAACCCATAGAAAAGCATGAGCAAAGTACATTTTTTCTTGATTATAGAAAACTGGTCACATTTCAAGATCTACAGCAATAAATGGGATAACAAAATTTGCAGAAGAAAACCTGATTTCCTTACTTTATGGAAATATCAAACACTTTTAGAATGTGATTAATTTTCATACTTAAATTTTTTTTCCCACTTGTACCATTTCATTTGACACAGACTGTACAAAGTGCATCTTGAAATGAAGTGCATTTGACATTATAAATTATAATAAACAATTAAAGGTTTTTAAAATCCTAACATTGAAAATGAGAAAAACGCACCAAAAAGTTTTAAGACAAAAAAAAAAAAATTTATATGTGCAATGATTTTAATAAGGAAAGAAAAAAATTGTATTCGGTTTAGGGGGCGAACGCCTTTTTTGTCCAGGGGTCGTTTATTCTAACTAGTCAATGGGATATACAAGAGTGAAATTGTCTACTGGATTAAGGGAGGGGGGGGGGGGTAAAGGAGAAACAATCATGAGGTGTGAATTAAATGTATAACTAAAATTGCTTGCAGAATAGCTTTTACACATGAACTGCATGCTATGATTAATTATATATGTTCCGCATGACCCAATTGTGTATTGTTAGTTATTACGTAGACTCACTGAGCTAAATCCGACGTTTATAAAGAAACACTGTAATTCTCACGAAATAAAAAAATTCTAAACCGAATATTGCATGGCGACATTGATTAAACATCTAGGTCCGAGCACACCGGAGTAAACGTGCTCGGCAAAGTGACATTGCGGTTTCGTTTGTTCAAATACATTGAATAGGCAGGCCTATACTGGGCTATTAGTTTTGAAGAAACTTCCCAAGTCTGCCAATTACGGTTTATAGTGTATTGGCGCAGTCACGTGTACAAAGCATGGCCAACGCACAGTATGCGGTGGCTGTGCGTTACTCACTCGTCGAGTGCGCTTCAGCCAACGACGTGCATTCGCTGCGTATTTTAATATGTGTTGTATAATTATGTATACGCTCTGTGTGCGCGTTGTCGGCATTTTTCACAAATTTCAATGCGCTGGTCTTGCGTTGTGTACATGTGACTGCCGCAAGTGTTATTCTCATTTTCCACCCATGTTATGTCGTGTGTGATATATCATCACTATACCCTCTGGACATAAATACCACCAGGAAAATTACCCCAAGAAATATGATAAAATATAGGGTTAAGAGGTAGATTTTTGGAGGGGGTAGTTGTTCTAGAGCTGTATTGACATATAAATATTACCATCTTATTGTTGTGTGTTTTTTTTTGGTAATATTATTACATTGTGCCTGAGTAAAAAAAAAAACACACAAAAAGAAAAGAAAAGAAAAAAACACACCAAAAAAAAACAAAGCAAAACACCCCCCCCAAAAAAAAGAAAAAAAGAAAAAGAAAAAACGAAAACACAAAACAAACAAACAAAAACAAAAAAACAAAACAAAACAAAGCAAAAACAAACAAACAAAAACAAAAAAACAAACAAACAAACAGACAAACAAAAAAACAAAAAAACTAAACAAAATAAATCAAAACAAAACAAAACACAAATTTGTTTAAACAGAACAACTTTTATTCCTATATAAAGCATTCGCCTGGATTAAATCCCCCCATATATACATATACAAAATATATTTCATTGATTCACATCATTTAATATGATAGCGATTACCCCACCCCCCCCCCCCCCCCAAAAAAAAAAAAAAAAAAAAAAGGAAAAGGAAAAACCATAACACTGTAGTTGACTATTCCTCTCCTCGTTAGTTAGAAATAGAAACTGCCCTGGGGTTACAAATGATTGTGATCATTTAAAAGAAGTGGCATTATGAAAATAAACTTGAAAAGCGTGGACTAAGAGTATTCTATGGACTTTGTACCTCCAAATACAATTAGAAGAGACTGAATAATGGTCACGGGACTTCACGTATGAAAGTAAACACGGCCTAGCTTTCACGCAAAAATATAGCCCAATGGTGAAGTTTATATCTAGAGCATATGCCATCAGTGCCATTTTTACCACTTACAGATAATTTTAGATGATATTTTTTATCAACATATAATATACTTGTTTGTTATATGCTACAGTCGAAAAAGATGTTAGTCTTTTATTTAAATATCCTGAGCGTGTAGGCCCAAGTCCTAATTTACGGTTTCACACGGTGGATGTAGGTGGGGGTGTTTTCCCCCCTTTCTTGACGCCCTTCTAGTTATCTTTGGCGCTTACTATTTTTGGTACTCTTTCCATATCTTATTTTGTTCCCCCTGTTATATTCCGCCCCCCCTTTCTCTCTCCCCAAACCCCGGCTGTGCATTTACAATGTCCGAAAATGAAATTCGAATCTCATTGAAATATATGTGTAACAAGGCCTATATTTATAAAACCTTATATTAAAGCTAGTTGTCGACTAATTACATATGGAACATTACACAGTTTGTGACGACTAGGCATATGACGGTTTTATGAATATGGGCGCTAACTGGGTTAAATTTCGATGAAAGAATGACTTACTGTGGTTATAGTTATGCTATTGGAGAAAATGAAAAACATAGTTATATAATGACCTAAAGGAAATTTAAAATGCCAATTATCAAAAACATTGTTTCCATCCCCTGTATAGGCCACTTCAAACCCCAGGCTTTGCCCAGTGTGGGCACTACAGACTTCTTACAGTCCATGATGTGTGACATACAGAATGAGTGTTTGTCAGAAGACGAGGTGCCTAAGTCCAATGAACCACCAGTACATGGAGCAAGGTAAGATATAAAATAAAGTGATAGTATTGCACTTATTTTTAAGATTCAGATTCACATTCAGCTTTTATTCCCGTTTCAGATACACAAACTTTCAAATATAAACAGACAAAACAATACTTTTGAATAATATAATGTACTAAGTAGTTCGTTCAGATATACTCAATTTTGTCGATAAGGAATACTGAGAGAAAACAAAAATCTGAACACTACAAAAGTTGACTTAGTTTAAATAGGTAAATTAAAACGGAGGTGCTTGCAAAAAGCAGAGCTTGTATAAAGCAAGCAATTGGTTTTGGTTAAATAAATAAGCTACATTTATGTCAAAAAAGAAACAAGTTAGATCACGTAGATGGCAGGCGTTACAGTGTTATCGGTTACAATAAAATTCTATATTTTGTTATTGTATTTTGTTGCCGTTTTTGTGGAAATAAATGAAAATAAAATGAACTTTTTCTTCTCGTTAGTATCGGTTTATTACTGGATGACCTGGATCCATTACTGTCAAACCAATCCTCTCTCATCAACGATCTGGAATCGTTACCAAATACGCTTGGTCCTTTGCTCAATCTCACAGAAACTCTAGAAGATGTATTCGACTTGATCAGCGGTAAGGTTCATTTATTAATTGTTTTGTGGTATGAAGGTTTAGGTTCAAGAACACAATTTAGTTGGTGAAAAGATTGATACCATGAAAATCTATTTATTCAACTAAAGTCTCATCGTAGGCAAGGTTTGAAATGAGATAAGGTGTTTCAACGAGATGTATATTTAAAAAAAAAAAAACAAAAAAAAAAACAAAAACAATACAAAGCCAAAAACAAACAAACGAACAAAACAAAACAAAGCAAAACATATAATTATGTCGTGACTTCAAAATCGTGGTTGCTATATATTTATAGGAATAGGGAACAAAGATAGATCATAAATGCAATTACAGAACAGATGATAGATTTTTATACATATTTCGGTTTTAAACATTTGTAAATACATATCGATTGAAGATAATCTGCGGAAATGGAGGGATCCACTAAATAAGCAATGCTTGTAATGTATGGACCTCGAAATGAAAAAAATAAAACAAACCAAAAAACAAAACAAAACAATTACATCAGTTTGTAACGAAACTAACATTTTTCTCTTCCAATCTTTATCCATAGAACAAAACTTTCTTCTGGGAGATTTCTTCATGAATCAGACGAGGATGAAAGAGATGTTGATTATGCATTTTGAAGGTCCAGAGTTGGACTTAATTGAGGCTTTGCTGGGAGCACATGTCAACGTCTTAGAGGTAATCAATATTATTTGGTGATTTATTATTCGGCAATGTAACCCTCCTCTCTCTCTATCTCTCCCCGTTGTATCCTCTTTCTATCAAGCTCCTAGCATCTTGTATCGTCTTTTTCTGTTAACCCTCTCTTCCCACTGTACAGTCTGTGTAAAAAAAAAAAAAAAAAAAAAAAAAAATGGTACAGTCGGGGGAAAATAATTTAGGTGTGAAATATTTTCATATTATGTGTGTTTGTGGTACCAAATTAAAGCCAAAAGATTTTTCTTGCTGATGCGCTTTGTCCTGTATAATTTGCTTTCGTAGAACAAAAGTTATGCTAAGTTTTGTGCGACAAGGACCAAATCGAAATTACGCACTTCTATTGTTCTGGAGCGCTGAATTCACAGTCATTATGCGAAATCATACAAAAAGGCATGGGACGGCGTGCGAAAAATTGATTTTTCTTGAGTGTATATCGAAAATTAGTCATATCTAAAAAAAATACTGCACCAAATGTGATGAAAAAAAATGTAGATGAAAGTCTGATTACCCTGCTTTATGAAAGTACTAAACAATACCAGGTTGTGATTTATCTTCATGCTATAAAAAATGATTTCCACTAGTCTTGTACTATTTTATTTGACACAAACTGTATACGTCCGCATTTTATCTCTGTTTGTCTGTTGGTTTGTCTTTCTCTGTATCTCTCTCTGCTTCTCCCGTCAAACAAATGCATGGTATAACTTATCTAGTAAAAAAAAGTGAAAGAAAACTTCATGGGATTTTATCAATATTTATATCTGAACCATTGCAACAAATAACCTCTCAATATATTTAAAAAAGTGGCTCAATTTGAAAGTCTACGTAACTAAAGGCCATAGTATTTCTCACAACAGCACTTTAATAACGTATCGTGTAGATTTGGCTGTAAAAATTACTTGATTTATTTTTCTAATTGCATTTCGATTCCTTTTATTAAATCAACGCATATTTACAATAGTGATCACCTAAATTGCTTTATTTGATATCATGTCACCACAGGGGGACTTTAATGGAATAAGCACTTTATATAAATGTGATCTGCAACCATTATTTTTATCATTCATATATATGCAATTCATACTTATCCATCATGATTATTATAAATCTCTATTTTTTTCTTAAAAGGTTCTGGACGTAATCGGTTACTCCGATCCGAGTAAATTGATTTGTAACGCAACATTCCTAGAGAGTTACGTCATCTTCCCGCCAAATACCAATGTGGAAAATATTGCTAATGCTCTCTGCACGTTGACAAGAGAAGACACAGAAAATATCCTCGAAATCATCTTGGATGAACTCGATGTACATTACATCGCTGAAGAGGTAATCACGTGATCATGGGAGGAGGAGTTGTAGCTGATGATACACCCCAAAACAAGACTCAAAATAACCATCAACAAGATCTTTCCAACACTGTCTTTGTGGCTTCTAAGCGGTGGTATCTCACTTCGCGGAGACGTCTCCGCGACAGATAAAAAGTATTAGAGAGGTCTCCGACACTTTATCCGTCGCGGAGACGTCCCAGAGATGTCTCCGCGACAATTACTTTCAAAAACTGTCTCAAAGCATTTTCAAAGAACCGTCTCAAAGTAGTATCCGAGACTCATGAAACCTCACGGGGACTGAGGAGACGTCTCCGCGACAAGTTTGAAAACAGTCTCCAAGTAGTTTCAAAACTGTCTCAAAGTAGTCCCAAATCCGTCTCAAAATAGTTTCACTGAGTAGTTTCCGCCAAGTGAGATACCGCCCTTATGGAAGTTAGGGACTTAACAATAGAGGCACCCCCGCTGCTTTAAAAAAAACAATAAAAAAACAAAAACAAACAAACAAACATAAAAAAAAAACCAAACCAATAAATAAAAAGAAATGGTAATTTAAGGGTTCTAACTGGTTCCAAAGACTTCATGGCGATCATCTTTTTTTGTCCTAAGATAAACGACCAGTCTACACTTTTATAATGACAATATTTATAAAGCGCAACATATCCATCTCAAGAGATACTCAAGGCGCATAACAAAAACATTGCTCATCAACGCTTCGAACCATGCTGGTTCCAACCTAGCTTCCAGACCAGCCTCCGATGCAGTCACACCTCCTTAATTTAGGACTAAAAGAAAAAATGTCTGATCTTGTTAAATTTTGAGTAGGAGAGACACAGAGAAGAGATATAATCTACAATGAATTATTTTTCAGAATTATTATTAACTGCACGTTTTTGTAAAAAATTCTTTAAAGGAGCGGCTATTATGAAACAAACACTGGTAAAAATGAGGCGGTCGGGGGGCGGCCGTGGCGTTAAGGGCCTGACTGGTTAAAATCTACATCAGCTGTGCTGAGTGTTTTGATTTATCGTTTTTATCAAGGTCTTGTGGGAGCGAGGCTGTGATCCGCCTGGTATTACGACGGGTGGTCTCAAATGTTGTTAAACCCTGCTCTTTGTCTTGCTGTTTAACAGGGAATTCGTGTTCTTTACGCGCCTTGGACAGATATGGCATCTTGGGCAATTTCACCGAGATGTTTTGAAGACATCAGAGAACAATTGGAAAACATCACCGCTCTTGCTGACTTTGTGGATGTACTACCTGATCTTCTACAGCTGACCAGACTTATTCCAGATATACAGAGATTCTTAGAGGCCGTTCAAGCAGGCAGCATTGACCAGACTTTCTACGTGTAAGTACTCGATCGCTTTAAAATAGTACCGGGGTACTGGCGGGTTGTTTAGCAACCTGCAAGGGGTATAAACTTCCACCAGCATGACTAGTCCAACCGCAACTTTTGCCCCTTTGTGTTCTTGTGCAGGGGTTTTCCCCTATTATTATTGTGTGTTATTATGGTGAACATGAAAAGCCATGCACAACAGGATTATTGCATTTTAGAACACAATTAAATATTTGGTCGCATGTGTGGTTGCATGTTTAATGCATCAACATGCATGATCAATGATCAAATTGATTTCACATGTTTTTTTTTTATTCAGTTAATGAAAGAAAAAAGAAAAACTTTTTGTTTGTATTATTAACTGGCATCTTTAAATCCCACACTATGATTCAATATCAAAACATCTCTTTGAACAGCTTGGTATTTTTGTTGTGTTTTTGTACAAAACCTCATGCGAAACAAGATGAAGGGTAGGGGATATAACTTGAGTTGCGCCTACTTTTTGAGTAAAGGAAATTTTGGGGGCAAATTAAGTATGCTCTATATAGTTATTCCGCTCCAACAAAATAGGAACATGGTACTCCCAAAGAAAACGTCGTCTTTGATTTGTTGGATATCCTCCAGAGACTAGATGCCTTCCAGGTGAGATCATTAATATTAATCATTAATAATGATCATATTTTTTTTCTTCACCCATAACAGGTGTTTTCATAATAATAATGATCATATTAATGTGAAATGATATGGGCTTATTTCAATAATGCAAGTAAATGATTATGATTTAACTATTTTTACTACTAGATGCATGTTTTTTATTACCTTTGTCCAGATTAAGAAGTATCATAGACACCATTGATTGGGAAGGGTCACCACCTTGGTGGTCAAATGTCCAGCAAATCCTCTTAGATATCACCGACCTTGCTGCTTCAGTCTATGATACTGTTGTCGATGTCAAATGTAAGTCTCTTATTTAAATGAAAATATGCTGCTGCCTTCTTTTGGCCTAAAGAAACATTGTGTATTCTTATATCTACTTACACTTCACCAAGGAAAGTTTGGTCGTGGGCTTAACTTTTGAAGCCTACAAAGCTACATACGAGCCTGGTGCAAATAATCTTCAAGATTGACAAGCGCCATCTATGGAAAACCAACCAACCATTCTTTAATAACTCTTGTCAAAAATACTCAAAATCTTCTTTCAGACTTATACCAAAGAACCAAGTTGCCATTTTATTCCTTCTGTCATAAAAGAGGATGGCGAATACATGGCATGTTTCCAAATGGGAGGGGGCAGTCCCTATATAGGGTTGTTTGTTCTCCTGGAATTGTTCCTAAGTGAAGTTTTAATTCAATTATGGGGGGGTGGGGGTGGGGGTGCCCCCTGTGCCCCTGCTTTGATCTCACATTGAGTAGGGCAGTATATTGTTTTTCGGAAGTGTGCATAATCTAAATATTGAAAAATTATGCCATAACTAGATTTGTATCAATTCCCCTCAAGATTACATTCTAAAGATCTGAATGTTTCTGTTCTCCATTGTTCTTTGGCAATACACTAAACTAAACATGACACATTCGGCCCAGATGATGTAAACGAGTACTTGTAGCAATAAATTACTTTAATGCTGTGTCCATCTCATCAGGGAAGCAGAGCAAAGCTACAAAAAATGTACTTAGTTGAGACTTAGTGCTTAGAAACACATATTAGAAACACATATTGAGTGCTATATAATTAAGCCCGTCTCACACTGTGCGATTGGCTGCGATACGATTTTTGAGAAAATTGTTATATTATTTGATATGAACATTCAAACAAGGAAATTAATGCTGTCCAAAGTGCTTGGTATTCCTGTGAATAATAAAATTGTAATTCATGGCTATTACAAACCCCCTTCTCTGTATAAAATCAAATTGTTTCTACATGTATATCGCAGTGACGTCACAGCGATCTTGCGATTTTAAGCTAATTTGATATTAAAACCCCAATTAACGGATCGCATTGGAAAAAAAAATTCGCTTTCATTGTTCCTATACATTTTCTGCATCCCATAAAATAATTTTGAATGTTGGAATATGTCACATTTAAGGAAAATTGCCATTTGTTCCAAAAATCGCATCGCAGCAAATCGCACAGTGTGAGGCAGGCTATATGTAATTCATGATATCAAAATGAGACACAAGTTGCCAAGCAAACTCAGCACAGGGTCAAGGAAATGACAAATAATAAAAGAATGTCCAATTTAGGGAATTAAATTTCTTTTTTTCCGAATCTTCAATGTTCCATATTTGCTCTGTAAAAGAATTGAGGAAAAAATTATATTAAAAGGGAAGGTATTTAGAAATAGATTATTTTACTAATATCTTTCACTCTTTTCTGACGTTTTGTGTATCATTTGATATGATGAGTCACATTGTATTATTCATTTAAATCATCATTTTTAAAATATTTATCATCTCTGTGGAATATTCTTTATAAAACTTTGCAAAAGTGCCTTGAACATGGAAAACGGCGCTATATAGAAATCCCATGTATTTTTGTTATTATTATTTACTATATTATCATAGTATATTTATTATATTATTATTTACTATATTATCATGCCCACTCTTTCTTTTAATCTTCAGATGGGGATGTTGTTCTGGAGGATGTTTTCCGTGATGTCAGTGATGATGTTCTTAATAAATATAATATCAGTAGTGATTCTCTGTCTGGGTTTCTAAACAGTACTATCCAAGAAAGCAAGGTAGGATGCAGTATACCTCTAAAGTCTGAAATTCATTTTACTATTGTTCAAGAACCAATTACTATCAAGAACTTATGATGATTGTAACTGATAGTAAACCTCAAATATATGTGATGCATCACATCAAAATCAGACACAAGTCGCCAAGAAAATTAAAGCACAGTGTCGAGGAAATCGGCAAAATTATCAAAACTGTCTTATTTTGAGGGAAATATTTCTTGATTTTCTGAATTTTCAACGTATCTTGTATGATCTGTAAAAAAGATGAATAGAAATGATTAGGGGAAAGCCTTTAAAAATGGATTGTTTTGTTGGGATCTTTGACTTTTTTCTGGCGACTTGTGTCTGATTTTGATGAGATGGGTCACATATTATCCAAAATAATAAACAAATTGTGTAAAAATCAAAACACAAACAGTTTGAAATATAAAATAACTAAAGCAGAAATAGTAGACACACTAGTCAAGTTTTTTTTTTATATTCACTCTTATTGTTATCATTTTCATTTTTTGTAATTGATATTGTTAACATTATAATTGTCATATTCAATGCATGTTTATGGGATTTAAGTCAATCATTAATGCAAGGGGGTTCATTAGTAAAAGTGGGAATATGGTATCTGCAGTTGTTTTCGGGGAGGTAACCAATCAATAAAAAAAAGTATTAAAAAAAAATGTTCAAGTTCATTTATTGTTTGTCATGCTTGACCTCTTTCTCCAAGGGTAGGTAAATTGCACAACTGCAGTTAAGTTGCTTGGCAAATATTTTTATGAGCCGCTAAAAAACTGGGCAGTTCCAAGGTAACGGAGTGACATTCAGAAGCAACATTTCAGCATTCAAACAAGTTTATCATCCATACTTTAATCTTTATGTACAAAGAAATGGTTCATGACAAAAGCTGATGGTATCCTCTTTTCAAAATGATAATTTTTTTTATAGTGATCCTCTTAATCAATTAGATATGAATATTCATAATCATGGTTACGGAGTGACGCAAAATGGACATGCATATTTGAGCAGAAAACATTTTGCTTAAACTCCGTGAAATTTAAATGGCTATCACAATTTTGAGTTATTGATTGGATTCTATGTTATTCTAGGTATAATATGCCACCTGGCATAAAAAAATTGGTTGAATATTTTGTTAATTATGACTTAAAACTTGAACCCATGTCCGGTTACGGAGTGACGGTTACGGAGTGACATCTGGTTTCCCGGTCTTTTTCGTGAGGAGAAATGCATTATAAAGAAATATTAATACCAAAATTTGTTGAAGTAGTCCATGATAATTACATTTAGCCAAAAAAATTGGCAAAAAGTGACTAGATATAAGAATTAGAGGCATTTAAAGCCCCATAGTCCCATACGTGCAAATTTGGGTTTGATCAATTATTCAGTGCAAGAATAACGAATCACAATTTTTTTTAAAATTAAATGAGTGGTTGTATTGTAAAGAAGCTTTTGTGGTAATTTCAGATCCTAATTTGCATTTTCAAAGGCACAGTGGCACATTAAAATTTCAGCTCCATGTCCTGTTTTGCTTGGAACTGCCCAACTACAAAATTCTGAACTATGATCTTATCTCTATGTACATTCACGTCATAAATAATTCTTAATGCAAATTCAATTGCTTCATAAACTAGAATGTGAAAGGGCAGGACACATAAACAAACATTGCAAACTGGTCTATTCATACAGGGGTGAATAAGACATGAACCCCCCATTTTTTTGTAGAGAATCACAATTTTAACATACATGTTGATATAGCTATACAGTGCGTCCCAAAAAGAACTATACACTTTTGACAAGGCTACCAAATCAAAAATATATGATTCTTGGGGAAAAAGTTTCCCCAAGATTTTTATAAGGCTCATATCCTCAATTGTCATTATGATACAAAAAATTCCGAAAATAACGCATTCTTCAGTGAACAATGCCCACTTTTATGAAGGACACAAAAAACAACCTGCGCAGGAATTCGCTATTCATTTTCCCCCTCAGTATGGCATGCCGAGAAGGATCCAAGAAATAATGGAATAAATCGGCTTACAAAGACAATAATAAACCAAAATCAGAGCAAAAATCAATGATATGAAAACAAAACGGTGAAAAACTACATTTTGCATAATATTGATTGCTTATTTCTGACTTTTGATATATCTTTTACTCTGTTGGCTGATTCATTCCATTATTTCTTTGAATCCTTTACCCAGGTGGTAAATGAATAGCGAATTCCTGTGCAGGCTATTTTTTGTGTTGTTCATAAAAGTGGGCATTGCTCACTGAAGAATGCGTTATTTTCAGGATTTTTTGTGTCCTAATCATGATAGTTGAGGATGTGAGCTTTATATACATCTAAACCTTTTCCCCAAGAATCATAAATTTTTGATTTGGTAGTCTTGTCAAAAGTGTATAGTTCTTTTTGGGACGCACTGTATAAGATATTTCCAAATCCTGAATCTGCAGCTGTCCGTAAACTTAATGTACTCACAACAGGTAAATAGGAATGGTATTTCGTAGTGTTCAAATGTTGACATTTCTAGGCACATGATGTTTACTCTAGAAAACTATGTCAAAATTAAATATTTTCCAACTGATCTGTCAATGTGCGTGAACGGGACGAGAGGGAGAGGGAGAGAACTAAAGTTTGTTTTTTAATAATTTTGTCATTATTAATCACCACCATTGAATGCAAATATACAGACAGAGATACTTGAGGAGAGAGAAATGGAATGATCCAGAGAGAGAGAGAGAGAGAGGAAGGGAGAGTGAAAGACAGAGGGAGAAAGAGAGGGCTAGGGAGAAAGAAAGAGGGGAAGAGAAGAAAGTGGGAGGGTGAGTGAAGAAAGAAAAAGGACAGGTACAAAACAAGAAATCAGGGGAAAAAAGGAAGAAAGAAAGAGAGAGAGAGAGAGAGAGAGAGAGAGAGAGAGAGAGAGAGAGAGAGAAATGCATGTGCAGGGGAACAATGTTTTGATTGGAACATAGCTTTTTTAATAAGAAAATAGCATTTTTGAATGGGAACATACTTTTTTGGTAGTACTAACTTTTCTGTTAATATTATAGAAATAATATTTTTATTCTTATTTAATATATTATTCATCATTCTTTGAATAGATACCAGATATTATCTCTCTTCTCGTGAACCCGGAAGACACGATTGAGGCATATTGCAATGGAGAGATCCGCCTGGAAGACTTCTTGACGACAGAGGGCGCTGTAAACGTATCAATGCTGAGGAATATACTGTGTAAAGCTGGGAATGGAACATCGTTCCTTGAAGCTCTACTGAGTGAATTTAAAGCCAGGAGAAGCATACCAGAAGTTAGTTTTTCTATTTTTTGACACTAGGTCTATGTGTTTCCAATTCTGAATGTCAAATCTTACATCTTCAAAGTAGTACAAGATCAAGCTTTCTGTGAATTATCTTCTTGCTCCTTGTGTCTTATGTAGATTTAATTGATATATGCTACTGGTTTTGCCAACTGACAACTCAAATACACAACACACTTTTGTTGGTCTGTAAAACTAGTGTCCAATTGTTTAACCCTTAAATCCTTTTAACTTGGGGCAAATGCACATCAGGCATAGGCCTACAAAGTGGATCTATTGTAGATCTTCATGACTCCGCCAGATATAGGCATAAATTATTCTTAATGGATGTCTTGGTTCTAATTTCTCCTTGATCCATCTATCAATCTACAGATTATCTCATTCCTTTTAACTTGGCACAATCGCACATCAGGCATACAATGTATTCAAGTGTATATCTTAAAGATTCTGTCAGATATATGCATAAATCATTCTTAGTTGAGGCCTCAACTCTAATTCCTCTTTGAATTATTTATCAATCTAGAGATCATACAATTTAATCCAGTTAACTCGGACAATTACACATGAGGCATACAATAGAATTCAATTGCATATCTTGAAAACTATCATAATGTCAGATATGTGCATAAATCATTCTTATTTCACAAGAAAGAGCAAGAACTATTTTACAGGTACATGTGTAACGACCATACCCCTTACAATTGTGGTTATATGATGTACACACAAAGGTTTGGCAACATAAGCTTATAGCTTGAGGCATTTCCATACCTTTACAATTAATACTTGATGAATCTTAATATAACGTGAAACAAAAATAGATATATAAACAACACATATCACTAACTAATCAACTAAGAAAAAAACAACAACAAAAAATAAGGTTTAAGAAGGATAAAACTGTGGCCTTGGTTCTAATTGCTCTTTGATCTATATCTATCAATATACAGACTATGCAGTTCCTGAGTGATCTGTTCCAGCCCATTGCACCTGATCTAGATCTAGGATCACTCATCAACCAAACACAAGAGATCATCCAGGAGTTTGATCTTCTACCAGACTTCCTCAAGGATCTTCCAGCTATGTTAACATCTCTAAATGCTACTCAGCTGGCTCCACTCCTTGATCTGGTTACTCTATTCCAGAACCACTCTTCTGTACAGGAAGTTCTTATCAAGATGTGAGTCTTGTCTTGTTTTGCCGTAGCACTCCTTATTCAGAATATTCTTTTGTACATTCTTTTGCAAATTTAGAATTTTTGGCATAAATGTTTTAAAAAGAGAATATGTCTTCTATCCATTTGGAAGCTGAAAAAACATTGTAAGGTGGATACAATGTTTGAGATGAAATCACGTTTGCAGGAAATTTTTATCAGTCTGTGAGTCTTCTCCTGTTTCGTTATCCAGCTCTTTTGATTCAGAAGTTTTTTCTTTGTAAATTACAAATTTATAGGAAGTATATCTTTCTGAAAAGAATATCTTTGCCAAAGACCGAAAGGATGTAATTTTCTAAATCTTTCCTTAAAGGCCGCATCACACTGTCCCAACGTTGAGCAAGAATGGACACACGATCATGGAAAATTTCAAATTTTGATTCTACATAAGCATCAGGCCATTCATGTACCCTTCGTGTGTTGTTCGAGTGCCATCGTATCACCGTCTGTAGACATCGTTCTCGTTTTGGTACTTGTTTGGCTGTTGACCAAGGTCAGGGCTAACTTTGTGCAAACTGTAACATTTCAGATTTCGTGTGTCCATCTTTGCTCAGCTTCAGGACAGTGTGACGCCACCTTTAATATTGTTCAACCAACTGCCACTTTCACAGATTTCACTGTATTTTTTGTTTCTTTCACTATACTTATGAAGGCTTGTTGAGGGGACCACTGTGGTTGAAGGGCTGTTCACTCAGTATGCCTTCTGGCCGATCATCCAGGAACAGTTAGCGTTACAGTATGTCATCTTGGATGCCCAGATAGCAGTTGTACAAAGAGTCCTTGGTAAGTTACAGGTTACTCAGAATAGTCTAATTACATACACGCTTATGACAGTATTCCTTCTGTCTTATCGGAGGGATACAATGAGTGTTCCTGGGTGCCATTCTGGATTCCCAAAAAGCTGTGCTACAAAGAGTCCTAAGTAGATAGCATATTATTCAGATGTCTGTAAGAGTTTAGATGACAGTTGGTTAAACCGATGTGTTGGCTCAGTGGATAGAGCATCAGCCTCATAATCGGGAGGTCGTGGGTTCGATCCCCTGCCGCGTCATACCAAAAGAAGTTAATAAATGGTAGTTGCTGCTTCCCTGTTTGGTGTTCAACAAGAGGGGGATAGAGCAATGTCCTTCTGGTGCTGCTCAGCGGCTGCCGGGCCTACGAGAAAAGGGGCAAAACAAATATCCAGTCATCTTTGTTTCGGACAGTAAATTTTGGAGTGGAGCAAACTATAAAATAGAGGACATGTCAATCAGATTTAAATAACAATTTGCCTTCTAACCGATCATCCAACGGCAATTAGCGTTATTCTTGACACAGTGGTAGCAGTCACACAAAGAGTCAATTGTATGAATAAGATTTGTAATTGTGTGTTCTTTTCAGCTGTTCATCCACTGGTAATTTATGTTTCAGTGCATTATCCACAACACTCAGACATCTTTCAAAGAAAGAATCCTAGGTTTATTACAGTTTATTCAGAAGACTGTAATTATAACAGTACGCTTTCTGACTGGTCATTCAGAGACAATTGGCATATCGGTGTGTCATCCTGAATGCACAAAGAGAAGGGATTCATAGTCACAATGTAGGTAGATATGTCTTATGTTGGGAGATTAGCACAACACAAGTGATGAGAGCAATGCAAAAGTCACAGTTCGTCACTAGTTTTGCAAACCGACAATATAATACCTGAATCTGTTACTTTTGTATATTTTTATCAGAATTGAAAAGAAATGAAATGAAATGAAACAAAACAAATACCCATTTTCAGTGAATGTAATTTATCAAAATTTTTGTCAATTGTTATGTTAAAAAAAGCCCAACATTTTATACCAGCTTGAATTGCTTGCATGGTTACATTCTCTTTAACTTCTGTCAATCTTGTCTCTAGATGGCGCTCTTGTGGAAGCATTCAAGGACGACCCCTTCACTCAGGTTGGAGAGCTATTCCTGGAGTTTGGACCAAACATCATAGAAGCAATCCTGTCTACATTCCTTGACCCAAAAAAGATTGAGGTAATATATTCTCCTCCACTCAAACTCTACATAGTTTATTTATTTATGTTTATTTATTTTACTTGAGGTAAATACATTGTCCCTTTGACTCTATGCTGTCCCAGTAACAGTGAGTTTTGAGAGATTTCTGTAGGAATCTGAACAAGCTGCATATCATTGGAAATTTTTGCAACAAACCTCGTTCAAAAAAGCATTGGATTAATGTACCTTTTGGTCATATTTGACAAGTTCAATCAAAGTCATTTAGTGATATTTATTCAAATATCAGTGTTATCACTGGGGTTTTAAAATGTTTTATTTCATTGTTTTCAGGAGCTCATGTCATTGCCACCAATGGAGCAGCAACTAGTCTTGTGTTCAGACTTCATTGAGTATCCACCTGGATTGGATGTCACCTATGCTCAGGAGGAATTGTGCAAACTAAACCTGACTGAGCTCTACCCTAGCCATGTGGAAGTGTGGGCTGCATACTTCCCTGAAGCAGTACATGCGGTGAGTATTCATATAATATCAATGTTCTGTTTAGATCCATATTAGGTACGTTCCCAAAAGGTAATGACCCATTCTAGAGCGGCGTGGCTCGTCTTCGCCGCACTCCGTGCATTCATCAACCGATCTGCTAATCCCTCGTCCAACCTTTGATTGGGGAACGCTTGGCGTCTTTTCATATCGTAAGAACGCTAAAGGACGCACTATTCAATTACGTAAAAATTTGCACTTCTTTTCTTTAGTTTCAATCTTCAAGGTTTCTGTAATAGCGTCCTCTACGTTAACATGGCTATACTCATCTAGTAAATAGAAGTCATAATACTTTTTTAGACCACATCTGACATTTTGCAGTAGCCTATAGGTCTGTATGTTTTCTTTTTGTTTTTGGTTGGGTGGGGTTTTGCTGTACGATTTTATAATACTTTGAACTTTTTGGCAAATTTAATTATAGTGTGGAATACTCGTTTCATGAGTCGCGGAAACTCAACATAGTGTACGCGACTCATGAAACGTCGCGGGGACTGAGGAGACGTCTCGGAGACGAATCCGCGACAATTTTTGTTTAAAAATCCGTCTCCAAAATTCAGGAGACGTCTCTTAATACTTTTTATCCCTCGCGGCGACGATTTTTCTATTCTGTCGCGGAGACATCTCCGCGAGGGTGCTATCTCACTTCGCGGAGACGTCTCCGCGACAGAATAAAAATTTTGTTTCCGCGACTGATAATTAGTATTAGAGACGTCTCCAAGACGTCTCGGAGACGTCTCTTATACTATTTATCCGTCGCGGAGACGAAATTTATATTTTGTCCCGGAGACGTCTCCGCGAAGTGAGATAGCACCCTAAATAGTTTCATAGTGGTTTCCGCGAAGTGAGATACCACCATTATCACCGTTTTAGTAATCAGCGCTTCTCCTTTTTCAATTAGACGACTACGCCGCTCTGAATTTATTGTGAGCACCCGAAATTCAAAAGAAACTTGTCATGTCTTTATCAATGCCGCCGAGTTAATCCCAAAATAGCGATCTAATAGTATACAATGCCTTTTTCGGTGTCTTTTATAGAGAAAGTCTTAGTGTATTAAAAATATTACGCTTTATAATGAGCAGGAAGTGGCTTTTGAATGTTTTGCCTGCACCTGCACCGTCACTGACCGTATAGAAGAGGGGATTTATGGAGGTGCTTTATAGGTTTGGTGTTTCCCTAAATTTAAGATCGGCTTGGCGCAAAGTTTAAGGTCATTTTGTGCTCTTTCTCCTTTTCCTCTTTTTTTTTTTTTTTTTTTTTTTTTTTTGGGGGGGGTAGGGGGATGGGGGGCGGCCTTCCCTTGCGTCAACACTTATAAACCCCGCATGGACCCCGGGGACGCCACGATCCTAGCCGAGAGTAGAACTTGCGTACGCGTGATGCTGACGTCGGAAGGGCGATGGGTGTAGTTTGATAGAGATATTGTCTTAATTTAGGGTTTAATGCGCGTGCACCGCCATTTTGGGGCCAGAAAATATCCTTCCGCGGTAAACTTCGTCGGTCGGCATTTCATGCACGTATTCTGGGGGGGGGGGCTTTACGGGCCCCCGGGTAGGCTCGCAGGGGCGCCCGAAAAGAGGAGGGAAAGGAGAGGGGGAAAAAGAGATGGAAAAGAGAGAGAGGGAAAATGGGAGGGGGGGGGGGAAAGGAAGAGGGGAGAAGTTCCGCTTTCTTCCTTTCCAGTAAGATTCACAATGCAAAGTGCGTAACGCTTGTGCAGCACGCACAGCTCGATCGATGAGCCTACTAAATAGCATTTGAAAAGAGGTCTGTTTCTTTCAAATTATTTCTATAAATATGATTGAAGATCAATAAGCGGGGCCAGGCTTCTGCAACCTCTGGACAATGGCGCCTTTGACTAAGCACCATTCATTAAAAGCACAGGTCTGGTGTAAGTTTTGAGATAAAAACGGGACTTTTAACTTAAAATACCTACCGCATTTGGCATACTTTACATTACATCATTATAGTTACAACAAACTAGTTCAAGCAAAATGTCAGATAATCAACCCCTCTTATTATCGTGATAAGTATATATAACCTAGCGAGAATCGGAAAACGACAGGCTAAATATTTATCTATAATAATGAACATTGTTTTAACCCTTTAACTTTTCTATTTATCTCTCTTCTTCTCATTCTCAATCTTTATCTCTCGTATTTCTCCTCTCAAGCTAGCTATATTTGATTATTTCTTCCCCTCCGGATGCGTACGCGTACGCCAAAAGTTAAGATCGGGAATTCGTTTCTTATGTAAAAAATTATGGAAATGCTGAAATGAAGTGAATTGTTCTCGATTTTTTCCACGTAACTAAGTTATTTCTTTAATGGATATTGAAAATTAATATATCTTTGTCCTATTCCTCAAAGATTTAGCCCAAAAAAGCTAGTGAAAAGCTGAAAAAGTTTGTCAATATATAAGGGAATTATCTCGGCTTCTGTAGAAACCGGTCGTAGCAGACTGAACACCTCGCTCGCTTTCTGTAGAAGCCCGTCGCATCCAAAGGGTTAGAGGGGCGCCGTCTCGACCTTAAACTAAGGGGCGTCGAAATACCTTGCTCGTCAGGATTTTTTTTTTAAATGCCGCTCCATTTGTATAGCCGGGGATCAGATCTCATCCCCCCCCCCCCCCCCGTCCCTGGATATTACTGATCTTGAATTAATTATTCAAAGACACATCCGTTCAACACACGTTGGGTTGATAATAGGCACTTAATTGGCCGGATGTTTCATTTCTTTGTGTTTATGTAAATGATGGAACCGTCTCGATCCGACGGAGACCTTAAATACTGTGAGATTTAATGGTACTGAGCCGCAAGTTGGTGGGGGGGGGCGGGGTGAACATGATAAATCAGAAATTATTTTTTTTTTTCGTTTTGTACTGACATGTTTACTGATGAAAGTAGGCCCCCCCCACTTCATCCTAGCCCCCTGCTCCGGGGCCCATGAGGAGTACTGTAATAATTCTTATATAATCGGCAGTACATACCAAATTTCCAAAATACACAAAATTTATACATTTTTCTGTGTGTTTTGTTTCATATGTATGACTACAACAGTAGCGTAATAAACAATATTCTGCCAAAACTTTCAATATAATTTGGTTGTCGTCATAAATAGTAACAAATTATAGGTCTAATAATACATTGTAAACGAATGTTCGTGTGGAAAGGAAGAAGAAATGCATTGGAGGAAGAGGGAAAGAAAGAAGCTGAAAAGGTAAAAGTAAAATCAGGGAGGGGGAGGGTGGCGGTAATCAATGTCTGTGATCAAACCCAAGCTTGGGAAGACGTACCCTCCCCTGCCAAACAAAATGAATGAATAAGAAATTGTAAAGAAACATAAACGTAATAGCCTAATACAACAGGGAGGCCAAAATTAGGGAATGATTAGAATAAAGTTTTTACATATTTCATTTATATTTTTATTTACTTATATGGTTGTATCTTCGCGGAGACGGGACTACTTTTGACATAATGAAGGCGGTTGTGAAATTTGTCGGCGAAGACGTCTCCGAAACAGAAAAGGGTGTCTCCGGTGAAGGAGAAAAAATATCGGAGACCGTCTCTAATACTTTTTTCCGTCTCGAAGACGCTTTTCGCGTCGGGAGACGTCTCGGAGACATCTCTGCGACGCCCACGCGACAAATTTCAAAACCGTCTCAAAATAGTCCCAAATCCGTCTCTGCGAAGAGAGATATCACCATGAATAGCGCATATTTTACTTATTACAGAAAGGTGAAAAAAATCTGAAACAAAACTTGAGGGGCTAAACATTATTTTATTACGATCTCTCGTACAGACACAGACTTCTGCTTAGCTGTAACATAAAATAAATAAAGGATCAATCGTAAGTCTTATAGGTTTAACGTGTATTAAAGATACCAATCGTAAGGTCGATAGTATGCCCCTCTATGTTACAGGGCAGGGGACTGTGGGCAGATTATTGTCTTCAATAGGGCCTGTCCTCATATGATTAAGCAGATCATTATAGAGTACATAAAAAGAATTAACACAGCGTGTCAACTATAGCCTGGCACGCTCCCAATTTAAAAGCGCGATTAAAGTCTTTGATGTAGCCTTGGGTATTGTCCTATAGCCTGGCACGCTCCCCCGTCACAAACACACACATAGAACCATTGATCTATTCAGTGCAAACACCCAAACAATTAATTCTGGCGCAGTGTTCTGCCATTCAATGGCCGTAGATGGCCATAGATGGAGCTATACATGTTTCCCTTTTTTTATCAGGGAACAAACAAAACGACGGGAGTCTTTTGAAATTGGCCCGCGCTCTTTTTCGAACAGAAAATCAAAAGCGCCGCGAAAAGGGAACGCCGCACAAAGCGCCGTACCACGGCGTTCTCGCGCCACGCCGAGGGGTTTTTACTTTTGGGAACGTACCTTAGTCGGCTTCAGAAATATCACTTGGGGCCACTGGATTGCGATTGCTTCTGTTATTATCTTCATTAGTTGGCGACCGGCTGCTATTTAATACATTTTTTTTTGCGTTGAACATGATTGCCTGCAGCCTTGAAAGAGCAACCAGTTGCCAATTAACTTAAAATGGGCCTTCTGCTAAATTTCTGTTGGCAGTGCGACCTGCAGCAAAGTAATCTTGATTCAGAGTATTTGTATCTACATGATTGATAGATTGATATGATTTTGAAACGGTTTTGTTTGATCAATGATGGACATGGTGCTTATATCCTACTTGCTAGCACTGTTTGTACAATCTTTGTAAATTAATTTATAATGATTAATATTGAATACATTCTATTGATTAATGAACAAGATTTCATGAGTTTTCAGCATACCTGTAGATTAAATTCAACCCTCTAATGATTTATGGACATGCAAATACCCCTCCCGCTACCCTTGTGGAAACTTTGCAGATGAATTTATAATGATTAATATTAAAAACATTCCATTATCTGATTAACAACATTTAATATGGTATTGTTTGATCAATTTAGATTGAATTCAGCCTTCTAGTCTTTGGTGGACACAACGCCTCTTCCATCCCTCCTGAGATCCTTGGAAATGCAACATTCAAGAATGTCATATACAAGCAGATGGAATACCAAGCACTGTTGACCTCTGCATTCCAGACTGAATGGGATGTCAATGACTTCTTTGCTGGACTTACAGAGTCTGTAGATGTGACAGGGACACCTGAAGAATGGAACGCGATGATAAATAGACTCATAACAAACTCTCTACCTGATCTTCAGCAATCTGTGTAAGTTCATTCAATATTTAACTTTAAAGGAAACCCAAACCCAAGAAATAACTTTGGCTATTTTGAGAGTTTTTTAATGCCCAATTATCTGGAAGATCCCCAATATAAATGTATGAGAGAGACATACAGGAGGATATTCTTACCATAGGAGGGGTTTACTTTTTTTTAATAGAGATATCATACTCTAAATACTGTAAAACTAGGACATTTTTCGTGGCCTGAAATTTTCCCAAATTGCAGACCATCAAAAAAACTTATGTATACATTAAAATTGCTTAGGAAAAGCTGCAAGATACCCTCTGAGACAAATAGAAGTTCCAGTACTGCTTGCACTGTACCAGTAGCGTACAACTTTATTATCACACATCACTACGGCTGCATTAGTGTATGTTTGTATTTTTCCTTGTATTTATGATAACCCGAAAATGCATATTTGTGTTACAATAAATTGATTTTATTTGATTTGAAAGTATCCCCATGGTGTATCCCCATAGTGTATCCCCATAGTGTATCCCCATAGTGTATCCCCAGGGTGTATTCCCAGGTTGTATCCCTTTGAATGTTCTGTATTTTCATCTTCAATGCCCCTCCCCACCTCATTGCCTAGATATACCTCAATTATGTGATTTATAATTGCTATTTTTTTTTTGCTAGATTGGTTGGAGAATGGGAGTCAGTGTTAACCTACATTGATGACATTCCTGAGGTGAGGTCATTCTTAGCTTTAGTGTCAATGGAGGATATAATAATCCAAGACATTAACATCATAATCTCCGTGTTCAACTGTAAGTTCAAATATTCATATTTTTTATTGTAATTTTTGCAATATCTTTGAATCTTCAAAACTAGATGCAAAACCTTAGAACACACACAGATTCAGAACACACTTGTTTCTAGCGATTCAAAACATGCTATTTGTTAATACATGTATATACCAAGATGTTTTGTTATTACTATCATTTGATTTTGTCAAAGGAATCATAATTGATATCCTGGTTTATGAAAACATGAAAATAATGAAATCTACTGAACTTGTACTCTGTCTTATCAAATTCTATTAGGTTAGGCAGCTTTAAAGTTTAATTCTTTTTCACCTCTGTATTATACTGTATATTTTTTATGCATCTTTATTATATGATGTGAAATAATAAAAAGAATTAGCCTAGAGAATTAGATCCCATCAGGATTCGAACTGGAGACATCCTGATTGCTAGACATGTGTTCTATAGACTGAGCTATGGCAAACCCTTATGTTGATGTCTGTCCTAGAGAACCCCTTAGTTTGTGTATGACGTTACATTGTTTTGTTCTTTGCCATATGCCTGGTTGAAATGTTCAACTTCTTTTACATTGATGAACTTTGCTCAATAAAGATGAAAATATTGAAATTATCATTATTGATTTGTTGCAGCTTTGAGCAGAGGAGAGGTGCCTGCCTATGGCGGTGAGACAGAGAAGTTACTGCATGGTGTTGTCTTTATAACTCAACAAGGAAACGCAATTCAGGCGGCCATCTTAGAGGCATACCAAGACCCTGTCAAGGTATAGGAATTTACAGAGAGAGAACGATAAAGACAAGAAGAAATAACATAGGATAAAGAAAGAGAGAGAGAGAGAGAGACAGACAGAGAGACAGACAGAGATGGAGAGGGAAAGGGAGAGGAAGAGAGAGAGGGAGGGAAGGAGAAGGGGAGGTCGTATATAAGATGTACAGGAGAGAGAGTGAGACAAAGAAAAAAAGGTAGATATACTACATATATTTCAGAGAGATAGAGAGATAGAGAGAGAGAGAGAGAGAGAGGGAGCGAGGGAGGGAGAAGGGGAAGGGTATATAAGATACACAAAGAAAGAGGAGAAAGAGAGCGAGAGGTCTTTCCTTTATGACTCAACAAGGAAACGCAATCCAGGCGGCCATCTTACAAGCATACCAAGACCAAGTCAAGGTAAAGGGTGTAGCTGAGAGAAGACGGGAGAGAGAGAAGTAAAGAAGGGATAGGCATAGTGAAAGACAGAGAGAGAGAGAGATAGAGAGAGAGAGGGAGAAGGGGATGGGGTACAAAAAATGTACAAAGAAATAGGAGAGAGAGAGAGAGAGAGAGAGAGAGAGTGAGGCAAAGAAAAAGTGAGAGATGCTGCATGTATATCAGAGAGAGAGTTTTCAGAGAGATAGAAGTAGAAAGGAAATTCTTAATTTTAAATTATCAATGCTGCTGCAACTCAATCCATTAGCAATCATTGAGATATAGATGTACTCAGAAGCTGTTTTAGGTATGCTCAATGAGACAAAATGTACAACATAGTGAAATTACAATAAATAGAAAAATATCAGTGCTCGATAGGCTGCATATTATGTTTTGGTAAATTGTTGTTGTTATTAAAAGATGCACTATTACAGACATGATAAACATAATCTCTATCTCTTTTCCAGTCCCTGGTCCTTGGTGGAACTGACATCACCCAGGTACTCTGCAATGCAACCCTTCGTGACTCCCTCCTGGATCTAACATCAGTCGACATTGATACACTAGACTCAAGTCTTTGCAGCCTAAACTATGAGCTCTTGATCAACGAGACAATCGAACTAATGCAGATTAAGGACCTCGTTAATTTTGTGAGTTAAAATTTGACCCTCCGGCTCAAAATTTTCAATAAGTGACCAGAATTTATATTTGGTTGTTAGGTGCTTTCTGGAAACAGAGATTCTAAGCTTTTTAATGATTCCAAACATTTTCAGTTTACTCAATCATAACTAAGTTAAATATCCCATTAAATGAAGAGCTATCAATTTCCTCTGTTCTATTTATTGGTTTATTAGGGGTTTTGAGGGAGCGGGTCACATGCATCCTAATTTATAAAAGTATATGTACATTTATACCATTCTAGTACAATGTAGATTGGTTAGGACTTAGAAGTGGGGTCTCTAATAATCTTGTATACTAGAATTTTAGTCTTTTGAAATATTTAGCACCTCTCATTTGATTAGTTTACATACTCATTTTGAAAAAAGAGATTAGTGTACTTTGCTCAAGACCATCCAAATTTGAGATCATTAGCTGTATGCTTGGGCAATTAAAAAACCCACTCCTCCACGTTAATCCTGAGAGACTGGTCAAAAAGAATGTACTCAAAACCGTGCATTAAACTCTGTATTTTTTTTTCAAAGTGATTACAAACCTCAATTAAACACTTTTTAAAACAGTTTTTCTGGGATCACATCTGTAATTGTACTGATTAATCTTTATTATTCCCTGTGCTTCAAATTCATCGTTCAGTGAAATATTTCTTTATCTTTTCTTATTTCAATCGCGGTGTGTGTTATAGGGAAATAAGTTGTCGACCGACAAGGAAAGTTAAGCATTATTTTTTGATAATGAACATTGGTGGCGCATGTATTATGAAACGCGAGAATTATGTAGGCAGAAAATCATCATGGTTTTATACCATTGCTTGGGATAATCTGTCTCTCAACAGGGGTACTACATTATAAACGGATGGGATGACCCAATCGATGTGAACTTGACAGCGTTTGCAATACACACAAATGAACTTGTGAAAACCATTGGAGAACTGGAAGGATCCATCCAGAACTGGATTGAACTGGTTGTGAACGGTTCAGACTGGCTCTCTCTAGCAACACAGTTTTCACCTGAGCAATGGATGCGTACATGGGACGCCATGTTTCATATGGCGTAAGACAAACTTTCCCATCAGATACCCAATGTGCTTGATTTTTTATGCTTATCGTATAGCCTACACCTAAAACTTCTCAAACTATTATGTGAGAATGTATGGAACACCAAATACTTATGTAAATGAACAATGTTTATTTTATGAGTATGTCCCTTAAACTTTTAATAATTATTATAAAAGCGAATTTTTCACTTTCGTTTAGGATCGATAACAATCCCTGTTGTTCCAGATACATGTAATGCTGTAATCATATTGAAATTGCAGACCTTTAAAGACAAGAATCAACTGAGAATTTTTTAAAAAGCTAATCGTTCTTTTTATGATATCTGAATATTACTATTGGGTGCACATAAGTGAATCACTGCTGTCTATAGAGTAAAAGTGATCAGTTATTTTTTTTTCTTGGACCTCTTTATTTATTGTGAAGTATGTAACTTGATTTTGTTTCAATATGCATTTAATGTGTGACCAAATTTTCATTAATTCCAGGTCTTTTGATAATTGGACTGCACTGTTTGAAGACTTGAATCCAAGGAAGTAAGTATACTGGTTGTTGAACATTGTAAGAACACACTAGTTTCAAACCCCAGATCTTCCAGAAAATCCCCTGCTATTTTAGTGACATATCGCCAGAGTCCATTATAGACAAAAATTAAGACTTACAATGTAAATAAAAGAAAGGGAGTATTTTGGTCATAACAAATTAGAAGTGAAAACTGGTATCAACTCCCAAATCTTTTGGGGACAAGGCTCCTACTCTTTCACTGACATACAGCTTGGGAAAAAAATTATAACAAGCTCTTTTTTCATAAGGGTTACAATATTTTAGTAAAATTCAGTGTTTTGAGTTTTTGGAAAGACAGGATGCAGGAACACAAGCCAGTCAACAAGAGAGAACATCTTGAAGTCTTGAAGCAAGAAAGAGCTGCAATGACAAGAGAGTAGAACCCTTATGAAAAAGAGCTTGGTCTAATGATTTTTGGTTTAGCTGCATCACCAGAGTCCATAAACTCAATAGACCATAGTCATTCTGTCCTCTGCAGTACATGGATCCGCAAAAGACCTCCTCTCCCTACCATTCTGACCAATTGTTTTTGCCTGGTTTTAAGTTGAGTTTATTTCTATCAAGTCCTTGTCAATAAAAGAGAAAGTTATATGCAATCACTTTTATTGCAAGATCTATCTAGTCAAATAATTAAGAGGCACAGTATTATATTTATTGTAATTTCACAGGTATGGCTTTAAGTCCTATCCCGGGCAATAATAGGGATTAATACCTTAATACCAAAGAGCACTACCAAATCATTCTTTTTAAATCCAGAGATTTGTGTAAACATACTTATAAGGGAACTGGGAGTTTTGTGTAGTAACGCTATGGGACTGAGAGAATATGTGCCTTTACGGTTCTTACATGGACAGAATTCTAGTCTGTCAGCTCATAATGCATGCAATCATACTGTAAATGCTATTAGAAACCCACTTTTTTCACATTCGTTGTGCAGATCATTTTAAAAAACGACCATTATATGTCTTTGGTAAGAAAGAATTCATGAATAGATTGTTGGACATACACAATAATGAGTAAAGCCCAGCGCACACTATGCGATGCGATTGCAACAAATTGCCAATCGCATCGCAGTGCAATCGCATTGCAGGCTAGCGCACACATTGCAACAGGCGCTGCATATCACCATGGTACCCCTCTTTTACGCGGATGCGCGCAGTAATACAACCTCCATCTCTAGCAAATCTGATTGGCTGAAATTATCAAAATCGCAGGAAAATCGCAGGAAGATTTGACATGTAAAATGTCTGAAATTTGGTCTGCGATTTTTCTGCAACACAGCGCATCGCAGTTGCAGCGTGTTGCAGGTTGGCGCACACTCCGCGATTGTGTTGCAATCGGATCTTAGTGCAATCGCATCGCATAGTGTGCGCTGGGCTTGTGTAAGTAAAAAAAAAAAAAAAAATTAGCTTGCGTTCATAACACTGTCGCACAGGCGGTGAGCGCTGCAATCAGCTGATTAACTAGATTCCTTCAGGCATTGTAATGGAAGAACTGTAAATATATGTATTAAGGAATCAAATATCTGAGACCATCCCTGTGTCTCTTCACTGAGATGCTGTTAATTTGCCTCAGTTTTCTTAGATACAACTTTTTTGAACAAAGACTAAAACTGACCAGAAATAGGAAAAAATTAGCAAAGAAAATGGGATTCACCAGGATTCAAAATATATATTAAAAAAAACTACATCACTTCAGAGTGATCACTTGCTTTATCCCAATGGTGATTTCTATCCTTTGGGTTTATGGAAGTTTCTATAGCTTCCGATCATCTGAGGATTGAAAACTAAGAGGTTCTCTGGGATGAACTTCGACATAAGGGCTTGCCATAGCTCAGTCTGTAGAGCACCTGTTTTGTAATCAGGAGGTGTTGGGTTTAAATCTGGATGGAATTCCATTTTCATTGCTTATTTTTTCATTAAATTATATCTCTCATGTCTCTCTCTCTATCTCCGCAGCCTTACTATTCTTCTAGAAGACCTATTGACCTCAGCGTTACCTGGTAGTGAGGTTTATCTTCACCAGATAGCGAGTATGGAGGTAGCAGTCATCCAGGCTATGTATGGGGCCAACAATGCATTCAAACTACTAGAAGGTATCGTCACACATTTTAGTTTACTGTAATCGTTGAAATTACATTAAATTTCGCGGATTTCGCGTGAAGATCGGCAGGCATGAATTTAAAACCCCCCCGAATATATGAGCATGTTTTTTTATGCATGAATAAGGTGCGTTCCATTGCTTGCTTACTAACATGCAGCGCGAATTCAAGAACCTGTGAACATTTTTGAGGCCGCTCAAAATAGCGCGAAAATAACAGCGAATTGTGATATTGGGAAATGTGATAATTTATATTCAGTGCCTTTAATAGTCTTTAGTAGTTTAGTAAACAATATAATAATTGTTGCACTAATGTCTTGCTACTGCCATTTCAAATTTAGGCAGTCTGCGATAAATTGCCTAAAAATAGCGGAGTCCTCTCTTCCTCTTTGTCTTTCCCCCTTAACAATTAATGTTACTTATTATCTTTTTGTCTTCTCATATTTCCTGTTACTCAAATATCCCTTCTAACTTGCTTCTTAAGACTTCTATTCCAACTTTACTATCTCGAAAGTAACTGACCAAAGTGGTTACAGTGTATTATTATTTGTTATTATGGTTCAATTATGATTCTGCAGTTCATCATGTTTTTTGAGCCTCCAAGATTACAGAAGCAGTGGAAGATCTATAAGGGTTTAAGGGAAGCCCAAATTCTATAAATTGAAAAATACTCATATACTATACATGGTAAAATGGGAAAATTTTTGATGATGCCCCCTATTTCTTTGAGGCGCACCCCTATATTCAAATCCTGGACCGGTCACTGGTGAAAAAACAATAAAATTTCCAAAGGCCTCCTCTAGTTATTAGGCGTAGTAAGGATAGGACAAGTGATGAGAAAGAGCAGGCTGAAATGGTATGGTCATGTCATTTCACAGTTGTTGGGAAGAATCCATGTGGAAGACCTCGCAAGAAATGGGGGAAAACTATCAAAGAGGACAGAAAAGTGTCAAACATTACCCACATTGACCCAAATGACAGGACAGCATTGAGGAGAGCCATCAAGGAAATGAACTGTCCAACCACATAAAGTGGCAAAAATGGACAATAAATGCACTGATGATGATGATGATTTTGACGTTTGAGGGGAAACATTCTTTACTTTTTTTTCTATTTCATTGTATCCTCATAGACCTGAGTAAAGGATATGTCAGCGCAGATTTAAAAGGAACAGAAGTTCTTGGCATCTTTGAATTTATCCTCAGAGTGGATCTTATTCAACTGAACAATGTGCTATCACAACCTGAGGTGGTGAGTTATCTAATTGATCTTTTGTCTCCTGCAGGCTCCAAGCAACCATTGAGTGTTGTAGTTTGTAGTTTGATATAATGCAATTTCTGGAAATAGGCCTAAAGGTTTTGAGCTGCAAATATATCAGACATGATGTTGTCTAGTGAATCTTATTTATGGTCCATATGTGTTGAACATTAATTACGTTATTTCTAGATAACAAGAAATCAATATCATACATGTAACTGACACTATCTTTTAATAGAAGACTAATTTATCTAAAGTGGTTTCACAACGTAACTGGCATAGAGTTGCATAATATTGAACACAAACTATAGAATGCTCAACACTGAAGGTATGCAGCAAAATGTAACATGTTTTTTTTTTTTGCATCTTTTTGCGTAGCTAACCCTCGGTCTATTGTGTCATAGGGTTGCATAGGCATGGCATAGGCATGGCACAGACGCTGCGCAAAAACCCACCACTACTCTACGCAAGTCTACGCCGATTTTGGAGTAAAACCCCCCTTGAGGAATTGATTCCAATGCTTTTCTGTTCTGGGGCTACATGACAGTGTACAAGTTCAATAAATCATGTTGAATCCATTTCTATTACCAGATTGGTGTAGTATCTCAGTATGGTCTTCCAGCACTCTTCTGCAATGCAACAGTACGTGATGTCATCTTGGACCTACCTGGCAAAGGGGTCGACACCAGTTATTTTGATAGAACAATCTGTTCTGTGGATTATGAAAGAGCTGCAGAGGAGCTCTATGTGTTTGTCAATGGACCTGAGGTTTATAGATGGGTAAGACCTTATGCATGGAAAATAAGATTGAAGGTAGAGTGTATCTATACTCTGATATTCCAAGGAGGACCATAAAAAAAAAAAAAAACGAATAATGGAAATTTCAAACTAAGAAAGGAAAAGTTAGTTTAAACATCCAATAATATTGTTTAGGTCAACACCTATACAGTCTGTGTCAAAAAAATGGTGCAGTCTGGAAAAAAATATTTAGGTATGAAATCTTCTCAAACGATGTGTGTTTGTGGTACCAACTTAAAGTAAAAAGATTCTTCTTGCTGATGCACTTTGTTTTGTATCATTTGCTTTTGTAAAACAAAAGTTATGCTAAATTTTATGCGGTGATGAGCTTATCAAAATTACACACATCCATTGTTTCGGTGCCCTGAATTCATGGCTATTATGTGCGAAACCCATAGAAAAGCATGCACAAAGTACATTCTTTCTTGCTTATAGAAAATTTGTCATATCTCAAGATCTACATCACCAAATGGAATGAAAAAAATTGCAGAAGATAGCCTGATGTTCCTACTTTATGGAAATATCAAACACTTTTAGAATGTGATTAATGTTCATACTTAAAACAAATGTTTTCCACTTGTACCATTTTATTTGACACAGACTGTAGGCCTATATAAACATAATGACAAATATTGTACCAGCATAGATGTATAAAGATGATAAAACTTTGTTTTGACATGATTTTTTAATTATTGGTAGAAGAAGTAGTTGATTGTAATTTGTGTAGTGGTTATGATAGGAGGAAGATTTTTACAGGTAGTAAGAGTGGAAGAAGTTGTGGTAGTAGTAGACAGTAGTCTAGTTAGTAGAAGAATAAGTAGGAGCAGTAGTAGTTGTAAATGTATTAAAAAAAATGTTACAAGTATATTGAGCAGCAGCAATAGTTGACAGTGCTAATCCATATCAGACAACTAGTGTTGCAAATCAAGTGCTAAACTTTCACAAGCTAACTGTACTTATGGTAATCATTCTCTTGTTCTTCTTCCTCTTTGACAGTTAAACTTAGCGATCATTCCCCAACCGGACGAATACTTCAAACCCTCTGAAATTTACATGGATTCCTATACAACCGTTATAGAAGACTTTGTCAATAACTTGGCAAATGTTGGTGAACTTGCGCAGGATTTAGGAGAACAATTCAAGATCGGAGAGATACTGGCTTACTACGAGAAACAGTGGTTAACAGACATGATTGGCATACACCCAACCAACAAAACAGAGTAAGAGTTGGTCTTGTATTTAACCTGTTGAGAGCGGGAACCGGGTATACCCGGGTCCCGTCTAACACACTCATGGACGGGAACCGGGTATACTCGGTTCCCTAATGATCACATCTTTATCACCAAATACCCCCTAAAATTCACCTTTTGCACTACTTTTGTTGAATTTTTGCTATATGCAGTATAGTTAATTTATGAAAAGAGCGATATGTTCTAGTGAAAAACATGTGATAACTATTTGATATATTTATTAAATAAGCTTTTTAAATAGATATACTTCTCAGGCACTCAAAAGAATTGCGTCAACCAGTGTATATAAGTTACCATCAGCAATTTTTAGCTTTTTCGGTTTCGCTGATCCTCCTTTGTACTTCTTTTATTGTTAGCCCATGACAATTCAATGGATCAGCGCAAGGTGTGAGCGGTCTTCTAACATGGGCGCCCACACACAAAAACCCGGATGTATCTGGAGAAAAGAAGTATCGATCGGTGCCTGTAATTAGCCAGCGCTTCCAGTGGCTTAGCTGAGAAGAAAACTATTCTTTCAAATTAGAGAACGGGTCGATATCTAACCTAAATGACTAACAATATCTACATGTAACCCCCAATTAGTACCTCAAAAGAAGAGGATATACGGCTTAGTTTGAAGTTTGTAAGAAATGAAAAGAAAGGAATAAAAAGAGAGAGTGTGTTCAAGAATCAAGTTGGCAACCAAAGGACTGATATTCATTTTTGTTTCCTTTGTAACTAAAACACATAGGTTCATCTTAGGCCATGGTATCAATAAAAGATCTTTAAATAGGGATAACACTAAAAAAAAAAAAAAAAATCCCTTTGTTCACCTTGTTCCATACTCATTAAGGTGTGAAACATTTTCTTTCAGGCCAAGACAAGATAGGCCTACTCAGTTTACAAAACGGTGTAATGCTTTTCTTGTTCACAATATTATTATCTTTTCTATGTAGTAATGTCGAGTTTGACTCGATGTAGAATATTCAATCATGTAGTGATAAGGGGCAATCAAGAACACCAAAAACATTATAGAAAAAATATATATGTTTAAAAAAAAATCAATCTTCACTTCTAAGGTCCATTACCAGCGTGCGACCAGGCTACGCATGAGCGATTTAGCCAGAGCCCGCAAGCGCGGACAGGATCGCCTTTTTTTTAATCTCGTCTCGGGGTAATGACATCAGGCCAAACAATTTCGTCGTCAACGGGTTAACTCTTTGACTGCTATATTCCCTTACTTCCATATGTTTCATATTAGGAGCACTCATTCCCCTATCCAATGGGTTAACTGTGTATTATTTTCCATGGGCATAACCTTGACTATTTATTTGATTGGTGTGAAGGCATGGAATTTTACATGTGCATGCAATTGTTTGTCTTGTTGTTAACTTGTTAGCCAACCATAAGCTGTGTATGAGAATCAATGTTTAATAGACTTAAATTGATGAGAATCTGTCCAAGAAAATACAATTTTTTTTGTAGACAACCTGTTAAAGCCAGTATGTAACACTCAAGGACAAAGAGTTAGTACTGTAGTAAAAATTCTTTTGTAAGTTAATTCCTGTTTTGTTATTTGTTTGTTGTCCATTTTTTAGCTGGGACGATCTTCTGTTCCAACAGTTGACTGCCGTATGGGAGGACCTAGATAAATCATTGTCTGAAATCCCTGGATGGGACCAATACAGGACTAATGTCTACCTCATATTATCAGCTATTGAACAGATCACCAGTATGAATGCAACAGCAGGTTGGTTTGAGAACCCTTATTGAAACACATAATGTTTTCAATTAACATAAAGCCATCAAACATATCTACCGTACATGTATAATTCTAAGTGACTTAGAAACTGAGATATCATTAAAATGTCATTCTTACATCTACATTGTAAGACAATTAAATTTAACAAATCGGCCTAAAAAGACACATTATTTTGACATTTTACTTCTTAATTTAGATGATGACATCAATTTGCTTTGATTCAATTTGATTTACAATTAAAGAGGTTGGCTTAAAATCACAAGTACAATGTAAATCAACATTATTATATATATTTTTTTTACCATATTATAAATATTAAACTCTACAATGTTTAAATACTGCCTTGTAATTTACTTAAGTATAACCCAGTCCCATATCATATTAAAATAGCCAGTCAGACTAATTTATGATATCTATAGATATTTTGTCATATCCGTATTTGCTGTAATGTTGTCTTGCCTACTGACTGGTGGATTTGAGATGTTGGGTCTTAACCTGAAAATTCAGTAATCAACAGATATTGTTTGATATGTCATTACAGGAGTACAACCCTTCACTCTGGCCAGCATTGTTCCCAACGTAACAGAGTTCATCATCATCCTGAGAGAGATTCCAAACCTCAGTGATGACATCATCTACCAGCTTATCTATGCGCCTATTGATCCAGTAAAAGTGAGTTCATTGTTAATCATTAGATATGCAAAGAACAGAGAAAAAATTAAAGAAAGTTGGATTGTGATTTAACTTATAAAGGATGGCCATGATGATGATAGTGGCGGTGATGGTGGGGTTCTTCTCCTTCTTCTTCTCGAGTCCTTTCTCTCGTTGTTCTCATTGTTCTGTTTTCATAATTTAATCATTGTTTCTTAGGGAAATCTGAAACTGAATTAAACTCTACCCATTAAGTATTGAACGCAGGCGATCCCATTAGGCGAATGAATAGCAAGATCAGCTTGAGAGTAGGGGGTGGGGAGAAGAGGGCACTGCAGAAAGTGACTCATGGTCTCCTCCTCTCCACATTCGCAATTGGCCATTAATACCTTGCAACGGTGGGGGTAATGGTGGGGGGAGTGATGATATGATGATGGTGCTGATGCGGGTGATGATGACAGTGTTGTCGGTGATGGCTGTGATGATGATGATGATGATGATATGATCAAGCAGCTTATCTATGTGTGCACCCATTGATAATAGTTATGATCTTGATGATGAAGATGATGGTGGTGGTGATGATGATTATGATGATGAAGGTACTGATAGTAATGCTAATGCAGATGGTGGTGATGATGATGATGATATTGATGATAGTGGATTTTAGGTGATATGATGGTGTTGATAATAGTTGTGCTGTTTATCTAACACTGTAATAATGTTCTCATCATTTTCTCCTAATAGCTGATTGAACTAGCATCTACAAACAGTTGGAATGAGACATTGTGCCATGCAGAACTCCTTAGTGGTATCTTCATCAACCCAGCTGGACTAAACCTGACGCAGCTCCAGGGGGCGCTCTGTGCAATCGATTTTGAATCTCTGATAGGACAGTTGTCAATGGGAACTGGGATCGAGCATCTTATTTCCATGGTAGGCTGATATTCTTACAAAAGCTGAAGCTTTATATTTTAGCATACTTCATACTGTAAAGTTTATTTTAACACACTTTCATGATTGAATATCTATTTTTGAACAAGATATATATATATTTTTTATTCATTAAATTATCTGTGTTCATAACTTAAGTGTAGTTTTCAACAAGAGTACAATCTTGCCTATATATAAGCAGCATAATTATGTGCTGCTGTTTTCTTTCTATTAACAACAAAATCATTCTCCTATTCCACATAATGTACCTCTCGACTATATATTTTATCTACAATACTTTGTATATTTATAGCTGTGTATTTTATTCTTCTATTCACTGAAATATGATGTTGTTGTTCATAAATTGAATCAGTTTGAATTCATATTGATAAACATTTTTAAACCACCAGCTGTTGGCGTAAGTACTCTATGTACCTCTCAAAGATGTGTACCTTTTCCTATTCAACTCTCACCAAGGTTAATAATCATAATTTCTCATGTCCTCTATACTCAGATCATTGATCAGATTACATCGTTCAATGGTGGAGATGATTTCGGCATTGGTGATTACGATCCCGCCCAATGGGCTTCCAGGATTGAGCAGCTTATCAAATCGTTTGATGCACAAAATATAGAGGGGTATGTACATTTAGGCCAATTTACTTTCCTTTGTGTGTTTGATCATGCCCTGTGAATGTACATTGTAAGCCAGCAAGGGCATTAACTGTACAAGCCAACGCTACACTTTCATATACAGACATTTTCAGGATTTGAGAGGGCAGGATAATCCCGCTGTGCTGTATTCATGCAGAGGGCGGCGGCTTATTCTTTTTCTTTTCTTAAGTCGCCTAGTTTTCTTTGAATATTTGCTTCAAAGGCACTTCTAATTCCTAACAAAAACATTCATGATGATCTTTAGAGATATTGACAAGTAAGTGACTGAGGGGATTTAATATGTTGTAATCTCATTTTATGTGATATGATTCTATTTTAGTGGTCGATTTTGATGTAAAATTAATTTGAAATTATATTCATTATAGATGTTATGCATTGACGTCGTCGCGCTGCCATCTTAGAGGCTGAGGTCATTGCCTTGAACGTGTTTGTGATCTGCAGCTGGCACATATCTGACAACTCCTTTTACATGTATTCCTATATCCTCTGAGAGAGGGCGCTATAACATTATGACATCATAAGCATAAGGTCTATTGTAAAATGTTTCTCCCATAACAAGAAGACAAGTTGAAAATTGAAAATAAATGAAATGAAATGAAATGGTGTATTATGGTATTATGAGCTTGCTAATTAATTCATATATTAGGCCTACTATAGTATGATTGGAATGATTTAATTTGATTTGATGTTAATAAATTCAAAGGTTCCTCCAATCCCTGGCTAATGAGCTCATGATGGTCTATGAAGATATAGACAGCCAGCTGGTGAACGTTACTGGATGGCTAGAATTCAAAGCAGATCTGACTATTCTCATGTCTGTTCTCCAATACACAACACCGTTCCTGGGCAATGGGACTACAGGTGAATTGTCCTATATTTTCAAGCAACATCTTACTTGACCAATTGCAGTAAAAAACTCATCTTTTGTTCACATTTTTATGCATATCTTTATAATGCATATCCATATTCCAACATACAAATTTCATTACAAATGCATACAAATCACAAATGAATTTTAATCTGTTTCTTCTCCAGTATTTTTGAGGTATTACTAAGAATTTTCATTTGATGAAATATTTTTCTTATGACAATGTGATATTATTAAATGGTTATATACATGTATTATGTACATTTTTGCCTACAAAAAAATACTTCCAATGTTATCAGGCATGTCAATTATGTATTACAATCAACACATTGTTTACCATTTTTGCCATTTAAATGTGATAATAGAGTTTATGAATGGATAAATGAGACTATTTATTTAACAAGTATTCAATTATTGTCCGCAGTGGGTGGTGAGGCAATATCTCTATCCATGCTGGTTCCTAATGCCACTGAGCTAGAGATTCTCCTTGCTCAGAAAACACCATTGAGTCCGGATATCATCAATACACTCATAAACACAGCCATCAACCCAGTAACTGTGAGTAGACTATCTATGTATGATAAATATCATTGGAGAACAAAAGCTATTTATGATACGTATGCATTTTTATTTGCGACTTATTGATGGTTTTTACGCAAAGGGTCACAATTGTTCTTTCGTTGTATACTTTTTATCATAATTCAATTTTTATGTAATGTTTATACTGAATTTAGTTGTATATATATTTAGTTTTATCTAATATCAACCTGATATTTTAAGTTGTTTTTAAAGTGTAAACTTGAAATGTGTCAGTCCTCGGACTGCCTTTTTCAGTATTTTCTAATAAATTCAATCGAATTGAATTTAACTGTCATGTTGCAGATCCTTGAACTTGCCCTGTCCAATGACTGGAACTCCACATTATGCACTGAAGAAGGTCTGATGATGTTGTTTGTTTGGCCAGAGGGTCTGAACCTGACAGACATACAAGATGTGCTGTGCAGTGTGGATTTCAAGAACACCATCATGGAGCTGATGCAAGAGGGCGCTATTGAAAGCATTATCGCTTTGGTAAGGGATATAAGCATTAAAAAATTTTGTAGCATTAATTTGGCACAATTTAAGAAAAAAAATTCTTTATAGAATGGCTAGCCATGCATGCGGTAAATTTGCCATGCATAAGTAATTATCGACGCATGGCCAGCCATGCATCTGGTAAATTTGCCATACGTCGTTTGTATAAAAATTGATTTTCCACAAAAAAATTCCACCTTTCTATAAACTAAATTATACACAGGTTTTTTCGTGCATCAGTAGGACTAGTGAGCATGCGGTAAATATAGAAACTAGCCTAAACCCACTTGGCTGTGCCTTGTGAGTTTAATAGTTCCATAGTTACCCTATGCTCACAAAACCTACCGATACTCACATCTCTGCATCATTTGTATGATAGTCCATGTTAAGTTCATACCAATCCAGATAACTATAAAGGCAATATCAGAGCCATTAATGATATCTATTCAAGGAAATCTAAATTTCCACCTAGTTTTCACTGTTGTTGCTTTTGTTATTTTCTCCCTGTAGGATTTATAACACCTCAAATGATATCATACCCCTGAAATATTACCACTTTCATCATCATGTGTTGCCATACACTGCCACTATATAAGAAGCCACCACCATCATCATCATCATTTTATAAATGTAATGATTATCATAATTCTACCCCAGATCATTGACCAGTTTTACCTGAGCATCATTCCTGAGTTCACTCTGCCTGGAGTAGATCTCACATTCCTGACAGACGTGATCCCACCTATCCTCAAGATAATACAAACAGGAGACATGCAGAACATTGGAGAGTTATTTGAAAGGTTTGTTCGAAGCTCTGTTAAGTTTTCATGATTCTGCTTAGTAAAGATTTTTTTTAAATTTTGTTTGACTAAATCAGGTTTTTTTTTTAGTATACACATTCAGTGATTAGGTGTATAATGCACAAAGTTTCATGTATGGCTCGTCAAAATGATTTAATCTCTGATTGGTTTACTGAGTTTAAAATTATTATATGCCTTATTTGATCTCAGTAGTGAAAAGGTTGACAGTTTAACACTGTAGGGCACTTGTGTTATTAATGATTAGGGATTGAAAAAAAGTTAAATGTTAATATTTGTTTTAGTTGCATTATGGAACATTCAACTGGGCTATCACAGTCAACTTTTGTTACATCTACAATATGTAAAGTGCCAACTACTCTTAACAATGTAGCATTCTTTGCTGTCAAAATTAAGAAATATACATTGTGAACCTCTGCAATTTCTGTATGATATAAAGAGTGGTACCCCTCTCCTTGTACAGCTTGAATAGCCTGTCTGCAATGTTTGCCAATGAAACATGGTACCAGGCCACCATCCAGCAACTCCAGCTTATGGATTTCATCGCGAAGACAGTTACAGATAAGATCATCATGCTAGAAGGTAAGTTTACACTGGGGTTTGAATCCCATTGGTTTGATTTGGTGAAAATGATATTTATCTTCATTGTGAACAATTTCTCATTTCATCTACAAAATCTGCTCTCAGATGTTGGCTCTCAAGGATTTTTCTCCATTTGAATGTAGTTTGGAAGATTTAGGACAATGGAGCCTTTTAGGTTATGTAATAGTGTCAAGATAAAGGTTTATAATGTAGGGCTGAGGGTTGAAAGTAGGATGTTATAATGGAAAAATCAACGTCATAACAGTTGCGTCCCATTTTTAGGAATATATTTTGCTGACTATATTTCTGATAAGTATACTTTAAATTATATATTTCCTCAAGCATTATAATTGAATTAGTATCAGATCTTGTTAGTATTCTAGTAATAATTTAAATATTTATACATATCTGTTATTACTTCATCATCCAGGACAAGCCATTAATTTCCCGAACTTGGGCAACCTCCTGGCAAACTCCAGTGAGCTTCAGAGGATCCTTTTGGAAGATTACCAAGTAGGACTAGGTCTTGTGGAAGCTCTGATGACTCTCAGCCTACAACCTAATAAGGTAACATGATTTCAATATTCATACATTACAGTTCTGTCTGATATCAGTATTTCACAGTTGATTGCAATACAATTAACTCATTCATTCTACTATCAGTTTGGTATAATTAACTGTTGATTATAATGATAACTTGGTCCCATACTAACTAGGGATAATAGTCATTTGGTCTAACGTCAAGGGTCCATATTCATTAAACCTTCATAGGCTTCGTTATCAGCTAACTGAGTACTGTTCCCTATGTAATTAGTTGAGAACTAGCTTTAGTAAGCTTTTATGATTATGGGGCCAGATGGTCTATTTGCCCCTTTGTCAACCAATTCATATAGAATAAATGGATATTAGACACAATGATTATAGCTTAACCTGAAATTAGGCAAAATAATAAAAGAGCACAGTGCCAATAAAGCCAAATGATTAGTAGATAAACCGGTTGTAGATGAAAAGGGATAATACCTTGTCGTTTAGGAACAGAAATTCATTAGACAAATTGATTGTAGATTAAATGGCAATTCACCTTTAATATACATTTGTTTGATTCATAACAGTTGATAACCTTCTTCAACATGACCAATCCTTTCCTGACGCTGTGTGCCACTGGCCAGTTCTCATCGTTCTTCTACTCTCCTCTCAATCCCGATTTCAACATCACTAATCTGGAGGAGGCAGTCTGTAAACTAGATGCTGAACAGCTTGTGATGGAGCTCAAAGACCTCATTTCCTTGGATGATATCCTTGGACAGGTAAATTACCCGTTGCTAAGATCCATAAGAGCGTTACGACCTCATGAAACTTGAATTTGCCTCAGGCTATCAATTTTGATTTTAACAGTCAGGACAACTACCCCCTGGACAAACATTCCCAGGACAATTACCCCTTAGAATTAGGGTAAGGATTAGTTGTAGTGTTAGGGGGAGGAGCCTGTTTGCAAACTTGATGCTGAACAGGTGGTGATTGATCTCAAAGGTGTTTTCTTGCTTGATGAAATCCTTGAGAAGAAGCTTCTGCCTAGAGCCCACCCGAAAGAAAATAAACACAACACTTATTTTTAATGTAGTCATTAACATCATGCTTGATGCACCAATGGGATACTTTAGCAAGGTGAGCATAAGTTGAAGGCGTAGGCTCTTTGTAAAATGATAGGGTATCATGCCCTTTCAGCTCACAGCAGGGGATTGACATGTTTGTGAGTTAGTCTTTATGTACAGGCCAACAATGAGTCATGGAAACAATTAACTGAGGAGCTTAATTTAAGGACAGGAAATTTTCTTCCATTGCAGAGGTGACCCACAGAGATACATGGCTGATTATTACCATGGCATTCATTTTAGAACCTGTCATTTTGATAATGCGGGTTTATATCCCACCGCTGCCACCAGTTTGTACCATTACTCTTTACGCAATTATATTTTAAAACATTAGAGCAGAATGACACAAATTACTGTGAAATTCATAGAACTCTTCCAATTTACCATTGTGTCTGTATAGATCCAAGTCATGGCATCCAATAACCAAACTGGCTCTTACAACTGGACAGCAGGGTATTTGACCGATGAAAGATTGAGTCAAGCCATTACACAGCTCATACAGAATCCTCCCAAACTGACCTTCGATGAGGTGTGGGTCAACAAGACACTGGAAACATTGCTTGGTCTGACTGACCGTTGGACTAAGGCACAGGAAAGGCTGGTTGGGGCTGATCTAGCCAGGTACAATGCTATCATGATGTTCTTGGGACAAAGCCAAATGATTAATTATAATGAAATCGTGTAGCTATGGACACATGGGCTTATAAACGCACATCCAGTCATGTTGTGAATAAGGACTGGTAAAGTTGCATCATTTTACCAAAATCTGGTATCTGCGCTCATTATTATTGCAGTGGAATGTATGAACATTTATATACAAGCGTATAGATACTGTGCATGTTGAATTCTAGGCAAATATATCTGTGTGATATATTCAGAAACTTTGGAAGGCACATAGACTACCCATATACATATATATTAAATTCTGACACCTTGTACAAGAAAAATCAAGTTCAGGTAAAAAGCAGCTGATGCTTGTAACATAAGGTAATTTTATAGGTTTCTAAAGTCTCCCTTTCCCACTATGGTTGAGTTTTTGTTTACATGGAAAGATCAGAAAGTACTGTAAAATTTGCCAAGGATGGGTTGTTACTATAGTGAAAAATTGATGTGTATTTCTGTTGATTCTTGAGTATTGAACTTAAATTTTGATCTGATTTTTATTTCAGTTCATTTGATGGCCTAGCTGAGCTGTTGCAGCAGGGTGTTATGGGTAACCAGTCATGGGCAATAGAGATGACCACAGCTCTGAGGACAATCGATGCTGTGCTTGATTACACCAATGATAAACTATGGGCATTGCCAGGTATGCAATTCATTGATATTATTCTGAGCTTTCATTATTACAATTAGTTGTTTGGTTGAAGCTAACATTTGCTAAATTTGTTCATAATCAGATGTTATTGTTACCATGTGCAAGTCAATTCTTGTTGTACTATGCACAAGTTTGTCTATGCTGTTTCTTCTTTCATTTTTTTTTTCTTTCTTTCTAGTATGTCTAGTATTTTCTTTCTTTCTAGTATGTCATAAATTTGGAATATTTCATCTTTATTGTTTGACTACTTCTTATTGTATCCTTGAAGGGAGAAATATCACTTTGGCGGACCTGCTCCCACCTGATATTGCCAATCAGATTGAAGCTAACTCGGACCTAACACCTGATATGATTGCACTACTCCTTGGGTCATATGTTAATGCTGGCGCAGTAAGTATCTTTTATGATAATTGAACGCCTAAGATAAAACAAAAATTATCCAAGTCCATTTTTGGGGGAAAATGTTGCTTATACATGAGAATATTAACGATAACCCTGATTTGGTCAGTGTATATAAATTACAGCGAAACAATAATTAAGAGATGCCAACCCTACGGAATAATTATAACATTAGAAATTAGAACGCAAACACTGCAAATATTTGAAACACCCAAACCAAATGACTTCTATTGAGAGAGAGCATGAATGAGATCTTTAGCTCCTTTTTGGAATACATTCAAATTAATAGTTTTCTTTTTCCTGTGACCAAGACATTTGTTTGAGCTGTTTCAACTGCATGTATTTGTGTTATTCACATTCTAATTTCTAATATTACAATTATTCTGTAGGGTTGGCATTTCTGACGGAATAATTATAACATTAGAAATTAGATCGCAAACACCGCAAATATTTGAAACACCCAAACCAAATGACTTCTAATGAGAGAGAGCATGAATGAGATCTTTAGCTCCTTTTTGGAATACATTCAAATTAATAGATTTTTTTTTCCTGTGACCAAGACATTTGTTTGAGCTGTTTCAACTGCATGTATTTGTGTTAATCACATTCTAATTTCTAATATTACAATTATTCTGTAGGGTTGGCATTTCTGATATTTCTAACTCCTATTTTCCTTGATTTTTCTCTGATGCCACAAGGAGATCAAATATCTTAAATTCAATGTTTTTATTAACGAAACAAAATGTCATACATGTGTCATTGAGATTGTAAGCAAAAACAATACAGAGATTCACAGATATAAAAGATAGATGTTTTACAGGTACATATAAATATAGAACTGTAGTTGCAGGTACCAGAAGGTGACACATGGTTGTTCAAATTGAGCCTGGCTCCGGTATTGATTTTTGACAATTAAATTAATCAAAAGTAAAGTCCATGCATGTCCAATTGTAATAAATCATAAGAAGTTTCATGGCTAAAGTAATTAAATAATTATATCTTATTGTCTTATATCAGTTGGTTGCTGTCAATAGTACGTGGTTAGATCTCTTCTGCTCCAATCCTGTTATGATGTTCCAAGTCCCTCCCGATGTGGATCTTGATGCGGCTCAACAAGCTCTCTGCTCTTTTGACTATGAGCAATGGCAACTAGCATACATGCAGGAGATACAGAACATCTTGATTGAGGTGAGATTATTGGCCCGAAATACACAAAGGTGGTTTCAAAACCATGGACTGAAACCATGGATTATATAGATTTTGTGAAATAATTACGCTTAATTTAGCGCGGACATTTAAAAAACGTCCAATATGAATGCGCGATGTTGTCATAACGTGCTAGATTTACACCAGTTGCTATGGTTTTGACATAATGAGCCCACTGTTTTGAATTGATGAGTCCACTGTTGAGTCAACGATGACATATTGGACCTTTCTCACAGTATGCGCTAAACTTAAGCGTAATTATTACACAAAATCCACCTTTGTTAATTCGGGCCATTATGTTTGGATTCCATAGTTATGTGACAAATATCCCACAGACAACTGACCCCCCAGAAAGGTAGCCCTAACCTTATTTCTTGGGGGTTGTTGTTCTGTAAGAAATAGTCCTGCAGGTAGTTGTCCTTGTAAAGTATTCTTTTGACTATGAGCAATGGCAACTAGCATACATACAAGAGATACAGAACATCTTGATTGAGGTGGGATTATTATGTTTAAATTCCATAGTTCTGTGACAAATATCCCAGAGACAACTGACCCCCCCCCCAGAAAAGTAGCCCTAACCCTATTTCTTGGGGGATGTTGCTCTGTAAGAAATAGTCCTGCCGGTAGTTGACCTTGTAAAGTGTTCTTTTGACTATGAGCAATGGCAACTAGCATACATGCAAGAGCTATAGAACATCTTGATTGAGGTGAGATTTTATTGGATCCCATGCCAGTTATCCTGTACTAGTTACAATGTAGACTGAAATTTATTTCTCCACCATGGTATAGTATTCAATTCAATTCAATTCATTCAATTCATTTATTTCTCCACAATAATAAAAGTACAATATGTACATTGCATATATATGCAAACAGACCAAACAAGATTAAAACATATACAATAATTAATATATAATAACATTGGAAATGAGAAAACTGAACAATTATTACGATGTGATGAAAAAGAAAAGACGTTATTACTGCGGAGGGAGCCAACTGGAAGAAAGAAAAAAAGTCTTAAAGCGTTGGCACCCAAACATGTAAAATACATAGAGGTAACAGTCAAATATTACCAGGATTACGTTAAATAGAATAGAAAGGTGAAAACAAACAAATAAAGAAAACAACAACAAAATGATAAGGAAACTCTACTAAGGTTGTGCTCGATTAAGGGATGTATCTATCAAGTGTTTTTTTAGTTTTCGTTTAAAACATTGGAGCGACACTGAGTTTTTTATTTCATTTGGTAAAGAACTCCACAGTTTTGGGCCGGTAAAATAGAGAGTGGATTTTGCATAGGATGTACGTATTTTGGGAAAGTGAAAATCATTAGAAGATCGAGTTTGATAAGAGTGGATACTTGCATTAATAGGAAATAAATCAGTAATATAATGAGGAAGTACATTGTTTTTACATTTATACATAAATATACCAGTTTGTAGTTGAAAAATATTGTAAATACTTAGTACTTTAAGTTTATGTAATAACGGAGCAGAATGAGCGATATACGAGGATTTTGATATTAGACGAATTGCTTTTTTCTGTAGTTTAAAAACTCTATCAGAATATGACTTAGGACATCCAGCCCAATTTATATTGCAGTATGATATGTGAGGTAAAAATAAGGTATTGTAGATAGTAAGAAGAATTTTTCGGGTAACAGATTGCGCAGGCAGTATAAAATACCAACAACTTGAGAAACTTTGGAACAAACATCTTCCAAATGATATTTCCATGACATAGATTCATCAATATGAACACCTAAAAATTTGGTATGATTTGTGTGTAATAATTGAGATATAAAGGAAATGGCAGAAGTTATCGGTTTGATCTCTGTCATATTTAGTCAGCCTCAGTTTATGAAATAAGGCATGAAATACTGTTTTAAGGGTTGTGTACAACAGCAATATGTCATTATAGAAGCTACTGTGGGTAATTGATTGAAAGCTGTACTTGTAAGTGGTACATATACTTGTCTGATGTAACTGCGCCTATAAAAATAAAATCTGTTTCTTTATGAGTATTGTTGAGGAGTTTAATAGTCAAGTGAACTAAATTATCAGTTGAAAAAAATTGGCTCGTTGATATCATGTAATTGTTCTTGTATGTATATTTTCACTGTCTTTGAACAAAAGTATTTATGAGTCTAAATTCTTTGAAAAACAAAACAAATGGCAGGGTTTAAAGCCAAGCTAGAGTTCTTACAGCCAAAATAATTTCGGATAAATCTGTAAGATACGTCCTCACATTGTTCCATTGACATATACATATGCCTACACAAGATTATATTCACGTTTCGATAATGATTTCAGAAGAAATGTTGAAAAAATAACGAAACAGTCCGTCATATTGAAATTTGGAGTAGACCGCTATATCGCCACAAGTCACGGCACGACATACACACACAGATCAGGTGCGAATCGCGTGCACATGATATACCCGTAGACTTTCCATGTGGCCGTGTTAATCACGCATGTGCTTGGACGGGCCGTCCAGATACAGAAATCATGCTTATTTTGCTCTTTTCTCAGCAAATACGCAATTTTCTGTAAATTCCTTTGGTGTGTAGTATTTATTTCCTATGCTTGAGATTCTGGTATGAACAAGAATGTTTTGATTTATTAATTATGTCTACTACTCTAGATTATCTTTAATATCACATTATAAAATATTTCCTGTACAAAATCTGGTAAAACGAACAAGAATTTTAAAGTGGATTTTACACCTTTTTGGAAGGATTCTCTTTGTTTTCATATACAAAATTGGCATTAATTTTATGTATATTTTAGGTTGAGAGTGGGAAAGAAGTGAACTTCACATCGATCACAGAGAACTTTCAGAGACTAGCAATGGGCATCCAGACTCTAATTGACCAACCACCAACCCTGTTGAAATACAATGAAGAATGGTTCAATAGCATCATCCAAAGAACTGGAGCTATTCTCGAGGACACCTACAACGAGACACAGATCTTGTAAGAATTGTACTTTATGTTTATGACAGAAAGAAGTGGAAAGAGGGAGAGTCAACAACCCCTCGTAAAAGGGAAACATGAGGACTGAAATAAATGATGATGATGTTTTTCACTTCTCTCTTTCATTTTGAACTGTGATTTGCCAACTTTTTAATTTACCTTTCCAACCACACACACACACATACCTATCAAGACACAGTACTTGTATGATTTGCCCAGTTTTGATCTTTATTTCTCTCTTTCCTCCCAGCCCTAAGACAAAAATTGTTGAAGTCATAGTTTATTGAATTAATGCTGAAACTCGAGTCAAGCTCTGGCACATTCTGTGTTTCAATGGTTTTACAAGATTATCAAACTTTCCTTTTCTGTTTATTATTTTTGAATTCTTAATTGTACCCTATTTGTTTGGATAGGGCTCATTAAGGATGTGTGAGACATTGAAGTTTGAATGACAGCCGTCGATTGAGTTTATTTTTAAAGTAACCACAAAATAAAAAGTATTAAGTAATGAATGAAAAAAATATAATTGTGCATATTGTGGCAGGCATTATTGTCCCTATTCTCCTGTACACTGGTATGCCTTGACTCAAAATTTTGGACATATCATATTACAAATTCATATTGATTTTATATTTTTGCATCTTTTTGCAGGGATCTTAATAATCTTGGCATGATGTTGGATCAGGTATGGTTAGATATCGCAGCCTCTAACCCATCTCTATTAGTACCGGCCAGAATGAATGATTACATCACACAAGTACTCATTGACCTACTAGAGAGGCTACCAGGTATGTGGAGAAATGTGAAATTGATGCCTTTTGGGAGATATGTTCTTTATTTTTGAAAGCCTCATCAGAAACCATGCAGTTACTCAACTTAAGGATTGCTTATTAATCTCCTGTGAATTTATGCATGACATAAATTCATAGTTACATGTATCTGGGGTATATTGTGCATCTTATTATGCGTCTTTGGTTAAACCATGTTCAAGACCATATGATGTTACAATATGATTCAATTCATTATTCTTGATGAATGCATAATTAAGATTTATTTTGCGGATCAAAAAATTTTTTTTTTGTTCGTGATGTCTCAATTGGTTTTACTTGATCTGTAAATGCATACTGATAAAATGTGCAGTAGAATCACCACTATAAAGCTACAATGTAGCTATTCAGGACTGTTTTACTTGCAATAATTCTTTTCCTGTTTTTATTTACTGAAGGGAAAAAAACAAAAGATTATTCTTTGCAGCGCCACGTTTTCTCTAACTTCTGGACATTGTACAGCAGAAAATGTGAAATAAAAATATTCCTATTCATGCAATAGACCCGGTGAGAAGCTCTATTTAACTTGGCTAAGCCTCTTTGAATTGAGCAAAATCTCGTACCATCACACTCATGTCTATTTACTATTTCTATATTAATTTTGCCTGCTCTAGGTCAAACCTACACTATACCAAGACTTGAAGAGCTGTTTGGAGACACAACATATGTGAGGGCGCTTCTTAGTCACAGTGATATTGCACCTGAGATCATCGATACCTTTATGATACTTACTGTTGAACAAGAGAAGGTAAACTACAATCATGTCAAAAGAGTCAGATATTGCCAGGATGTCTTTGTCAAAAGATTTATTTTTAAATTTATTAATTTCTTTGAAGAATAAGGTTATTTTTTGGGTGAATTATAAGTTTTATTATGTCATAAGGGCGCAAGATAAACAGGTAAATGTAAAAATGACTACTTATAGTCACAAGGACATGGCATCTCTGATCATAATGCCTTCATAATACTTGTTGTAGAACAAAAGCATGTAAACTCTAATTATGTCAAAAGACTCAAAACTTATCTGGATGTATTTTTAAAAGTATTTTTGAGATTAATTTCTTTGTGTAGGGTTTGAATTGTACCTGTGGTGTAACTTCTGGCATTTGTGCCATACAAAACTTTTTCATATTATCTAGACATTTACTTCAATCTTGGATTTTTTGAAGACAGAGATTCATCTTCGGAATGTTTCTTTTTTTTTTAAATGGCTTTATATAGAAATATTTTGTATTATGTTAATATTTATTATCTATTGTCAGAGAAAAATCTATTTTTCTTGCTACAAATATGTGTGGCATGCAAAGATACATGTAATCCCCCTGACTCACCTACTGTCTATAGACAGTTTATGATATCTACATAATGTGTATGATGATTTTGTCGAGCTGTGTATACAAGTGTTTCTCAAAACTTTTTATGATCCGACCACGTTTACATTATTAATTTCTTTGTAAATATCTTTGTATATGCTATCTTGTATTTGTTTTGTCCTGCTTTTTATATGTTTTTAATGAATATATATAATAAATTCAATTCATTTCAATTCAAAGCTAATAAATTGTTCTTCTTTTGAATGTTTTTTTTCTCAGATTGAGTACCTGGTTAACACTCCTGATGTGTTTGTTGAGCTGTGTCAGTCTGGTCAGTTCTCAACATTCTTTCAGCTTCCCCCTGATTCACCCACTGACATCACTCTAGTAGAAGCTGCTGTGTGTAGTACTAATCTCACGTTAGTTTTAGCCGAACTGGATGAGAAATTCAAAGTCACAGAGATCATATCTCAGGTCAGTGCATGAGAGATTATTTATATTCACTATTGATCTTGTGATTTGTCTTGATTCCAGTAGATAAACTTTTATACAATCATGTAAGTCTTTTTCTTTTTACCATCATGACATTCAACATGTATTTATGTAAAATAGCTTTCCCTCTTATAATAACATTGTGCAAAGACACAGGTTGTATCTTTTCGTCTATTTATTACAAAGATTCAGCAGTCTTGAATCAGTAAGAGAGACTTTTGTAGGGGGGGGGGGTGTTTCAGCAAGTTGTAAATGAAGTAACTCATGACTTTAGGATTGGCATCAGTGATGGTCAGTCCTTGTGATTAAAAATATATAACATTGTCAAAAGATTACTTGGCTGATATCTGCTAACAGCATTCTTTTATCATTTGTATGTCATTGTTAGTTTACTGTAAAAAAAAATCTGTATCTTTCAGTGTTTCCTTAGTGCATTCTCTCTAATTTAAGAAACAATATATTGTAGAAATAATAAATTATCTTTATCCCTATCATTATTCTAGGTATAAATCTAAAGATTGAGCATATCCTTGCCAACGATCCATCACAAGATAGCTGCCTCGCTTCATACGATGGAGTTTTCAAACCTGAACATAAACATAAACATCATCACAACATTAAGTGACTAATATGTGCTAATTAACAGCATTCTTCATAAATTTTTCTTTACGTTTTTGTCTCTCAGTGTTGCCTGAGTGCTTTCTCTCTAATTTTAGAAATGATACTGTCAAATGAATAAATTATCTACTATCATTATGATAATTTCTCCATGAAGATCGAGCGGATCCTTGCAAACGATCCCACGGTGCCTCTCTTCAGCCAGATAGCTGCTTCGCTCCGTACGATGGAGTTTTCAAAACTCATCAATAATTATAAATTATGTTTATCATTATTATTTCTACATAAAGATCGAGCGTATTCTTGCAAACGACCCCACGCTGCCTCCCTTCAACAAGACGGCCGCTTCGCTCCGTACGATGGAGTTTTCGAACCTCATCACTGCTCTCATCGAGACCCCTCCCAAAGTGACCGTTGACCCCATCTGGTGGGAGAACGTCTATAACAGGTCAGAGGTCATTGTGTTGCAGTGGCTGCAGAGGTTGACCGAGCAGGCCATGAACGGCAGCAGTGTACCTGGGCTTGATACGTGAGTCACTTCTTGTTGCCCTTTGTATGCCACCAATTTGTAGCACAGAAAAGGTGTGAAGTAATTTTGTCACTTCAAATTGATTTGAATGACTTTTGTGTGATGTGAATACTACAAATTACAACTCCATTCTCTGTAATTTATGCAAGCATTAGTCGTGATCAAAAAGATTAGTAAGGGATGTCATTTTATGATTATAATGGTAGGCCTATAGTCAGAGACACTTTGTTGTGTTTGAAGTCAATAGTGACTTAATTCTACATACAAGTAATTTTTGACGATTTAACATTTGTTTTGTTTTCAGGGTGCTTGCTCAGCTTAGGACATTGGATATTCCTGGTTTCGATGTGGATCAGTTAGAGATGTGGATCCAGCAATCCCAAATCATACAGAGTCTCATTGCCCAAGCTCTTACTGGCACATCTCTTATCAATGGATTGGCAACCAATGGTAAATGTTTTGTTGCTCATACTGATGCCAGTTTTGCATGCTTGAGCAGAACATAATTTTGAGAGATTTTTCTTGTTGATAATGCAATGGAATCCAAATAAAGAAATAATAATGAGAAAATGAAATATAACGAAAAAAATATAACATTACTAAATTGATTTATTTAAGAAAAAGGTATTACAATCAAATTAAATTGTAGCTAGTAATATATTTTTTAATGACATTGTCACATATGCTTACATTATGTATTATCCTCAGAAACTTTTAACTATTCATTAGCCAAAAGTTAATAGTTACATCTAGTAATTTAAGAGTACATTTAGCTACGTGAAATACCTCTTAATTTGAGAGAAAAATCAAGAAAAAAATGTTGAATCAGGGACAATTTGAATCTGCAACCCCTACATGTTCTATTATCTGGCTGCATCTGAATTCACATATTTTTGTGTGCTTTAAATTTAATAACATTTTGGTGCAGAGACACAAGGATTTATTCTGCCAATACTGCAAGAGCTGTTCCCAGATCCTGAGCTCATCAGAGAACTTCTTAACTTGACAGGACTGCCTGCAGATGTCAGTGAAATATTCTTACAAACCATACCACAATTACAAAAGGTACATACAACCATAAGACATTCACTTGTGGACCATTATGTAAATACTTTACCTACTGCAAATTAAATGTGTTGTTATAGATGTGTTGTGGTGTAGTGGAAGAGTTGCAAACCATCAATTACAGGATTACGCCGTGGGAATCCCAGCGATATCTACAGGGTTCCCACAGTCATGGAAAATCCTTGAAAATCCTGGAAAAATTTGTGGTCAGGGAAAGTCAGGGAAAAGTCAGGGAATTTGGAAAATTTGTGAAAAGTCATGGAAAAGTCATGGAATTCTCTTTTTCCAAATTTCTGGGGGAACCCTGGGATGGCTGTGATAGGAGGTAGAGGCCATCAGAACGTGTCTGATTTTGGAAAACGTGCCAGAAAGGAAGTCATGGAAAGCAGCAATTTAGTCATGGAAAAGTCATGGAAAAGTCATGGAATTCTGTTTTCAAATTTCTGTGGGAACCCTGTATCTACATTTAGTGTCATTCGACCCAGCTGAAGTAAAGACGTCTTGGCCAAACAAAATTTATTGTATGTGGGAGCAGCCTATTGATGTAGCTCAGCCATAGCTGGGATATCATTATAATAATACTGTACCTCTGAATAGTCTCAAATGATAGATGGTACTTGATATATAATATCTATGCTTTATAATATAATGTTTGTTTTTTTAAGGGGAGGGGTTGTTTTCTTACACCCTGAAGTCCTTTTAATCTTCAAAAAGATGGTTCAACAGACAGCAAAACATTTACAAATGTGTCAAATCAAATATCAATACATTCTTGAATTATTTAAGTGCTTTTCAATAATGAGCAACTAGCTGGCATGCAGACTGTAGGTAAATTGAAATATATTGCCTATGTTTGGATTCATTAAAATTATGCTATAGTCACTCTATTTGACTGAAATATGTTCATTTTTTCTAATTAACTCATTATTCTTGTTCATGCTTGTGTCCTTCCAGTGGCTTCCCATGTTGATCAGCCCAGACCCTCTTCGAGCAGTATGTGATGGTGGGTTCTTCCAAGACATCTTTCTTCTCACAAACACATCCATTGACGTACAGGCACTTGAGGATCAAATCTGTTCTCTTAATCTTACTGACATCGATGGAGTTATCAGTCAGTTCTTCATGTCAGACTTTGATGCTCTTGTGCTTGAGGTATGAACATTCTGCATATGGTTCAATCTTAATTTGTATATTCATTTTATTATATTTCCTGGAAATATAAGAAATAGGCTATACAATGGCCATTGTTATTTAGTATTGAAAGCAAGAAATAAGTACAATTGATTCAACAAAGAGAGAGAGAGAGAGAGAGAGGGGAAAAACAAAAAAAAAATGCATTTGGATTACTAATAATTTAATTTCCTAACTTGTACTTGTACTTTTATTTTAAGTAGGATTTTGTTATTAGTTTATGGAGCTATCAATGTCTAACACTGATGCACCTGCAATCAATTAAAAACATCTCCATTCAAAAGGCGTCAGTTTCCCGCGGGTTCCTGTTCCATCCCGGGAAACATTCGGCTTTCAGCTTTTAAAGGGGAATCCAACCCAAGGAGAGAATCAATCTTACAGGAAAGAGGAAAATGAGTGGAGCAATCTAACAAAAGTTTCATCAAAATCGGTTATAAAATAAGAGAGTTATGGAAGTTTGAAAAGTGTAGTTGTTCCTTCTATGGGGATCCTCAAATTGGCATCATCGGCTTCAAAATGGCTGATCTCATGGACAACTCTCCATTCATTTTGTACACAAATTTTTAGATTTTCCCCATTTTCTTTCGAAATATATCTAACCCCCTTCTGACCTCAACATATAATGTGTGAAATATATTTTCCCATGACATATTTTGAGCTGAGAAGTAAAGAAGACAAATTTTGAAAGAAAATGGGGGAAATCTGAAAATTTGTGTACAAAATGAATGGAGAGTTGTCCATAAGATCGGCCATTTTGAAGCCGATGATGCCAATTTGAGGATCCCCATAGAAGGAACAACTAGACTTTTCAAACTTCCATAACTCTCTTATTTTATAACCGATTTTGATGAAACTTTTTTTAGATTGCTCCTCTCATTTTCCTCTTTCCTGTAATGTTGATTCTCTCCTTGGGTTGGATTCCCCTTTAATATGTTTAAGCGGTATTAAGATTTCGGGATTCCATTCAAAAGCAAATAAAACGGCGTTTGGAACAAAGGATGAGGGAATCTGGCACCTTTTGATTGGCTATTGTAGATGGAGTTATCAATCAATTATTCAATTGGGAATTTTATGTTTTTAAAGAAATTTCTACAAAGCCCAAATTATAATGCAATCAATAAAACATTGTTCTCAAACCTTTGTAAATTTAGCTGGATCTATTGTGAAATGTAAGAAACTTGATGGATATGATTAAAATGATGCAAGATATAAATACGTTGTATTTATCTGAGAAATATTTTAGAGATACGGCCTCTCAAAGTAATTCAAAATAGAAGTACATTTATTTTGTTAAGGTAAGGAATGGTCTATATTACAGTTTTTGTTTTTGAATATAGCTTTTCATTGACCTGAAGCACTTTTATTTTTTCTATGTTCTCATGTGATATAGCTCCTGCAGATGTTCTATCAAGTTCCAGGTCTAGATCTACAGACTGCCCTCAATGTTAGCCGAGAGATATCCAGCATCATCACTAGTCTTATCTCAGATCCTGGAAGCTTCGAACTAAACCCACAGACGTATGTATATCCAAATACATTTTGCCATGGCGGTGTATTCTAACATAGAGATTAGGTATTGTACAGTCATTTATATAGATTAAAAAGAAATGGCCAACCGATTTGAATTTGAATTGAACTAATGAATAGAATAGAATCGGAAAAGGAATATTAATGAAAGACTTTATACTTTGCGATTATTAGTTACGTAAACTCGAACCTCATTGCATCTCATTGAATCCTTCAAAGCTTAGATGTACATAATAGTCCCCCATGTAGATTAATTAGTTTGTGAAATTATGGAAGCAGGTGTACTATTTATGATACTGAAAGTCTAATCCATGTAAAAACATCTTTTAGTACGAATCAGGAACAAGCTGATTTGAACCAGTTTGGAATAAGAAAACGTCCCCTTTTAAGGGGAAATCCCACTGTCCCGCTACACAATTGTTGTCATTGTATTTTGTCTTAATCATAATTGAAAGGTAATTTAATGATATTGTCATCTCTCTTTCTCTCTTGTTCCCATTCAGGATTATTGAGTTACTTCAGTCCCTTCAAATACCTGGTCTAAATGAATCCTGGGTCCAAGACTGGTACAAGCAGGCCCAGCTCTCGCAATATATCAATGATGTCATTAGTAATTGGATCATCATGAACAATGGTACACACAGAATCTGATTAAAATTTTTGTGTTAAAGTCATACAAGTCCATAATAATGTGCAGGGCATAAATTTCACGGAGGCCATCGACGGCTTTGCCGTGGATGCCTATGTCCCTGGCCAAGGTGCCCAAGGGAAAACAGATTAATTCACGGCCAAACTGGCCTTGCCTTTTTTCAAGCTGGCCTTAATGCCCTCTCATGAAATTTATTGCCCTTTTCTGAAGGACTGACTCTAATACCTACAATAAAAGGGAAATAAATATGTCACTATTTTGTCACATTAAAGTCTCAAATCTGTCAGTATGTAAATAGAATGTGGTTTTTAAATGATATAGACAGGCCAAACAAAATTTTCATCTGCAAATCCCTTTGGAAAGGAATTGTCTCTTTTCCCCATACAGAAAAGGCAATATTTTAAACAGAAAATCATCACCTGACGACCTGGCTGGGGCATCTTTGGACTTCTTCTTTTTTCCCCTATATTTTGTAATGTTTAAAGGTAATGTCATCCTTTTTCACAAATTGCGAAAACTAATGCAACTTGGCATAACTTTAGAATATGATCAACCTATACTGTATATTCAATCTTACTGTCAGAGGTTGCCTAGATCAGTAATATGACTACCAATCTAGACCAGCTCTCCATCAACATCGTTGATATTACAGCGCGTGCAGCTCGGACCACACACAGCAATATACACACGGCGCATCAGCTTGCATTATTCTCTGCGCTAACGGTCACGGGTTCGCACCGTATGGTATATTTTTCGAGGTTCTAAAAAATAGGAATGAATTTGATAATCGCAATATAATGACAAACATACACATTTGAGCTTAATCATGTTGTGGGAAGATATAGTCATTGATACTACTATATCCTCTCAAAAACTAGAATAAGGTACCTATTTTTACCTGCAAAAGGATGACACTACCTTGAAGGCTGTTGTCATCGGCATGATTGCTTTATATTATTATAATGTAGATCTATTGTTTCATTTTTGTTGCCTGGAATTCAAATAAATTAATAATGGTTAAGTAAATTTTAGGGGGAAATAGTGGCCTTCGATGCCCTTTTTATGAAGAAAAAGTGGCCTTCGATGCCCTTTTTATGAAAAAAATGGCAGTGGATGCCCTCTGAAGTGGACAAGGTGCCCTAAATTTTGGAGAAAAAATGGCCTTGCCATAAAAGTAACGAAATTTAAGGCCTGAATGAGTTTTGATTAAAGTTTTCTTTTCATTATGCTTTTTATTTAAAGTGGGGAATGCCTCCTTGAAGTGATCAATGTTTTAGAATTATTTTACCTCTCTATTGAATTACAATAATCATGCGAGAACAATTATATTTCATAAAATAAAATCAATTGGCAGTTTAACAGTTTAAAAACTTCATTGTGCAAAATGCTCACTCACACACTCACTCAATCCCTTGACTCTCCCGGAGGCGTAGGGGGGATTTGAGAGCCGAAGAAGCACATTATTTCCCCCTAAATTACATCAATACATGTATGTACAGTGTAGCACAGGGTTTTTAGATAAACTCACAACATGATAATTGAATATACTGATACTCTTGATTTTTGATTTGCAGATACACAAATGATTTCAATTGTATTTTCATCAGGCATTAGTTATTTATCTCTTATTCAAATTCAAATATCTGTGCTATTATCTTTTAAAATTAATTTTCCAGGAACTGAGTTTGTCCTACCTACCTTCAATGAGCTCTTCCCTGATCCTACCATCATAGTTGAACTACTCACTGATCTTGGTGTACCTACTGACATCACTGCAGCTTTCCTAGAGATGGCAATTCAAGCTGATCAGGTAGATGTGTTTCTATGGTGATGGGGATGATGGGGTCAGGTGTTATGCAATATTTTTTCTTTACAGGTCTCAATAAATGAATAAGTACCAATTTTAAATTAAAATGCTGGTTTAAAAAAAAGGATTTTTTGGGGATAAGTTTTAGGCATGGATTTATTGTACTTCAACATAATTTTGAATTTCAAATTTTTGATGTAATCATTGCCCAGAAGAATTGATAAATATACTCCTGAGTTGATAGAAATTGTCTTAATATAATTAGAGGTGCCGTAGTAGTCTATTGAATTCATTGATAAGGGCAATAATATTTAAAGCACTCTGATTGGGTTAATTAATAGATAAAATGCTATATCATACAAAATATTAGTTTTATTAGTATTATCATTAAGATGATGATCATATATTATTTTTATCCACCACAGTGGACTGAGCTATGGCTGCAGCCTGATCCTCTCCAAGCCGTCTGTAATAGTAGTCTCTTTCAAGACATCTTCACTCAGACGCTCAACTCCTCTATTGATATTCAGACCATTCAGGATACACTCTGTTCCCTCAATCTCTCTAACATTGATGCTATTTTGAATGACATCTTCAAGACAAACCCTATTATCATTCAGGTGAGTGAACTAAGTTGTCTTGACCTTTGACCTTCACTAAAGATTCTCAACTCCTCCATTGATATTCAGACCATTCAGGATACACTCTGTTCCCTCAATCTCTCTAACATTGATGCTATTTTGAATGACATCTTCAAGACAAATCCTATTATCATTCAGGTGAGTGAACTAAGTTGTCTTGACCTTTGACCTTCACTAAAGATTCTTAACTCCTCCATTGATATCCAGGCCATTCAGGGATACACTCTGTTCCCTCAATTCTCTCTACACTGATGCTATCTTGAATGACATCTTCAAGACACAATCCTATTATCATTCAGGTGAGTGAACTAAGTTGTCTCGACCTTTGACCTTCACTAAAGATTCTTCAACTCCTCCATTGATATCCAGCCATTCAGGATACACTCTGTCCCTCAATCTCTCTAACATTGATGCTATTTTTGAATGACATCTTCAAGACAAACCCTATTATCATTCAGGGATGAACTAAGTTGTCTTGACCTTTGACCTTCACTAAAGATTACTCAACTCCTCCATTGATATCCAGGCCATTCAGGATACACTCTGTTCCCTCAATCTCTCTAACATTGATGCTATTTTGAATGACATCTTCAAGACAAACCCTATTATCATTCAGGTGAGTGAACTAAGTTGTCTTTACCTTTTGAACTTCACTAAAGATTCTTAATCCTCCATTGATATCCAGGCCATTCAGGAAACACTTTGTTCCCAATTCTCTAACATTGATGCTATTTTTGAATGACATCTTCAAGACAAACCTATCATCATTCAGGTGAGTGAACTAAGTTTGTCTTGACCTTTGACCTTCACTAAGATTCTTAACTCCTCCATTGATATCCAGGCCATTCAGGATACACTCTGTTCCCTCAATCTCCTCTAACTATTGATGCTATTTTGAATGACATCTTCAAGACAAACCCTATTATCATTCAGGTGAGTGAACTAAGTTGTCTTGACCCTTGACCTTCACTAAGATTCTTAACTCCTCCATTGATATCCAGCGCCATTCAGGATACACTCTGTTTCCTCAATCTCTCTAAATTGATGCTATTTTGAATGACATCTTCAAGACAAACCCTATCATCATTCAGGTGAGTGAACTAAAGTTGTCTTGACCTTTGACCTTCACTAAAGATTCTCAACTCCTCCATTGATATCCAGGACCATTCAGGATACACTCTGTTTCCCTCAATCTCTCTAACATTGATGCTATTTTGAACTGACAATCTTTAAGACAAATCCTAATTATCATTCAGGTGAGTGAACTAAATTTTGTTGACCTTTGACCTTCACTTAAAGATCACCAAAGATTACCAGAAATAATTGAACAATAATGTAAAAAAAAAAAAAAAAAATTGCATCTCTTTTTATGCCTCCGCCACCGAGAGGTGGTGCCGGAGGCATTATGTTTTCGGGCTTGTCCGTCCGTCCGTCCGTCCGTACGTCCGTCCCGTTTTCGTTCTCGCGATAACTTAAGAACCGTTTACGGTTCACTTTCAAGACTTGGATCATGTATGCATATGGTAGCGGACAATGATCTGATTAGACTTTGGGGTCATTAGGTCAAAGGTCAAAGGTCACAGAGGTCATTGTATGCATGAAATGGCTCGTTCTCGCCATAACTTAAAAACCGTTTGACGGCGTCAACTTCAAACTTAGGTAATGTGTGCTTATGGGGGGCAATGAACTGATTAGATTTTAGGGTCATGAGGTAAAAGTCAAAGGTCACAGATGTCATTGTATACATGAAAATGGTTCGTTCTCGCAATAACTTAAGAACTTGTGTGACGGGTCAACTTCAGACTTGAGTAATGTGTGCAATATGGGAGGGGCAATGAACTGATTAGATTTTGGGTGTCAAAGGTCAAAGGTCACAGAGGTCATTGTATACATAAAAATAGTTTGTTCTCGTGATAACTTAAGAACTGTGTAACGGATCATCTTCAAACTTGGGTCATGTGGGAGGAAAAATGAACTGATTAGATTTTTGAGGTCAGGACATCAAATGTCACTGGTTATTTATGTAAATGACACGTTTGTGCAATTTCTGAAGGACCTTTGACAGATCAACTTAAACATGTTTATCCTTTTTATTACATCAGTAGCCATCCTTCCTGAGTTGGAAATAATTCTGATGATACAACTTTAATAGATTTGGGGTCAATATCTCAAAGATGTCATGGTATAAATGGATGTAAAATACTCAACATGCGCATGCCTTTTTTTTCCGATGTGGCAATACGGAGGCATGCCTTCCGACCGTGCGCGGTCGAAGATTCATCTAGTTTTACCTTATTATACAAAATCATGTGTTAGTAACCTTTACAAGAAATAAATGTATTCAGTACTTTTTTTCAACATTTCAAATATACCCTGATTTTGGTGCACAGTCTTCAGTAGAAGATCTCAGTTTTTATATCAACAACATGTCTTCATTCAAGGGAATTTATAATTTATGGTCAATTGCAATTTGTTAGCATAGACAATCAGGATAATTATTGCATGCTTTTCCTGTATAAATTTCCCATTCTGAAGAAATCTGTGAATGTTTTTCTTGTTTTGTTTGTTTATTTCTCAAATTTTGGAGTTATTGGACAATTAGAGATTTTTTATAGACCAAGAGGATATGAACCTATGAATCTCCAATCACTAAGGTTTTGTTCATGTTTTTCTTGTGATGCAGCTGGTACAGATGTTCTATCAAGGGCCAGGTTTAGATCTACAGACTGCCCTCAATATTAGCCGAGAGATATCGGAAATCATCTCCAGTCTTATCTCAGATCCTACTAAGTTTGAAGTCAGCCCACAGAGGTATGTGTGAAGAGTTAGAATTAAATTATTGGTACATTTATTTATATTTAGTAAGCAAGGTGTACTAAATAATGAAGCAGTGGTAGGAAAGTGTGCATGAAGATATATAAAGCAATCAGCCTGTATAATGGGTGAAAAGGGTGACACATTTCCAGGCACTTTTTAAAAAGCTACAGTAAAGTAAAAGTGATGTATTTGTGCCATATTGAGATATTACACATTTAATTCACAAGACTATACATGTATGAAATCTGATCTTGTTTAAAAAACAAAATGTGAACTACATGTATCCTATCATCTGTGAAAACAATTTTGTTTTGTCTTTTTTTCTTTGTAATAGTCAATGAAATTGTGGCCTTTCCTATTAAATGTTAAAATATCATTATCCTTCAAAACATGCCAGTGGTACATGCACACACATGTTTTATTGTCAATATTTTGTGAACAGTCATCATTTTTATTATTTACATGTTCTCAATCATATTCTGTAAATATGTACTTTTTGGAATTCGCATTGTTTCCATTTTATTATGTCCTTCCAGGATCATTGAGTTACTTCAGTCCTTCCAAGTTCCTGGTCTAAATGAATCTTGGGTCCAGGACTTTTACAAGCAGGTCCAGCTATCACAATATATCAATGATGCCATCAGTAACTGGATCATAATGAACAATGGTATGGACCGTGTATGGATTAAGCTTTTCATGTTAGAGTCACATCCCCTACATTACATATTTTATTATAGAAAATCATATTTTGACAAGATGGGAAACATTTATAAAATATGATAGAATTTAGAAAAAAAATGAAGAATTGTGAGAAACCTTTAATTTTGAGATCGGGTGTCCATTTGTGTTTTTCAGTTAAATAAAAAATAGTGCAAAAATCCATCATAGTCGATAGAAAAGTTAAGTTTTATTTAATTTGTGTGTTTTGCATTTTTTCACTTGTTTGCTCTTCCCAATAAGTGATCTTTATCAACATTGTTTGTTGTTGGTTTTACAGGAACTGAGTTTGTCCTACCTACCTTCAATGAGCTGTTCCCTGATCCTACCATCATAGTAGAACTACTCACTGATCTTGGTGTACCTACTGACATCACTGCAGCTTTCCTAGAGATGGCCATTCAAGCTGATCAGGTAGATACGTAACCATAGTGAGGAAGATGTCAGGCCTTAAATTGAGCTTTATGAGACTTTAATGTGACAAAATAGTGATAAATTTCACGTTTTATTGTTGATATTGGAGTCCTTCAGGAAAGGGAAATAAATTTTCTAAAAGGGCATGTCAGCCAGCTGGGAAAAAAGGCACTTGACTTGATCTATTTTCCCTTGGGCATGGCTGCCAGAGACAAGCGCATTGGTGGCCTGGACTGTTTATGGTGTAATAGTTTGGATGTGCTGGAGGACCACTTCTTCTTCTTATTATTATTATCTGACATTTATTTAATATTTACACTTAAAATTGCCTTAAAAGCTTGGCTGCGGACCACGTAATATTACGTGCTTATCGTTTGTACACTGTGCGCGGACCACGTTATATTACATGCTCATGCTATTATCTGAGCTTTGTCTGTCTGGTATCATTAGTGCCACGCTTGTCACACTTACTGTGCAATTAGCACCATGCAGCAGTCAACTGGTTAACTCCTTACGTGCCACCCCGCCCAAACCCCTCTGCCGCACTGGTAATCCGTACATGCCAGGGCCTATATCCCCCACTGCCAAGTTTTTCCCCCTTGTACTTGAAGATGACAGTCAATACTTTCTCATAACTTTCTTAAAAGAACGGTCGACAACAATGATGTACTTAAAATACGTGGCATTCTTATTTGTCTGTAAAGTCACACCAAATTCTGTTTGTAAAAAATAAGAGGGCAGTTTTCTACTCTTGCATTGTTCCAACTTCCAAGGTATGATTTTGTTTTTTATTGTGTGCGATTGTTTACGCACTAGGTCCTATCAAAATGTTGACAAACACATGAAATTACTCAAAACAAGTTTAATTTAAACTGTGTAAAGAGAATATTGGCCAATTAAACGCCGGAAGTGCCCGCAGCAGAATAAAGCAGATTAACCTGTGAGTGTGCAGTGCGCAGAACAATAGAATCGGCGTAATCAATCAACGTTATTCCGAATGTGCGCAATCATGCACGAAGCAGGGGAGGGTAGGAGACAAAGCATGGATTAAGCAGTCAATGGTAGGCTAGCAAACATGAGTATGGCACTGAACAGTAGGCTACGTAGCATGCATCCGGCACGTAAAGAGTTAAGACTAAGTGAATTACTTTTAGATCCTCCAATTTGCAAAACGTGTATTTCCATTTCACTACAGCAACCTTTTAAAAATAATAACTTCTGTATGAACAAAATTTTCATCACAAAAATATTGCTTTTTACACTTTCCTTCACATTCCCAATTTACAGAGTCCAATGATTATTCCCAATTTGTTGCTATTCCAGAACTACTACTGTTTCTGTAATAAACTAAATAACAATTTATATGTTTGTTTCTATCCTTCACAGTGGACTGAGTTATGGCTGCAGCCTGATCCTCTTCAAGCTGTTTGCAATAGTAGTCTCTTTCAAGACATCTTCACTCAGACTCTCAACTCCTCTATTGATATTCAGACCATACAGGATACACTTTGTTCCCTCAATCTCTCTAACATTGATGCTATCTTGAATGACATCTTCAAGACAAACCCTATTATCATTCAGGTGAGTGAACCAACTATACATGACCTCTGACCCTCACTAAAGGTCATCAAAAGTTCACCAGAAATAATATACAAACATGTGCTAAGATATAATTGTTATAGTGTTGTAAACATGCCTTCCTTTAACCTACAAATATATCATGCAAAAGAATGTGTGAATGTTTTTTTTTACTGGAAACAAATGTATTTAGTAATTCAATTTACAACATTTCAAATATGCCTTGATATTGGTGAAGACATAAAAGCAGAAGATCTCAAATTAAATATATATTTTTTTAAGTGTTAGGATACATAATTCCAACAGATTGTGATGAAATATCACAGCGTTATAAATAAAAATACTCCAGAAATAAATCTTTGAGATCAGTCGTTGTGCTGCCAGTAGAAGGGCATAAGAGTTTTTGAATAGGTTGTGCAGGGCAATGCTTTATGATAAATCTTGCGTCTCTGCAACCTGCACAGCGAGAAATATATGTTTTGCCTGTATTTCTTTGTGGCTTGAGTATTTTTTGCTATCCTAGTTGCATGTTTCCAAATACGGCTTAAGTGCCGTAGTCTAATGGTCGTTTCACTCGACTGGGAATGCAAAGGTCGTGAGTTTGATTCCCGCACCGCCACTTACGTCCACTCCACCCAGGTGTAAATGGGTACCCGGGAGGATAATTCCATATAAGGCGCCTATAAATGGCTGACTACAAGTATGGAGTTAAATACAGTGAATTGGGTAATGATATTCTGTAAAGTGCTTTGAGCCACTTTGGGAAAAGCGCATTATAAATAATAAGTATTATTATTATTATTATTATAATATTAATATTCATTTTTTTTTCAATTTGTTTTATTATCCCTATCCTAAAGATTTCAATGCTGCTTTTCAATGATCCTACAATGGATTGGGAGACAGCTTTGAATATCAGCATGAAATTCAGTCAAATGTTTGAAGAGCTATTCCAGAACCCTCCTACTACAGACCAAGACATCAAACAGTGAGTATCTCTTTAGTGCTGCCATGGGTGAGGAAGTTTTAAGCCCAGTGCACACATTGCAACTGCAACACTGTGCAACTGCGATGTCATGTGTTGCAGAAAAATCGCAGACCAAATTTCAGACATTTGACATGTCAAATCTTCCTGCGATTTTCCTGTGATTTTGATCATTTCAGCCAGTCAGATTTGCTAGAGATGGAGGTTGTATTACTGCGCGCATGCGCGTAAAAGTGGAAGTACCATGGAGATGCAGCGCCTGCTGCAATGTGTGCGCTGGCCTGCGATGCGACTGCACTGTGATGCGATTGGTAATTTGTTGCAATTGGATCTTAGTGCAATCGCATCGCAATGTGTGTGCTGGGCTTTACAGGTTGATGTGACTTTTGTGTCTGAAAAACGTGTTGACTCTTCTGCCTGTGCACAGAAAAAGGGTTCCAGGACAACTACCCCCTGGACAATTATCTCCCCCTTACCTCTACCTCCTCCAAAAGAGCTACCCCCTAACTCTACTCCTAACCCTAACCCTATTTCTGGGGGGTGATTGTCGCGGGGGTAGTTCTACAGGAGGTAGTTTTTAATTCCCTACAGTTTTGAAACTGTAGGGAATTAAAAAGTAAATATCATTTTCTTTGTTAAAGGGAAAGTTCACCCTGGGTTTAACTTCGTTTTAAAACATGCAGAAAAATAATATAAAAATATGAGTGAAGGTTTGAAGAAAATCGACCAAAAAGTAACAAAGTTATGAATATTTTAATTTTTGATTATGTGACGTCACGTGCCAGCTGTTCTCCTATGTGTTGTGTATGGAAATTCCATAAAATGTCTTTTTCTCCAAAGAACATTTATTATTTCACCTGTGCGATCGATATATCATCAAACCAACAATGTATGTTCATATACATGCCTCTATGAATTTTGACCCAATCATTTTTCAAGAACAATAAAAAAAGATAAATTTATGAAATTTCCATACACAAGAAATGGGAGAGCTGCTCGCATGTGACGTCATAGAAAATTAAAACTTTAACAATTCATAACTTCGCTATTTTGGGTCGATTTTCTTCAAACTTTCACTCATATTTTTCTTTCATTTTTCTGTAGTTTTTAAAACCAATAAAATTCCAGGGTGAACTTCCCATTTAAAAACTCCCTGATTGCACAACTTTTTATTTGCCTATCAAATTGTATGACTATGCAAAACTGAATTTCAACAAGGTTTAGCTTTATATAGAATTCTCAGATTATCCAAATTCCCAATAAGAAACCAACACTTATCTTTTACTTGTTATGTATCTTTCTTGATTCCAGGGTAATACTATCTATGCTCAATGAATTTGAGAATGCTTAGCATGTACAGTGCATGGGATTGAACAGAAAATTAATTGAAAATCAATAGTGCCTATTATTTGTGCTAGGAGGCACCCTTAGCTCATTGGTTACTTAAAAAAAAAAAAGAATGAATTACCGGTATTGTAACTTTCCTTATTCCAGGGTAATACTGTCTGTTGTCAATGAAGTTGAGAATATGCTGAGGATGTACAACGCGTGGGATGACACAGAGCATTACTTGAAATATACTGAAATCTATCTACAATTCATTCAACATCACCTTGGCAGATCAAGTAAGCCATGTTCGATCATAATCATATTTTATTAAATCCCAAATTGTATTGTATTTTTTTTTTATTACTGTAATTCCAAAATTTACATAATATTCATACATGTATTAATATGATTAAAAATTCGGTAAATGGAGTCAACAAAGAGCTACATTGTAAAACTAAGTTTAATTTAATTACTATCCATATCTATGATTATTATACAAACTTGTATTGTATTGTATTTTTAAAAAAATACAAGTATGTTATGATTATTATACAATGTACATACAAGCTTTTCCCTCTGTGTTTTTCTGGTGTTATGAATTTGTTTATTTTCTTGTTACCAAACAATTATGGGTGCATATTGTTTTTACAGATTGGCACATATGAAATGCAGGCAAATGTGCTAAAGGGCATCCATGGTACATAAATGGTTATTGTTGATTTATATGATTATTTGATTATTTTAAGCACTTTGTATCCTGTGGAAAAAGCACTTTATAAATCTGAGTATTATTATTATAATTATTTTTATTTATTTTCCAGATAACTTCTTGAAAGATCTGTTTGACCCAACTGTCTCACTGGATAACCTGGTAGGTTATGTTGGCTTGTCACCAGATGAAATAAAAACTGCACTACTTGGAGATATCACCAACTTATTCTTGGTATGTATACATCTAAAGATGATTATGAGAAAGTATTTTGCTTAATTTCTCTGAGTACAATCAACTGGATGTTGGCATAAACATTAATATTTGAGTGGAAATTATGTTTATACATAAAAGTGGGCGCAAAGGTGGTGATTCTCCTAAACACTGGACCTCTGTATAAAGTCCTATCTGAGAGACGATCAGATGACAATTTTTAAATGTATTTCTTTTTTTATCACAGCTTGCTGATCATTACTATGTGTATGGTGACTGGAACTACTTATATTTGTGCAATGACAAAGCAACATTTGAATTTATATATAACTCCAGCAACGGTGGCTTCCTAGACCAGTTTGCCGTGCGAGAGGCCTTCTGTTCTCTTAACATTTCAGAATTCCTGGAGACTGCCAAGAATCTCTATGGCTTGGATTTCTTGAGGCTGTCTGAGTTGGTGAGTTTTTTTTTCTAATAAAGTAAAATCTAAAGAAATCTACAACCTGTTGATGTACAAATACTACAACTCAGCTTATACCCATATGATCTAGTTTATTGTTTTGTTTCAAGAGAAGAATTTATTTGTTTAGAACACTGAATGCAAATTATCAGGTTAGAATGAAAATGCAGTCATAGTTTTATTGCAAAAACTACATAACTATAATATCAACATCAAGAAATGCGATGCATGCCTAACTAATACCATCATTATTATCAAGGTAATGTATTATACATTTCTTTGCAACTTTGACATATTTGTCTCAAAAGCACTATTTATGTGTCATCCTGAATCTGTTAAGGTAGTGGCACCTTGCAGAAATAAGACATATAAGGAAGCAAAGAACATTCATGAACTGCAACTGGAAATAACTCCACAAATGAGCCTACATTGTATTTGAGACACATGTTATTCCAAATCTGCTTTCCATTTTTTGGCAGACTTTCCAGGGATACATACAGAATAGGAACCGCACTAGCTCTAGCTTTGACATTGAGTCCCTTGTAGATGTTGCCTCTGACATAGCTCTGATGATCAAAGATCTGGCTAGTCTACCCTCAATGCTGACTCAAGATCTAGACCTGGACTTCTTTACGATGAGACTGGCAAACCTGACCACTGCAATTAGCGCACAGGATTATGAACAGTAAGGCTTAAAGTTAATTGATATAATGTTTTGATATTTGAATGATTGGTACAAATTATGTTAGGTTTAACTGTATTTTCTTTTGGCATGCTTAAAAGGTACATAAAAGTGACATTTCAAGATGTGTTTCTCTCTCTGGGAAGCCTGAAAAACTGTAATCAGGTTTGAAAGGTTCACCTATGTCCAACCCCTACTCAGGTATTTGTTTATGTATATAAACAGGGACATAATGCGGATATTCTTTGACAGTTTCACTATTGGTAGAACGATTAGCAGTGGAAGATTTCACCAAGTATTCTCTCTTTAGCTTATGAGGGGTCCAAAAGGGGACCTACGCACTCGCTACGTTTTGGAGAGCGTGTTCTCACTGTCTCAGAGACAAAAAATATCTTGAAAAGTCTCTTTTCATTCTCCTGAAAATGGTGAGAACATGCTCACCAAAACATTGAGAGTGGGAAGGTCCTTTTCAGAACCGCTCTGAACCTCAAAAAAGGATATACATCAGATTGTGAAGAAAATATGAATTAATTTGAGCATCATATCTTTTCAGGCTGATTGTTCTTCTGGATGAGCTTGCTCCGTTGTTGAATTCACCGGACATCGTCAACCAAATCAGAGCATCTCTCATGTCAGGGACAGACATCATGTCATGGTTCCAAACTATTGATTCTACAGAGTGAGTTGTGTTTGCGTAAATATTATTAATATTTCTTATATGTGACTCATCATATCAAAATGAGATCCAGTCACCAAGCAACAATCACTTTGATTCAAGGAAATTGACAAAACTTGTCAAATTTTGGTAAAATTATTTTTTGATTTTCTGAATCTTCCATGTTTCATGTGTGTTGTGTTAAAGAAAATGAGCATAAAAAATAAGAGGAAAGTAATAAAAAATGAATTATTTCACGGATATCCTTTACTTTTTTTCTGGCAACTTATATCTCATTTTCATATCATGAGTCACATTTGTTATATTGCAGTGCATGAAAATAGATGTAGTACCCTCCTTAGCCTTTACAGATAACTTTATTTAAAATATACCTCATATCGAGGATATTGATTTTTTGCTATTTTTTTGTTTGTAGAACTTCATGGTATACGCATCAAATGAAATTACCATTTTTTTCGTGATTGTATCAGTTAATTGACATTTTATCTTAAGTATATTCCCCATGATTCATTATTTGCAAAAAAGCAATACTTCTTTTGGACGTAAAGAGGGAATAAAATATTTGTCCCGGGGTTGTTTTAGGGTTGACTTTTACTTGCAAGCTAACATTTTTTTAAAGCTTTGTTGGTTGGAATTCATTGAAGGAGTTTTGAATATTCGTCACTGTTCATCAACTGAATCTCTGTTCTGATTTCAGTCCTGTGTTGTGGTTAGAACGGATTGAAGGAGCCTTGAACGACACACTGTTGTGGCATACCATCTTGCCAGCACTCAACTTTGTTGATCTACTCCTCGAAGCAGCTGCCCTTAACCCTCTTGGTATGTGCACATCATTCATTTGTCAGTAATAACTGATAGTGTTTATGTTAATGACCGATTCTTCTTTGTCTTTGATATGGATTTAATCTAATAAAATGTCAAGGATAATAGGCATACCACTCTATCGAGTGCTTTGGGTCTGTGACAGTAGAAGCGGTTATTTGGACATTGCATTCTTTTAATTTCACATTCCAGTCCTCAATGTAATGCTAAAATCACAAAGAACCTGTCCGGGCCTACAGTTAAGGCTGCATGAATGTAAGAAGAAAAACAGAGAACATCCCTGTTGTTGAACATTCATTTAACTCAATATAGAATTAATAAACAAGTAATTCTGTTAAATTACACAATTATATTGTGGATATCTTTTCTCACTTTGAAATGAAATGAATTGTGGTAAGCATGATTTACTACATGCACCGCACTTCATCTGGCTTCTTTAAAACACATTAAAGTCTTCTATTCATTGGCCCGTTGTCTCAAAGGTGGCCTAAAGTTAAGCCCAGCTTAAATCTGTCGTTTAACTATGGCTAGCGAGATGGGAGACAAACATGTCTACTTTGCAATATTCCTTTCACGTTTACTGGATTCTGGAATTATGCCTTGGTGGTTTGGAAAACTTTCGTACTTATCGTTCTCATAGTTTAAGTCCCAACAATCCTGATAAATTGAACGTCTATTTTTAAAGATTTTCTCCAATTTTGCTAGTCAGAGTTAAACCACAGATTTAAGCTAGGCTTAACTTTAAGCAACATTTGTGAATACGGGCCAAAGGGTTTGAATATTTAATCTTTAGATTTAACCTTAATACCCATGTACTCTTCTTGCATATAGGTTACAAGCACTATGATCTCATAACCAATGCAACAGTCCTACAGCAATACTTGGTTGAGATTTCTGGCCTAGCTCCAGAATATGCAGAGACAATCACGCTGTCCGGAATCAACGATTTGTTTGTGGTAAGACAGTTTCTTGTGATAATAAAAATGTCTCCATGTCTGTTCACTTATATTTGTTTGTCAGATTGTTTGTTATTCCTATATTTGTCTCTTTTAGATTTTAGATGGTTCCCATTTCTATTACAAGTCAGATAGCTTGCAGTCCACTTACTACGTTGAGGTGCTCTCTCTGATAGTATTGTGTGTCTGTCTGTCTTTTTATGCCTCCGCCCACCGAAGGTGGTGCCGGAGGTATCATGTTTTCGGGTTTTCCGTCCGTCCGTACGTCCGTCCGTCCGTCCGTTCCGTTTGCTCGTTACGATATCTCAAGAACCACTAGTTTCTTTCTGTTTAATAATAATAATAATAATAATAACAACAACAACAAAAACAACAACAACAACAACAACAACAACAACAATAATAATGTGATTTGTACTATTGCGCCAAATCCACTCTGTAGAGTGCTCAAGACTCATCATATTATTATTACCCGGCTTAGCTAGGCTACGCCGAAGGGGGCTCACAGTACTATGATCTGTTTGTTATTCTTTCTGTTATTATTTGTCTGTTTTTTCTGTCTCTGTTTTTGAATGTTCTCTATCTCTTTTCTTTATGTCTCTACATGTGTATATCATATAACTGTCTATTTGACTGTTAATTATTCTGTATTTGTTTCTCAGTTATTCTCAGACTGTTTGCCTGTTTGCCTTCTTAATTTGTTACCACTCCACTTTTGTTTTGCAGCTTGCGGGTCATCACTTGTCTGGTACTTGGGAGTCCACCTACTGTATAGCAGTAGATCCAGCTGATAGCACCCACTTCAATATGACTGCTGTCTACTCTCTTCTGTGCAATCTCGATCGTGATCAGTTCTTTGAAACTGCCAGTGATCTCATGGGTATTGATGTGTTAGGATTGACACAATGGGTAAGTTGAGACGTTTCTTTCTTTTTTTGCATTTATTCTGAATTGAATAAACATAAATAAATAAAATAATGGTGGCTTCCTATAGAGCGCTCAGGTTCATCAAACATGATGCTCATGGCGCTTTACAAAGAATGTTTACACATTATCACCCCGGTCATAGCTGAGCGGCCAAGTATGGAGCACTAAAGCATATCGGATACCCATTTACACCAGGGTGGAGTGTTAAGCTATGTAGACAAAATGGCTATCTTAACCCTAACTTACTTGGGGGCTGGGGGGGGGGGGCCATTATGGCCCCCCCTCGACATTTTTCGCGATAAATCCGCAGTGCGAAATTTTTTGATTGCGCCACTCGCTGACTTTTTACTTTCAAGTCTTGCGCATCTTTTAAAACTATTTTTGCGAAAATCGGGTGTACCGTTACGACGTTACACGATTTTCAAAAATTTTCGTCAGACCAAAAATGGCTCAAAAACGTGATTTCATGTACAAAGTCAATACAAAATGTGTTTTCAGCTAGAATTCATAAATGAGTGATTATTTTTAATTTTATTGACAAGAGTCATTTTATTTGATGCTATTTATGGCCGAAATAATGTAACGGATGAATTGTGTCGAAAAAACAATAAAAATAAAAACGTCAAAAAACAAGGAAATAAATAAGAAATTTAAAAAACAATAAAATACATAAGAAATCAATTTTGGTACAGGAATTCTTTTCTTGTACAATTCTTAAGAATGACATAAAGAATATTTTCCCCAAAAATCAGCTTTCTATGAGCTTTATTTAGTGAATTAGAGCAAAAAGTATGATTTCATAAATAAATTAGCATAATTGATTCATATAAAATAAAATATATGAATTTCGTGTAATTTACCTATACAACCGCGTAGATTATGTCATTCTCTACCTTCATGCAAATTTTCGTCGCGATCGCGCGATCCACGGCCGAGATCTTATGGGGGGGCCATAATGGCCCCCCCAGGACTTTAAGCTCACGAAATAGCCCAGGTAAGTTAGGGTTAAGGACATGAGTGCTGGTGCCTGGAATCAACTTTTGCATTCCCAGTCAAGTGATGCGACAACTAGACTACGACACTTCAATATAAATTAACATCGATGTCAAAGCATTCGAAATGTAATCATTCGTGATGATGGTTTTGGTATTGATTTGGCATGTATATATTTTAGATATACCAGTGGTTATTCACTAACTGGGATCAAACATTAAATGGTTCTTAAATTAGAACGGTTGGAATGAAAATATATCATTGAAATCTCTACATTGGAAAAATAATAATGATAAAAATAAATGATTAAATGCTCCCTCTTTTCACAAACAGATTGGCAAGATTTCTCAATGCATTTTAAAATTTTCATTTATAAAGTGTCATGAAATATTGATTTTATTCTTTGGAAAGGTTGTCAAAGAGATATAAAAAAAGACATTTGTTGCCAGTTTGAGGATGAAAAAGAGATTAATTTAGAATGTTGGAAAATCATATTTTTCTATAGATTGGTGATGTAAAGAATCCAGGAAGTGTAATACAGAGGTTTGACTGGCAGACTCTTGTTGGCAACGTGGAGTCCAGCATTAGCATGTTGAAAGATCCTTTCAGTATTGGGAAGATAGGTGGTGCTAATTTAACACAGGTTGGGATTCTCATCCAGAAACTCCAGCAAGGGAATATGCAGTTTGATTACGAGGTGTAAGTATGGATATTAAATGGATACTTAGTGATATGCTTCTGGTGATGGTGGTGTTGATGATGATGGTGGTGGTTGTGATGGTGATGATGGTGTTGATGATGGTGATGATCTTGATGGTGGTGAGGATGATGATGATGATGGTGGTGGTGGTGATGATGATGGTGGTGGTTGTGATGGTGGTGAGGATGATGATGGTTGTGGTGGTGATGATGATGATGATGGTGATGGTGATGATGGTGGTGGCTGTGATGTTGATGATGATGGTGTTGATGGTGATGATGATGATGATGGTGATGGTGATGATGGTGGTGGCTGTGATGTTGATGATGATGGTGTTGATGGTGATGATGATGTTGATGATGATGATTGAGGTGATAAAGATAATCATAAGATATATCATGATGGTGATGATAGTGACAATAGTGATGGCGACAATAATGTTAGTTATGATGATAATGAGTTAGTGATGATGAACACGATGAAGATGAATAATGAGCATGATGATGTAACTGATGGCGACGATAGTGATGACGACGGTAATGTTAGTTATGATGATAATGAAACAGTGATGATGGATATAATGAAGATGACTATGAGGATGATGACACGTATCTCAGGGATGATGACCATGACAGCTACAATAATGGTGGTTTTGATAGTGTTACTCCTAGTGCATTTTATAGCGATGATTTTGAAGTGGACTGTAACCAAATATACTGTATATTAAGCCACTATACTTGTGTACAGATATTTTTCCGATCTCAGACTATTTAGGAAAATTCGCGAGTGGATAATTGCACGATTTTTGTAATGTTTTCATTACTACATGTATAAGTGGCCTTATATCAAATTGGAAATTTTAGCGAGGAGAGACTCGCAAAATCTGTGAAAAATAAAACCACCACAAAAATAACCACTTATACAGTATAGCAAAGTAACAAAGTAAAGTGAAAATCTTTGTGCTACATCCCACCGCTGCCACCATGTTTTGTTATGCGTGGCTTGTTCTACGAGTACGATGAGGCTGGCAATGATGAGGTCTTCACAAAGATGTTTACGATTACGACATGTTTATTCTCAACCTGAAGTTAGAATACTATTTACATCTGATGTGCGATATAGCTATGGTATCGCTAGTGGTAGAATAGAATAGCGAATAGTATATCGCAACAGTACTTGCCTATTTTTTATGCTAATTTACACATCTAATATGCTCATGGGTGTGCCAATAGACCTGTATGGTACACAAAGGTGTTGAAAAGTATTCATTAAAGTCTTCACATTTGCATGTGATTTCTAACAGTCTGATTGAACAAATGGAGCTCTTGAACCAGATCCTGTACTTGAACGGCCAATGGGATGAGGTCAAAGGTCACATGAATAGCATCACTAATATTGTGGATTGGCTCAACTTGCAGCTGGACAATGCCCATGGTAAGTCTTGTTTTTTTTTGGAGAATTAAAAAAAAACTTTATCTTTATTTGATTTTGCTTTAGATATTTAAAGGTAATGGAAGAAATGGAAAGAAACGTGGAAATTTGTGTTAAACTAATGGAGAGTCATCCCCAAAACCAGAAATTTGAAACCTTTTAAATGTCCATGTTTAAACTTTTTAAAAATTACTCCTGCCATTTGATTTTTTTCGTATAAAATTGTTTCTCTCCTTTTGTTTTGCTTTCTTTAAATATTTGTAAATTAGAACTGACTCCAAAACTCCTTATAAAGAGTGTGCACATTTAGTATAGATGTATCATTTATGGGTTACTTGTATTCATAGAAAATTTTATGTATTCCTTGTTACAGCTAATAACGTTACACTGGGTGAGTTGATTACCCATCATTCAATGGCGCTTCAGAATCTGTACTACGCACTGGGCACTGAGCTCTTCCCTCAGCTTCTAACGGCATTGGTGGAGCCTGAACAGGTATGTTTACTTATCTTTTGATTTTATTTGATTGAAAAGCACATTTATTTCCTTAATAAACAAAAAATATATATTGATTAACATTTTAAATTGACACAGTATACAAAAAAGAATTATCAAATGCAAATGAAGGGAGGGAGAACCCGTAAAGCTTGGCTTGTGTTGGGTATGCCTTAACAAAAAAGTTACAATGAAAAAGTCATATTTACCATTATTCACAGAAGATAAAATAAAGAGGGAATATTTAACCCATAATTACATGCTAAAATTAATTGTGAGTCAATCCTCTCCAAAAATTGCAGTAAAAGGGTTTTACTAGTCTTGGAAAAATCACTTACATAATTTCCTTTTCTTAGTCCACAATACCCCGAAATGTAATAATAATAATAGTTGCACTTATATAGCGCTTAATACGATATCCACATTAGTGTTTCTAAGCGCTTATAGTGTTAACTAATTATTACCCGGCTGGGCTACCCCGAAAGGCGCTCGCAGCATTGAAGGAATTGCTTCCTACGGGTACCCATTCACCTCACTTGGGTCAAGTACGGCAAATTTGCAGGTTGACACCTTGCCGAAGGATGCTAGTGGTATGGACGGGATTCGAACCGCGTACCTTGTGATCGTAAGTCCGCCGACTTATCCACTCGACTACACCACTCCCAACATTGGTTTATAGAGAATATTGTAGTATGACATGATTATTAAGCTGCGATCCATTTTTAATATAACGTCATATTTTAATACAGGATTCCTACTCTGTGATGTGTTTTTCATAGATAATGGTTATATGTCTTCAAAAACAAAATTAATTACTAACATATCTTCCCAACTTTTCACATGGGGTGAAGATTTGATTTTATATGCACTTAATGATTTAGCTCCAGGATATATTTCATCTCTTCTGTCACCTCACATTGCAGGTCCTTCTGGTTTACATTCAGCTAATACTGTTATGCTAAAAGAAATACGTACCAAAAGAAATTGGGGGATAGAGCATTTGCATCTGCAGCTCGTTTTTTGTGGAATAGATTACCTTTTTGTATCCAAATGGCCAACACGCTTTCAACTTTTAAAACAATGCCAAAAACTCACCTGATGCTTCATGCATAGGCCCTACTGAAGATTTATTGATATCATTGTGTGCAGTAGGAGACTAATCTGAATTTAAATTTTAATCTTAATTTTGTTGAATTTATTACTATAATCTTAACTTTGTATGCGCCTTGAGCATCTCTAGAGATGGATATGTTGAGCATTATAAATATTGTCATTATTATTATATCTCTCTGCTACCTAGGTCATTTGATGACAGAACTCATTGAAAAGCATTTCAACATTGTGGGAGACTTATGAGCCTCTAGTCTGATTTGTTCTTGTCCAATATTCCTTGTAATTTCTCTTTTCTCTTCTTACAGGCAATGACATTGCAGACCCATGATGAAATTGAAACCGTTGTTTGTGATAAAGACTCCTTCAACGATCTTCTCCAACCTACCGTGTATGATGACACCAACTCTCTCCAGGGGTCATTGTGTGAACTCCTACAGTCTGGTCATCCTACTATAGCCAATGACCTTATGACCCATTTCAACATCGCTCCAGTAGAGCATGAGGTACTTCTGAACTTTGAACTTGAAAATGATACAAACATGCGCAATGTTACACTTCTAGTTGAAACATGCTGGTGATGGGATTATTTGTTTCAATATTATTGAGATGAGACTAAGATTATTGATGATTTCTTTAACTCTTGATAATTAAAAGTGTAATATCTTCTCAAAAGTTTTATAGACCAATCTCTTGTATACATTTTACAGTGAAAGTCAAATCACAATTAACTTTTAGGGTTCTTGTCAGAAGGTATTGGATCATTCCTAGCATCTTTAAGGAGGTGGTGTAGCTCAATCGTGAGAGTGCTCGTTTCGGATAAGATCGCATGATCACGCGTGGGTTCAAGTCCCAGGCATGCCGAAAGACATCTTGCAAAAGAAACTGATGCTATAACGTTGTGTGTATAGCGTGCATCGCTGCTGTATTCAGTGCAGGTGTGAATGCAGTTGGAAAACACTCCATCCATCGGAAGAGGACGCAACTGTTGGTCCTGTGTATGGGAGAGCTATACATGGCCCTATGCACGTTAAAACCAATACACTATTCAACAAAAAGATGTTTCACCCGGTGTATTGCACGTAGCCCATCCCGGTGAAACTGCAAGAATCTGCAGAATTGAAGGAGGCAGTAAATAAAACTAAGAAACTGATGTGCAACTTTTCTGTGACAAATGCTGCTATCACTTGTCCTTTCTCTTGATGTTTGCCCAACTTCATTTGTTTGGGACAAGAATTGTCTAATGAGAACGGGAGGTCTTATAATTAGACCATTGTTTTCATATGAACAAAACACACCTGCAAAACAGATGAAAGTGTGTACAGTACATGTAGATGTTCTCCTGCGTTCAAAATGAAGACCATGTATTTTGGCAAGACAACTACCTCCTAGAATTTGAATTAAATAATTAGTTGCTATTTTTTTTTTATTATTCTATGTTGTTGTTGTTGGTGTTTTTTTTGTTTTTTTACAGATACTTGTAAATGTTCTCTGGCATTCAAAATGAGGACCATGTATTCTGGCAAGACAACTACCTTCTAGAATTAGAAATGAATAATTATTTGCTATTTCTTTTTATTATTCTATGTTGTTGTTGTTGTTGTTGTTTTAACAGATCACTGTCATAGCGACCAAAAACTTCCCGGATGAGGATCTTGACGTGCGTAACATGATCTATCAATTTGAAAAACTCTCTAACACACTGATTTCAAACACATTCAATGGATTCATGCACAATGCTAGTATGCTCTCATCCTTGGATATAAACACAGAGTAAGTTTTCACAAAGTGTTTATTTCATTTAAAGGGATTTAGTACCTTTCAAACACAAGAGCAATTATATCAAGATTAATAAAATTATATTGTTCTAACAGTAAAAACAAACTACTGAAAGTTTCAGATCAAATGGAAGTCATTTACTACCTTAAAACAGTGTAACAATGCCAAGCATACAGCCGAACACCAGTACCCTCTGCTGATAACTCACCAGGCCGCTGGAGACGGGGAACTTTACAACAGGAAATGGGTGTGTGGAAAAGCACATGGTTTTATAAACCATCCGGTGTTGGTTAATAAATTTTGAGTATGAAATCATTGATATCTCGAAGGTAAAGCAAGCAATTAGCTTGCAATTTTGAAGAGATACCAGACTGACCTAAGTGTTTATAATTATGTTGGCAAAATAAGCTAAATCGAATAAATGTGATTTGAATATCATTCAATGTTACTGCATCCCTTTAAAGGAAACCAATACCCAAGGAAATAATCACTTTTATAGGAAAGAGCATAATGAGAGGAGCAATTTTTTTTCCAAAATATATCTTACCTACTTCTGAGCCCAGCATTTTTTGTGTGAAATATATTTTCCCATAACATATTTTGAGCCCGGAGGTAAATAAGACATATTTTGAAAGAAAATAGGGAAAATCTTAAATTTGTGTACAAAACAAATCGACAGTTGTCCATAAAATCGGCCTTTTTGAAGCTGATGTTGCCAATTTGAGGATTCCCATAGAAGGTACAATGAGACTTTTCAAACTTCCATAACTCTCTTATTTTATAACCAATTTTGATGAAACTCTTTTCAAATTCCTCCTCTCATTGTGCTCTTTCATAAAAAAGTGATTATTTCCTTGGGTATTGGTCGCCTTTAAGATAAGAATTGTGTGGAATTTTTCTTTTAGACATTCTACTGAAAGTAGCAGGGAAATGGTTTTGTACAAGGGCCAAATATGTGTATATACATGTACGTGTAGGTGACCAGACTGCTCAAAGCCATCAATTAGTCACAATAAAAAACACAAAAATAGGAGAGAAGTAGACTATAAACGTTGGTACATTGAATTGTTAGTCAATGACAAGCTTCCTCTTTCATTTGAAATCATGGAACATGTAGTTTCAGGAAAAAGGTAAAATTAAGAATTATTTCAGCAAGTCATTGGTGGTTTTTGAACCAAGAGGTCACAATAATTCTAAATTACCAATATACTTTGAATATTGATATATAATGTATCAACATGTCTTTAACGTATGTTCATGACTTCATATTTTATTATGTTATTGTTTATGACCTAGATTTAATAAGACTTAAAAGGAATTCTACAAGTTTGTAGCCTGCCTATAAGCATGAATCACTATTTTTTTTTCCATTTCTGATACTGTTTGTGTGTTTTGGATCATCAATTCATACATTCCAAATAATCTCTTGATTAGGCGACTTACCAAAAGATAAAGATAAAGATAAAGCCACAGCCTTCTGCGTGAACGCTGCGCAACGGCTTTTGAAACCGGATATACTAATCCCTTCCAATTTAGTCAATGGAAGAATAAGAGGGGAACAGTATATCCAGTTTATAATCCTGCTTTGCAGCGTTCACGCAGGGGGCCGCGGCTTTATCTTTTGGTTTATCTTTTTGTGATGTGTGGTATGAAAATGATAAATCTTTGTAATATTCTTAAGAATGCATTATTTCTGTATAATCTTCCAATGAGTTTATAAGCTTGTAGGGTTTTATGGAAATGTAATACCAGTAAGCCTACATTTAATTTCGATTATTTTAAAATCTTATTAACTGCCATCTTTCCTTTTAAGCACATAGGGACTTTCTTATGTTTGTGATATGCACTATGTACATGTAAGTAACGCTCATTATCATTATTCTTATTATTATTCTTTTTCTTCTTCTTCTTCTTATCATTATTTTAATCATTATTATTATCATTATAATATTATTATTTTTATTATTGTTATAATATTATTGTCATTGTTATTATTATTTAGCGATGTGATAATGATGATCTCCGGAGCTCTGGTCAGCAGTCTGCCTGCCATACCATATTGGAATGAATATATCTATCCTATCTTAGGAAGGCTTGACCTTGCCATGACCATGGTGCAGGATCTCTTCTTTTCGCTCCCTGGTAAGTCACAGACCCACATCAGTCTATCATAGTCCATGGCCACATGTGTGGGTGCTTTAGAAATAATTATCTGTTAAATATTATTAAGGGCTATACCCACAAGAGTCAAAAGTGATTTCCGTAGGATAAAAAGTTTGTATGGTGATACAACTCTTTATGTATATATATTAGATTGATGCTGGATGCATCAAATTTCTAATCTACATGTATACAATACATTTTAGATGAGACAAACCTTAATTGGTTACATCCCTTTGTGTTTTCAATTTGGTTCTTGCAGTGAAAAGCTTTTCAGTATTGGTGAATTTACTAGGGGGAAATGTCAAAAAGCTGAGATAATGTTTTTTCTACACCTGCCCCACAATAACTGTATAAGTGGTTATTTTTGGTGTGGTTTTATTTTCGCGAATTTTGCGAAAATTTTCACTTCAACATAAGGCTATTTATAGTTATTATATAATCATAAAAATATATTCCCTCATGAATTTCTCAAATTAGTCCAAAATCACAATATGTGTACGTGAAAATATTAGCTAGAACAAAGCGACTCGACCCTCTTGTGAAATGGAAATTTTTTTGGTTATTACGGAATACTATTCTTCATACTGTTAATGGGGTATCTTTCTTTAGGTCGTGAAGCTGAGATACAGGCTGTCCTGGACAATGCTGACATAGTGAATGATGCAACACCAGTCATACTGACGGAAGTACCCAAGATTATTACTGCTTGGAACCAAGTGATGCAACAACCTACACAATTACCAATGGTAAGTGGATTCCAGGGTGTAACTTGAGAAAGAGGCAGAGAGTGAGAAGAAATATTTATATTTCACACTAATATTTCAAAGTATCTCACAACAACATGATATGCTTGAAACATATAAATGATGTCTCCAGTTACACATCATAGATTACAAGTCTCTCCATTATGACAGGGTGCTTCACATACACCACGATGCATATCATAGATTACACATATCTCCATTATGACAGGGTGCTTCATTTACACCATGATACACATCATAGATTACAAGTATGTCAAATATGACAGGGTGGTCCATATACACCATGATACATATCGTCTGTTGGGAGCCATAAGGGCGCTATTGCACCTAAAAGATGTTCCGTTGAGAGCCAGAAGGGCGCTATCACTGTACAAAGTCAATGGTAATAGCGCCCTTCTGGCTCCAAACGGAGCATCCTTGATATGCAATAGCGCCCTTCTGGCTCCAAGCCGACGATATCATAGATTAAAAGTATCTCCATTATTACAGGGTGCTTCATATACACCAGGATACACATAATAGATTACAAATATCTCCATTTTTACAGGGTGCTTCATATACACCATTATACACACATCATAGATTACAAGTATGTCCATTATGACAGGGTGCTTCATATACACCATGATACACATCAAAGATTACAAGTATCTCCATTATGACAGGGTTCTTCATATACACCATGATACACATCATAGATTACAAGTATCTCCATTATGACAGGGTGCTTCATATACACTCACTTAGCACTGGTATTGCCACATAGTTAAATGCGTGCATTTTTTCATATTTTCAAGTCTTTAATATATTGTCATATTTCATTCATGGCCAGAGATTTTCCGAAATTTTTTTTATATTTTGGAAGAGGAGACTTGCCTCTTTTCATTCCTGAGATTAATAAATACTCAGACAGGGGCACTTTTTTAAACAAAGGCCCCTAAAAATGAAATTTTAAGAGGTGGAGATTAATAGTGAATAAAATTATTAAGGAGGAGTCATGTTTCTCCGAAAACTGTTGACATGTTTTCATTATGCTTGTGGCAAATTAAAAATGACCAAAGAGGTAGCACTACAATGAAAGACAAAAGAAGGAACACCCGGAGAATATAAAATTATTTCTATCGTTGCCAAGGAAAATTTTAGTCCCTTATTACAGAAATGATTTAATGCAAGTTTATTCCACCGAATTCCCAAATTACTGTTGAATTCTTGAAGTAAATATAATGTCGTTTACAATAACAATTAAAATTTTCACACTTCTTTTATATTTTGCTGGATATTCATGACGTCTGATTTTACCACGCATCCTCCTTAGCAACGGTGTAACAGAATTTTGTCTTCTGAGGGTGTTGTTTCTTTCATTAGACTTTGTGATGGTTCCTTATGACTATTTTTTATTTGCCACAAGTATAATGAAAACATATAACCAGTGTTAAAAAAAAATATGATGACTCCTTAATAATTTTATTCACTGATAATCCCCACCTCTTAAAATTTCATTTTTAGGGGCCTTTGTTCATCTGTCGTCCCTTTGTTTAAAAAAGTGCCCCTGTCTGAGTATTTACTGATCTCAGGAATCAAAAGGGACAAGTCTTCTCATTCAGAATATATAAAAAAATTTCTGAAAATCTCTGGCCATGAATGAAATATAACAATATATAAAAGACTTGTAAATATGAAAAATTGCACGCATTTAGCTATGTTGCAATACCAGTGCTAAGTGAGTGTACTCCATGATACACATCATAGATTACAAGTATCTCCATTATGACAGGGTATTTTCATTTACACCATGAATCACATCATAGATTACAAGTATCTCCATTATGACAGGGTATTTTCATTTACACCATGAATCACATCATAGATTACAAGTATCTCAATTATGACAGGGTATTTTCATTTACACCATGAATTACATCATAGATTACAAGTATCTCCATTATGACAGGGTGCTTCATATACACCATGATACATATCATAGATTACAGGTATCTCCATTATGACAGGGTGCTTCATATACACCATGATACACATCATAGATTACAAGTATCTCTATTATGACAGGGTGCTTCATATACACCATGATACACATCATAGATTACAAGTATCTCCATTATGACAGGGTGCTTCATATACACCATGATACACATCATGATTGCAAGTATGTCCATTATGACAGGGTGGTCCATTACACATCATACATTACAAGTATCTCCATTATGACAGGGTGCTTCATATACACCATGATACACATCATAGATTACAAGTATGTCTATTAAGACAAGGTGGTCCATATACACCATGATACACATCATAGATTGCAAGTATGTCCATTATGACAGGTGGTCCATTACATATCATAGATTACATGTATCTCCATTATGACAGGGTGCTTCATATTCACCATGATACACATCATAGATTACCAGTATCTCCATTTCCACAGATGTGTGTCATGTATATTATGATATACACATATTACGCTCTTTATCAACACATCAAACTACAAATTTGACGTACTTGACTGAAGTGAGGTGAATGGGTAGGCCTACAGGCAGATAGCAATTCTTGAATGCTGTGAGCACCTTTTCAGGGTAGCCTAGCCCTGCGCGGTAATATTTAAGCGCATAGAAACACCAAGACGTACATATATGGATTAAGCACTCTATTATTATTATAACAAGCATAAATATGAACTGGAAAGAGTTGATGAAGAACTCAAGATTGATGGAGGTATACAGAGATGAAAGAATATGTAAAACTCAACGCACTCATAAGGGAAAATGCAAGACTGTTCATAAAATGTATAAATGAAACCAAATAAAGTTAAAGGACTCATCCGGGCTGGAGTTTGCATTATAAGACAAATAAAGTAAAATCGAAAAAGCACAACACTGAAAATTTCATCAAAATCGGATAAGAAATAGCAAAGTTATGAATTTTCTTAGGTTTATAATTTTTTAGGAAGCAGTTCTTCAAATTGGCAAACTGATGACGTCTCAGTCCCCCTACTTTCTTTGTATTTTATTGTATGAAATACCAATTATCAAGATTTTCTGCCCCAGGACATAAAAACACGGATTAATCCTTGTGGAATGTTCAAGGTCACAAGTGATTTTACTTATTTCAGTAGGAGGGACAGATTTTCTGTATACGCAATATATGAAAAATGAGATAAATAGGATTTCATATAATAAAATACACAAGAAGTAGGGGACTGTGACATCATAGTTTGCTCATTTGAATATTCAAATATTCAAACGAGACAATGAGACAATTGCCAAGAACTGTTTTACAGAAAAAATCAAGACCTAAAAAATGCATAACTTTGTTATTTTTTCATCCGATTTTGATGAAATTTTCTGTGTTGTGCTTGATGAATTTTACTTAATTTTACAAAACTTTTTCATTTCAGCCCGGACTCCTCCTTTAACCTTAAAAACTATGAGCACCATAAATGTTATCTCTTTTCTATGACATCCTCATCCAAAAGTTAACCATGCAACCTATTATTTACCTGTCTACAGCTAAGCAAGTTTCTCCTTGAACTGCTGATGGGATCCTTAGAAGGCATTTCTGAAGATCCGTCTTCCCTGATCAACATGTTGGCCCCTGCTAACTTCACAAATGAGGCACCCACAGCGATGGTTGACCTCCTTGTCAGTCTGGATAGAATCCTTCTCACAGAGTTTGCACAGCAGCTAATGGATGTCTTTAGGATCAGAGAGAATGCTGCTCGGGTGAGTACAACAATGGTTGCTTTACAATGTCAAGTGCCCTCTAGAAACCTAGTGTAATAATGATGCACTATTGTATGCTTTATATCTATTACATAACAAGACCATTTCATCACTCTCCTCTTTTGTCATGAGCAATTTATCAGTTTCACATCTGTCGCAAAAAGTGCTTTCATGATCAGTGATAAATGAATATATGTGGATTTGTGCTCAGGAACGATTGAGGTTGTACCTTTATGAAGTTTGTTGAACTGTCCGCTAAATTTCTATTCCTAGCTAATTACATTGTTAAAGCAAAATCTCAGTGTACTGATTACATTTTGCTTTGTTTATGCATTATTTATTTCTCCTGGGGATTAGGAAAATTGGCTAGGTACAACAGAATTAATCTGTGTTTAATAAAATTGGGTCTGGTCATTGGATTTAAATTTTTTTTCAGCACATTACCACATTACTCCCTAGAACACATTTGAGCCTGTTCCACACAATTTGACACAAGGGTTATCTAACCACAATAATGGTCGTCATTCCGGAAACCCATTTACACCCGGATATGGGGAAGCAATAATAATGAAATACCTTGCTCCAGGATATATGTTCTGGTGCTGGGGATTAATCCCAAAACCTTATAATCATAGCTATACCGGTATGATGGGGAGACCATAGTTCGCGCAAATTTCAAAAATTATAGAAAATGCAAAATTCAATCAACAATTTTTCATATTTTACACAAAATCAAGGAAAACTATAAATACCGAATTAACGGCAAAATTCTAAACTCTGAATCGCTGAACGAAGAAGTGAACTAGGATGAAGGGTGTCGACGATACCGCGATTTCAAAATTCTATGTGGATCGAACGATCGCGCATTCTGCTGAAAAAGTCAACAAAACAGTGTGACCTTAACCCGTTGGGGACTGAGCCCGAATATATTCGGGCTGAGGTCTATGGGAAATGTGTGTTATAGCCAAATCAGCTCGTCTCCAACAGGTTAATTCCCGCACGGGCGTTTGACAAAGAATTATCAAGAAATTTCATCAGTCTAAGGAAAGGGGATTACAGTAAATGTAAGTCAAAATTTCATAGAATTAGATAATATTAATATCATCTTACAATTTTGATGATATTAAATCAGAAAATGATGATTTCCAGACCCTTGTCGGGAAGGCCGGATTTTTTGGTACAGACACAAAATTTTCTGAAGTTTGGTCAATAATTTCACAATTCAATACACCGTACTGTGACGACAGATTGATTCTTATGCAATTTGGGATCCCTCTTTCTGATGGTGCTATCAGATTTTCAACATATTGATTACTTTTTGAGATATCTGGCGTGCGTGAATTAAGGTCACGCACAAATTATGGTCACACCACCTTATATGATATTTTAACACTGTTTTCTTCACAGCTGAGTATCATCATAGACTATCCTGACTCCAGCAACCTGGAGCCGTTCGATGCCTACTTCATTGGTCGTGCTGAAATGTTTATCGTCAATGCCATGGGTTGTTCAAAGTCTCCATCTGAATGTATCATAGAGCTCCAAGCTCCCGCGACCCTTGAACTCCTGGTCAAGCTAAGCGAGGTTGCTAGTCAACTTCCTGCTGGCAGTTTGGAAAGGTAATTCATGTTCAATAGAAAATGTTCACTGTATTAACAATGTTGCCATGTCCTTGATCCCCCCTCTGCCACATACATTAAATTGACCTGGCTAATTCTGAATATACTTCATGTCAATTGATCACTTAATTTCCAATTCTACAGGAAATTTCCAATGTAAACAATGCCATTAAACAAAATGAAATCAAAGGTGGTCTGAACACTACACAACGCAAGCATTGCTAGTACGTGCGAAGTGACTTGAGTCGAACTTGGCAGGCTACTGAATGACAAAGAAAGTGGGCAAAGAGTTAACCTGTTATATTTGGGAAGTACAACCTTCACGTAGTAACCATTTTGGAATAAGACAGTTTGGTAATGAAAAGGTTCAAATTCCTGCAGTTCCTGAGTACTTTATCTGGGGTTGCGGCGCTAAAGCTTAGGTAGCAACAGTGCGCCTCTGTATAGTTTGGTTCTAAAGGTACCACAATTCAAGTGCTTGTATATGTACATTGTATAGACACGTTATATAATAGCCTTCCCGAAATTGTCTAAAAGTGTGTAACTTCTGATTTATTTAACCATTTGTAATATCCCATATTGATTACATGTCGATCATCTTGTCCACAGTAAATAAAAATTAGCTACCAAGAATTTTAGGTAATCTGAGAATTCAATGCATAGTAAACATTGTTGTAATTCAGTGAGGCTCGAGATATGATTTAGGTGGGAAATACAGAGTTACATGTGCATGTAAAATTTATCTAACAACATTTCTGTTCAGTCATTTATTATTACTACATACTGCTTGAGAAATCTCTACCGTGAATTTGATGCTAGTATTATTGTTCTTGTGAATTACATAATAACAGAATAAAATGCTTTTCCTGTTTGTACAATGATACATTCTTGAAGATGATCATTTTAGTTGTGAGTTGGATTCCAGACCCAGTCATACCAAAGACTTGCACAAATTGACCTAAAGCTACCTTTTAAGAAGGAGCTTGGTTTAATATTAATATACATGTTATGCAGGGCCACCTGAGAGAACAGTTGATAATAACTGAACCTGTTACACTGGGTAAATAAAGCAATATTATTATTATTATTATTATTATTATTCCCTATTTTTCTGTGTCATCCACAGCTTGGGGGATGTGTTCAGTGTCGTTGCTCCCATACTGGAAGAATTCATTAGACAGACAGGAAATGGGACATCAAATCTGGAAAAGACCCTCAACACAACTTTCTCATTCCTAATGACAGTCTTTGAGGCAAACAAAGTCAGTCTTGTTGATGGTACGTTTCAATGACATGCTAGACTCATTTGCCAAAAATAATTTGTGTGAACTTATGTATTAAAGATGTATGGATGTCTATATAAGAAGAAAACATGTATTGTATAATGTTTTAACTGCATTTTCTTCCTGTGCAGTATCAAACATATTGCAAGAATTGTGAAAACTGAAAAATATCCTATTGGCTACATGTACATATTAAACACGCAATGTAATACATGGTGTGATATGCAGTCCATTGGAGTAAGAACATTCAATAAAATATTTTATGTTGTATTTTATATAGATATACATATTTCTATTTTTTCTAACACATAGTCATTAAAGGAGAATTGTCCCTTTGTAGATAGTTGGCCTACCGTGGATGCAGAAAAATCAAATAAGCACATTAGTGAAGATTTGGTGAAAATCGGATAAATGATAAGAAAGTTATGAGTATTTGAATATTGAGATCTCTAATGACATAGGAAATCTCCCATTGGCAACGCGGTCACCATTTGTGATGTCACAAAGGGAGAACTCCCCATATGATGTGCACAAAAACTATTTGAAATGTCTCTTTATTTTCATTCTAATGAAAGAACAGCTTTTCTTTTCATGATATATTATGACTTTCATATATTTACAAGTCATCCCATAAAAAGATTCTTTATTCTCCCTTTAGAATCAAGAAAAAAGAGGATTTTAGTACAATGTGTACAATAGATATGGGAAAGATCTTCCTGCATTACATCACACATCATGGTCACGTTGCCAATTGGAGGATCTCCATATCATAAGTGATCTCAAAATCTAAAAATTCATATCTCTCTTATTCATTGCCTGATTTTTCTGAAACTTTCCCAATATGTTTTGGGGGTTTGTCTCCTTTCACTGAAGCTAAATTTTTCTGAGGGGATAATTCCCCTTTAATATATTTTCTTTTTCCAGTTCTGTCCATTTTTGACCTTGAGGAAGCACTTCTGAACAGTTCCAGTGTCTATCAGTTTTTGAGAGAGAATACAGATCTAACAGAGCTTGATTTTATGGCTATCAAGAATGGTTCTATCAACACTACTGTGGTATGATATCTTTTTTTAACCCTTTGAATATGGGACATGATGCTTCATGAATAGAACACCTTGGGAAATGAGCTATATGAAGAGGTCATTTCTAAAAGGTACTACATCCATATGTTGTTAATTCGGAGAAAAACACGTTTTCTTATTTTTCATTGATAGGAGTGTCTGTTTGGAATGAAACTTTTACAGATTGTTCTACTCTATGATGCTAAAGGGAAACCAGTTTAACAAAAATCTAGGTCTGCAAGTTTTTCTGTAAACGAAATTTTAATTTTTTGGTCAGATGGATGTAGTACCTTTTGGAAACGAAATGTCTCAGAGTATGTAAATTTACTTCAATAATCACATGACCCTCTCTTACCTTGCTTTTGTTCCCGAGAACAATGCTATGACCGAACCAACAATAGACTACCACTGAACAAAAGCAAGTAAGAGAGGGTCATGTGATTATCTCGTAAATAATAAAATTAGTGCTAATTTTACTAATTACCATGTATCTCAGCAATTTTTTTATTCAAAAAGGAACATTTTGTATTATTTCATATTGCTTTAAATAGATGTCATGTTTAAAGAAAAAAAACCTTGCATTGAGTACATAAGTTTTCAAATTTTCACTAATGCTCTGGCGAACCCAGCCACTACGCACTCTTTACATGCAATAAAAACAAATACATGGGACTACATAAAAGTGGATGTAGTACCTTTTGGAAACGAACTGAAATGGATGTAGTACCTTTCGGAAATGATATGATTTTTGAAAGTAATTTTTTTTCACCCTTCCCATTGAAAATTCATGTTTCTGTTTGTAACAGTGTGTAAAGGTGCTAAAAATGAGTAGATTAATGTAAAACAATGAATTTTGATGGAAAGTGGATGTAGTACCTTTTGGAAATAAGCTCTTCATATGTCAGTGGACAACATGTTAAATTTATATATATATATATATGCATGCTCTGATGTATCTCATCTAAGACAGTATTTGCAAGTTCTGGAGATAGTATTAATGCAGCTAAAGCAGCTATATAGATGAATGTACAGT
>CALNVZ010003429.1:9658199-9694735 GCA_940671915.1 Paracentrotus lividus
AACATTTTCCTACTTCCCTACCCCTCCATAATACCCTGCCTCACGCCTGCCTGACACGAGGTGGCGCTAGACCACTAAGGCATATATCTTCATTTCTGATTTTTCGAGTCGTGCTGATCGGACCGTTCCTGAAATTTGGGTGAGATCGTTCCTATTTACGATTTTGAATTTATTATTATCAAATATTTGCGCTTCCTAAAGCCTCCTTTTACGCCTAGCGTTAAATTTGGTGCTTTAGTTTTATCTGCGGCCCCTCCTTTTGGCCTAGAATTACGTCCTTTTCAGGACGTTTTTCTTCCGTTTCAACCAGTCCCGCCCTTCTTTTTAACGTGGTTGTTTTTGGTCGGCGGTTTGAGCGCCTGTTTTTCTTTGAAACTCAGTCCCGCTCTTCTCCGACTTTTCTCTCTGGGTTTGTTCTCCTTTAGGAGGGTTTCCTTCTTCCTTTCTTGAACATATTTGACATTTTTAGTACGTTTTTATTATATTATTGTACTTTTCCCGCGGCCTCGTGGCCTTTTTGCGGGGGTGTCTTCCGGGTCTTTGGACTTCGTCTTTGTTCGACGCCATCTTGTTTTGTTTGGCGTGTGTGTGTGTATGTGTGGTCGAGCGCCTCTTTGTTAGTCGCTCTTCTGGTGCATACTCTTCCTTTTTGGTCGTTTCTACGGAGGTTCGTCCCCGTTTTCGTCAAAAAAAAAAAAAAAAAAAAAAAAAAAAAAAAAAAAAAATTCTTCGTCTAGCCTGTTCTAGACGGGTTTTCTTTTTTTTGGAGTTCTCCGTGAGCCGCCTAATTAGCCGGTCTCGCTTGTCTGCCTTAGCTTTTCTAAGGAATTAGGTTTTACGCTTTCAAAGACATAATTTTGTTCTTTTCTTTTCAGAGGCGTTCTAACCTTGGACAGCAGGAGTGACTCTTTGACGACTCAGACGACACAGAGCTAGCGACATTGGTCTCTTCGAAGTCGTTTTCGCCGGGATCGGAAGCATGCCCGGCGGGAGAAGTCGTCTCGACCGCCAGGTCGTTCGCCTCTCCTTGCCTAGTAGGGGGGGAGCACGCCAGTGACTCTTGTGTCCAGCGCTGGCTCACCTCCTCAAAGTCCAGCTCTAAGAAAAGGTCTTGTAGCTCGAAGAGCACCATAGCAAAAACGTGCGTCCACGTTTTCCGGGGTGCCTAAGACCTTGTCGTCTCGGTTGTCTCCGCCAAGGAGCGGGTTCGTCTATCCAGACGTCTTGCCCCCCGGCCCCCCGAGTGTAGCACAGAAAATTGCGGTTCTGTCTCACTTAGGGATGAGAGTCGTGCGCCCACGTCTCGCTCAGGCATGCCCCGGGGGGTGCCGAGTACGGTTTGGGACCCGTGCGCCGCAGTTTTCTGCGTCTGGCGCGACCACCTCCACCTTGGGTATACCCCCAGAGATGGCGGCTTCGCTTCCCGTCCGGAGTGCCTTCCACCCCGTTCACGGCTGGTGGCTCGCCAGGGCTATTACGGCTATCCCTTGGGATACGCCCAAACGCCCACCGGGAGTTCGTTCCGACGAACACCTGGGCTCTCGGACCCCCCGAGTGTAGCACAGAAAATCGGTTTCTGTCTCACTTAGGGATGAGAGTCGTGCGCCCACGTCTCGCTCAGGCATGCCCAGAGGGGTGCCGAGTACGGGTTGGGACCCGTGCGCCGCAGTTTTCTGCATTTGGCGGACCACCTCCACCTTGGGTAACCCCAGGATGGCGGCTCCGCTTCCCGTCCGGAGTGCCTCCACCCCCGTTCACGGCTGGTGGCTCGCAGGGCTATTACGGCTATCCCTTGGGATACGCCCAAACGCCCACCGGGAGTTCGTTCCAACGAACACCCGGGCTCTCGGACCCCCGAGTGTAGCACAGAAAATTGCGGTTTCTGTCTCACTTAGGGATGAGAGTCGTGCGCTCACGTCTCGCTCAGGCATGCCCCGGGGATGCCGAGTACGGTTTGGGACCCGTGCGCCGCAGTTTCTGCATCTGGCGAACCAGACGGCTCCGCTTCCCACGTCCGGAGTATCTCCACCCCCGTCAAACGCTTATCGTTCACGGCTGGTGGTCCACAGGGCTATTACGGCTATCCCTTGGGATACGCCCAAGCGCCCACCGGGAGTTCGTTCCAACGAACACCTGGTCTCTCGGACCCCAGGAGTTCTACCCGAACGTCCGGGATATTCGTTATCCGTTCAGGATGCAGCTGCTCGGCCTGCCTGGTCAGACCGAGAGCTGCCGGATATCCCGATCCTTGGTGGGTGCTTTTAGCACCCTACCAAGCGGGTCTCGCTCCCTATCCCTTGGGCTTCGCCCCAGAGGTGACGGGATATGGTACCCCTCGTGGCAGAGTACACCCGGCCCTCGTCCCGTGACACTGCCTGGTCACTACCACCCGCCACGTCGGCCTCTGGCTGGGATCACCCGCCTAGGGAGTCCCAGCCGAGCGGCCCCCGGGATAGGGGATCGGTGACTGACTCCGAACTTACTTCGGAGTTCTCGCTCACCCAGCCCAGTCTGCCCCGGCAGACTCCCCGTCTCGTCCGCCCCTTGTGGAAACCGAATCGAATGTGTCGCGAGCTAAGGCTATCCCTTGGATACCCTCATGCGCCCGCCGGGGGTTTGTTTCAATGAACACCCGGCTCCCGGACCCTCGGCGTTCTATCAGAACGTCCGGGGAGATCCGTTATCCGCTCAGGACACCGGCCTGGTCACAACCACCTACCAAGCGGGGTTTTCGCTCCCTATCCCTCGGCTTCGCACCAGAAGTGACGCGACTAGCTACCTCTGGTGGCTTGGATGCCTGGCCCTTGTCACACGACACTGGCCTGGTCTCAACCACCCGCCTCATCTGATACTTTGGTGTTTGTGCCTGCGGCACCTACCAAGCGGGGTTGCGCTCCCTATCCCTCGGGCTTCGCACCAGGGGTGACGGGATAGCTACCTCGGTGCCTTGGATGCCTGGCCCTTGTCACACGACACTGGCCTGGTCTCAACCACCCGCCTCATCTGATACTTTGGTGGTTTGTGCCTGCGGCACCCTACCAAACGGGGTTGCGCTCCTATCCCCGGGCTTCGCACCAGGGGTGACGGGACTAGCTTCCCCTTGTGCTTGGTATGCCTGGCCCTTGTCACACGACACTGGCCCGGTCTCAATCGCCCGCCACATCAGATACTTTGTTGGTTTGTGCCTTCGGCTTCCTACCAAGCGGGTTTTCGCTCCCTATCCCTCGGGCTTCGCACCAGAGGTGACGGGACTAGTTACCCCTCGTGGCTTGGTATGGCTGGCCCTTGTCACACGACACTGGCCTGGTCTCAACCGCCGCCATATCAGATACCTTGGTGGTTTGCGCCTTCGGCTCCCTACCAAGCGGGGTTTTCGCTCCCTATCCCTCGGGCTTCGCACCAGAGGTGACGGACTAGCTACCCCTCGTGGCTTGGTATGCCTGCCCTTGTCATACGACACTGACCTGGTCTCAACGCCCGCCACTTCAGGTACCTGGATGGGTTATGCCTTCGCACCCTATCAAGCGGGGTTTCGCCCCCTATCCTCGGGCCTCGCGCCCAGAGGTGAGGACAGGTTACCCCTCGTGGCATGGTTTGCCTGGCCCTAGTCTCATGACGCCGGCCTGGTCACAACCGCCTGCCACTTCGGGCCCCCGGCTCGGACCGCCCTTCGCCAGCCTTTTACCATTGGTATGGATGGCAAGGCGAGAAGTCCTCCCCGGGTTTTTCCCCTCCCAGCCTGCGGCTCTTGGGAGGTGGGATCGGTGACCCGCTCCGAGCTTACATCGGAGTTCTTGTTCACCCAACCCGGGCTGCCCGGGAGGCTTTTTCGTCTCGGCCGCCTACGCGGATCCCGAGTCAGATTGGTCGGAGGAGGTTTTTGTTTGCTCCGAGTCGAAGTCTAATTCAGACTCTGTTTGACACGGAAGCCGATCCGCATACGAGCACCTCGGCAGGATTCTTCCTTCCCTCAGCTCGGAGGATTGGGCGATATCTCTCGAATCGTAGAGATGCGTACTTCCATGTTACCTCAGACTTGTCGTCTACTGACGATTGGCTCTTAGTAGCCAAATCCAGGGAGCGGCTCCTTCTCCTACTCGCACACCAGTTTACCTGGGAGCCGATTGGATTTGATCGGGAGCGCGCTGGGAGTTTCGTCTCCGAGGACCTGGTCCCCCTCCCGCTGGAGGTGGCCCGGCTGCTAGCCCTGTGGAGGATGTTTTTATTTTCATTTTCTATATGTTATCTTTAAAGGATTGTGCATCTTGTAAATAAGCATCGTAGACCTTTCCATCAAAGAGAGATTTTATTCCTTTTGAAATGAAACTCTTTAGTTCCATTTTCATTTGTATACAGCAATATCAAAGTACATCATGCACTTTCTTATTTTTCTCCTTTATAGTTATTTGAACTCCTTGATCTTGGGACAGAAGATTCCATTAATCTGCTTTGTCATGAAGCCCTGATCAATGACCTCTTCATCAGTTTAGACCCCAACGTCACGGCTGAGATCGTGAAGGGAGTGTGTAACAATGGAACATTCATTGCGGTGGAGTTCTTACGTGACAATCTAGACCTTAGAACTGTCATTGAACTGGTGAGAACGTTTCCAAAACTTTGTAATGCAATGTTGTAGAATGATGTGAGTTTTTCCTGAGTATTCTGTCCAAAGTTAGGTCCAGGCAAAAAAAATCAATCTTTTTCGTATTTCCTTCACCCCTTTCTGCCTTGGGCCTTCATATGTTTTCACATTTCAAGCTAGACCAGGCTCTAGTCGTTGAAGTCTTTCACCTGTAATAGTCTCTTTCACCTCTCTCTAGTCTATTCTCTTTTCATCATATATTCACTTCCTCCCGCAACAACTGGGGGATCCGCTATGTACGTGCATAACAATAAATGTGTACATGTTGTGTGTGTGTGTTCACGGAGAAATATACAACACAGGCAGTCCAGGCAGTGGACTTATTTCAAGCCAACTGTTGTGCTTGTTTTTGGAAGGATGTGTTTTGAGTCTTGGGCCACTGCCAATTCTCACAATGTCTTGCGCACCTACATTATGCCAACCTTGCTCCTGCATGCCGTCAGCATGTGTTTTCTTTAGCTGAGCGGGTAGAGCACCCGTCTAGGGATCAGGAGGTCTCAGGTTTGAATCCTGATGAAACCCCATTTTCTTTTTTCATATATTTTTTATTCATATCTATTTGTTCTCCCCATACAGATCAACAATAGGGGGGAAACTACTTTCCCAGATTTTATTTTGGAGACCCTGACGGCTATTGGTGACTTACCATATGTAGATTATGAGGCATTGGGTGATTTTATCACAATTGTTGCTCCAGCCCTCTTCAGAAATGGAATCCCAAAAATCTCTGACCTTGATTCACTTGCAGAGCATATGAATATCACTAGAAGAGCATTGCAAAGGTGAGGAATGATTTGCAATTAGTTTAGGTGGAGAGTGCAGAGGGATAGGCTGGGGGTGCACTCCCCATCAAATATATTGTATAATATATGAAGATTTAAAACAAATACAAGCTTTATACAATTCATCAAGCATTTAAGCAAGCTGTGATGAAAACTCATGCTTTTTTATAAGCCAAATAACCATTGTGTCCTTTGTGAAAGGACTTAGGAATGCTTACCTAAAAAAAAATGAATCGGGAAGAGATTATCTAAAGCATAAGTGCTCATTTATGCATGTCAGAACCGGTTCCAGTTTTGTATCACTCAAGAGAATACAAGTGACTCTTTTAATGTGAAATAAAAACAAATGTCTTACAAGTTATACATGTTTAACCCGTTGAGAGCGGGAACCGGGTATACCCGGGTCCCGTCTAACACACTCATGGACGGGAACCGGGTATACTTGGTTCCCTAATGATCACATCTTTATCACCAAATACCCCCTAAAATTCACCTTTTGCACTACTTTTGTTGAATTTTTTGCTATACGCAGTAGTTAATTTATGAAAAGAGCAATATGTTCTAGTGAAAAACATGTCATAACTATTTGATATATTTAATAAATAAGCTTTTTAAATAGATATATTTCTCAGGCACTCAACAAGAATTGCGTCAACCAGTGTATATAAGTTACCATCAGCGATTCTTAGCTTTTTCAATTTCGCTGATCCTCTTTTGTACTTCTTTTATTGTTAGCCCATGGCAATTCAATGGATCAGCGCAAGGTGTGAGCGATTGTCTAACATGGGCGCGCACACAAAATAACCCGGATGTATCTGGAGATATAAAGAAGTATCGATCGGTGGCTGTGGCTTAGCCGAGAAGAAAACTATTCTTTAAAATTAGAGAACGGGTTGATATCTAACCTAAATGACTAACAATATCTAACCCCCAATTAGTACATCAAAAGAAGAGGTTATACGGCTTAGTTTGAAGTTTGTAAGAAATGAAAAGAAAGAGTAAAGAGGGAGTGTGTTCAAGAATCAAGTCGGCAACTAAAGGACTGTAATTCATTTTTGTTTCCTTTGTAACTAAAACACATAGATTCATCTTAGGCCATGGTATAAGAAAATTTAATACATTCAATAAAAGAGCTTTAAATAGAGATAACACAAAAAAAACAAACACCCCTTTGTTCACCTTGTTCCATACTCATTAAGGTGTGAAACATTTTCTTTCAGGCCAAGACAAGATAGGCCTACTCAGTTTACAAACCGGTGGAATGCTTTTCTTATTATCATCTTTTCTATGTAGTAATATCGAGTTTGACTCGATGAAGAATATTCAATCATGTAGTGATAAGGAATAATTGAGAATTAAGAACACCAAAAACATTACCGAAAAAATATTTATATATTTAAAAAAAAATCAAGCTTCACTTATGAGGTCAATTACTAGCATGCGACCAGGCTACGCATGAGCGATTTAACCAGAGCCCGCACGTGCGGACAGGGTCATCTCTTTTTGTTTAATCTCGTCTTGGGGTAATGACATGAGGCCAAACAATTTCGTCGTCAACGGGTTAATATGAGGCCTTCAAATTTGAGCGAACTTTTTTCCTGGGACCCACTGTATATGTAAAATATGTTGAAGTTGTAGATCCATGAATAGTATGATTCATCCAGTAATCTTGAACAATATTAGTATTTTTCACCAATTCCAGTATAAGGTTAAAACCGGACTAATATTGAAGTGGAATGTCCGATAAGGAATGGGCACCTACCAATTCATCACATTTAACCTTATTTAACATCATGATCCCCAAAATGTTCAATTCAATAATCTAGGTATATTTATGATTTAATTCCAGTATTGACGCACTGATGTCTGCCGGTGAATATCTCTTCAGAGCTTACCCTCAGTATGGGGATGTCCAACAACTAGTCAGAACCCTCCTGGATAATCTCTATATCATTGAGCTCTTAGCTGAATTCCCAGGTATGATTTTGCCAACTGAAAATACAAGCAGGTCATTGTAAAAATGTTGTATAGTGAAAAAGTCATTCATTCGATCCCTGGCAACCCGCTTCCTTGAGCAAGGCATAGACCAGTTTACTAACATATTCAAATTTTATGCATACTTTTTTAACAAAGGTTGTTCTTGAAAACCTAAAAGCTTTCCTGAGGCTTGCCAGACATAGCAACAAATAATGTAAACTATGCAAACTTGATTCCATGTATTGTAGTTCTTTCTTTTATTACAGGTTTTTTGAATACCTTGTTACTATGTCGCCAGGAAAAAGTATGCATAAGTGTAAGAACCCACCATTATTATGATTACTATCTAAAGATGTTTGGGTGTGTATCTTGAAATTACTTGATACGTCAAAAGTTTGAATATAACATTTTATTTTTGTCTCTTTGCAGATTTGAGTGTGAGGAATTTTCTCGAGAATGAAATTGTTCTGGAAGACTATCTGGCTGAAAATACAGCGATGAAGCGGCGAGAAGCCAGAGACATTATATATTCTTCCTTTGATCTGGAAGAGGTAATAATCATTTAGAATTAAAAATACTTACATTTATAAGGCACTTCATACATCTGGTGTTTCAAGTGCACTGGTGGTAATGGTTACGATCATGGTAATACTAAAGATTATTTCGAAAGTGTCTATCCTTCATATACATTTGCATTGTTGCAGCAGTGATCTTATATGCTCATGTGACCTATTCTCCAAGCTTTATTTTGTCAAAAACATAGGTTTAGAGTTAGCCACAATTTGGCATCATGTTATTAAAGTCAGCTTTTGATAGAGGTCTAGGTTTCAAATTGACTACAGAACGTATGTCATACAATCATTCTGGGTATCAGTTTGCATACAAATATATCAAAACGGACAACCCAATGATGAAATAAGGATAATGTGAAGACATAACTGTACATGCACCATTTAAAAAATGTTCCAACTTTCCATCATCATCCTAGCTATGATACATACAGAAATTTGCTCCTATATTTCACAATACGTGTACATATTACATGTACATGTTTTAATTAATCATGAAACTATGTATTAATATCATTGATTAAAGACATGATTATATAAAGAAATTCGGATAAATAGAATATGAAAGAAAGATGAGTTGTGACAATGTTATTAGAAATTTTAAAACCATCTGTGTTTCTTTAATTCAGCTCTTTGTAACTGACTTGGCTCGGTACCTGGAGATGCTTTGTGACCCTGAATACTTGAGCACTATCCTGATCTTCCCAAACCAAACCAATGCTACTATCATAGCAGATACCATGTGTAGTCTTTCTGGTGATGATATCGCTACTGTCCTCGATACGCTCCTCCCGTTTGTTGATGTTGGTGCCATCGTGAACGTGGTACTTTTGATTTGATTTAATTTTTTTTTTAACAGATGGTTCTGGATATATTGATAAATCAGAAACATATAGTACATGTCAAATACACAACATAATTGATGCGTTAAAAAAAAAGACAAATAAATTGCAATTAAAGAAAATATAGTTGAAAACATGGAGAGGTTATAAGGTAAATAAATTGACATAAATGCAGGGGCCAGCTAACACAAGCACAAAATGAAAATGCTTGAAATGATAGCAACCAGGGGGTACATGAAACCTTTATAATAGATCTGTAAGGTAAAGTGAGACATCATCTAGTCCCCCCCCCCCCTCTCTCCCTTAACTGTGTTTTGCATTAACTCTTTGTGAAGGGCTATGAACCCCTGTGTGTTACTGTTTTCAAGAAAATGAAACTTGAGTGTGAAAGACAAACCTATTGCACACTGCTGATAGTGCATTATTGTGAACCGTTTGTCTAAAGAGCTCATAATTGTGTCTTTCAACAATAAAAATCATGTAGAAAAAAATACATTGCTAAAAAAAATCTGATCACAGATTAGACATGTTTTTCTTTATATATTTTGTTGCATATATATGCAACATCTTCAAAACCTCCCATATACAATGCATGCCATTGAAAATTATTATACATAGAAAATGGGAAACTATGTGACATTAAGAAATATTGGTTAAAAATTAATATGTATATGAAATGGGGGCGGGGGCTTAATTTAGATGTTGAACATTTAGGTATGTACATATAGCTTAATTCCAAGAATATAATGTTTCATCCAGTAAACTTGGCAATATTAGTCCGTTATGAATCTTTTACTGGAAATGGAGAAAATTGCAAATTAGGAACTTACAATTAACTGTTGTCGCAACGTTTCACCAACCGCTGTTAGCTTCATCAGACGATTGAGACCCCAAGATGTCTTTCCAAGCGACTTCATCGTAGCGTTACTTGGTTCACCATGGGCGGGAAAATTAGTTCTGTGAATTGGAAAGACGTCTTGGGGTCCCTTTCGCCTGATGAAGCCAACTGCGGTTGGTGAAACGTTGCGACAACGGTCAATTTTAAGTCCTAATTTGCAAATTTCTCCATTTCCAGTAAAAGATTCTAAATGGACTAATACATATACCTTTAATAGTCCTGTATCTCTTCATTCAGTACTTTGTGTTTTGCTCTGGATTTACTATTAACTATGCAGGGCGCTACAAACCCACTTGCCCGCTTGCCCGGGGCAAGTGAAAATCACTTGCGGGCAAGTAAAGATCAAATTCACTTGCCCGATTGGGCAAGCCATGATTTTGAGAGCAAGATTTAGGTATGTGCGACATTTCACCTCAAAAACACATTAAAATGTGTGTTTATGAATACGAATCAGACAAAATAACACAGAAAAAATTGCTAATTCTTGTCTGCAATCTTTCTATACACGCTCATTGTTTATGGACTCTTATTAGGTCTCAGATGGTAGTTGCTACTAAGAATAAAATCATGGTTAGGGTCTAAACAAAGAAAATGAAAAGAAAATCCGGGCAAGTGTTTTTTTCTTGTGGGCAAGCAAAACCAAATTTCACTTGCCCGAAAGGGCAAGCAAAAAATATAATTTTTGTAGAGGCCTGAACTATGCACTATTTTTTGTATTGTAGAGTTACATGGCTGATAATTTTGGTGATGCATTTAGTATCAGCAACGCAACCATCATACAGGCGATGCAATCCATTGCATCTCTGGAGGCGGTAACCATGGCATTGCCCTCCTTGCAAGGTGCTCTCGCTAATTTCAATGGTGACCCAGCCGTTGAGAAACTCAGAGAAATCGCTGAACTGGGTTTCTATTCTGGAGAAGAGGTAAGATTAAATCAATTATTTTTAAAAATTATATCTGCAACATGTATTGGTCTTAGATTTATTTAAAGGTAGTGTTATCCTTTTTCACAAATTGTGAAAACCAATGCAACTTGGCATAACTTTAGAATATGATCGACCTACACTGTCTATTTAATCTTACTGTCATAGGTTGCCTAGATCAGTAATATGAAACAAAAATCTTACTACCAATCTAGACCAGCTCTCCATCAACATCGTTGATATTACAGCGTGTGCAGCACAGACCACGCACAGCAATATACACATGGCATATCAGCGCGCATTATAATGTTCATTGGTCAATTTGAATTTCGCACCGTACAGTTTATTTTCCGAGGTACGGAAAATTAGGAATGAATTTTGATAACCGCAATATAATGACAAACATACACCTTTGAGCTTAATCATGTTATGGGAAGATATAGTCATTGATATACTACTAAAAAACTAGTAATGTAAGATTTTTGCCAGCAAAAGGATGACACGGTCTTTAATTTCATTCAGCACAGTAGGCCCCTAAATTTTTATCAATACGTTTTGTTGATTGGAGATTTTTAGTTAAAGAAAATGCAGAGGGTGTAAGTCTGGGAAAAGTCAGGAGGAAATTTGTATTTTTTTGTTTTTAAGTCAGGAGAGAACGCAAATTCAAGAAAGATATTTTTCAAAATACATTTTCATTTTGATGCTAAATGTTCTAGAAACTGCGAACTTGTTATAAAAATTCCATAGGGAACCTGAAAATACAAAGAGTTCTAATTTTTGTAAAATGGAATACTAGTAGTTTTCTGCTCTTGAAAATCAGGGAATTAAAAATATTAGTGTCTGAATCCTGATGCAGGGTTTTAAAGTGTGAAAATAATTGAAAATGTGCATTACAAACTTTATTGTTGTTCTCCACAGCTCTCTGCAATAACACAAGAAATAGTATGTGGGACTACTAGTTTGAGAAACCGCAGAGATGCAGATGTAAGCAAGAAGATCCAAAGATATAAACGTTCTGCTGTCTCAGATAATAGCAGTAAGTACCAGTGCCTTTTAGTGATGTATTTTTTAAAAATAATGGTGTGACATCTAAAAACACAGGGTCTCCAAATAACAATTTTTAAGGAACCTGAATTATCTCAAGTAAAATTATGAATGTATTTGTTTAGGTGAATGTAAAATTATTACATTTTGGTTTATGTTTTACTAGAATTATGGCATTTTTGTCCTTGATCTTTTGAAGCAGAGATAAAAGATCACTATTATATCAATAGGTTTGAACTATTATGATATATTTGGGTTTAACCAATAAAAAAAACAATTAAAAAAATGATTTTCAAAGTACACATTAACGGTGACCTTGACCTTTTAAATTGCTCGAAAGTGCTTGTACCTCTGAAGGTTCTTAGCCAACTTGAAGTGCCATATAAATGTTTTGAATTATCGTCATCTCATTTTATCATAACCTTTTTTATTCATTCCTCAGATGACTTTTGTGAGGACATCTTTAGCTCAATAGTGGAAGGTGTTGACGGACGTCTGGTCTGGGCATATCTCAAACCTATCGTAGAGGGCAGGATTCTTTTCTCTCCCGACATTCCAGCAGTTCGACGCATTATTGAAAAGGTATTTCATTTTCCCATTTTCATATCCAAATCGAGATTGGTATTTCGATTAATCAGGGGGGGGGGGGGGGCACAACAAGCATGCATTCCCCCAAGCTATTCAAATCAATTCCAATTAAGATCTTCCCCCCCCCCCCCATTTTCAAATCCATGGATCCGTCGGTCTTATTTGATCCTTTATATTAGCAAGAGGTCCCATGTATGTTAATTCTGTGGATTCACAATATGGTGCGCCACCTATTGATTGCAGCGGACAGGCCAAAATACGCAATGCCCCATTGGAAAAAGTCAACATCGAAATTAATCTCTGCATGGTCCCCGCTGCGCTGCATATTTGCGCAATAAAATAATAATGATGAAATGCGATTATTATGCTGCACTGGCCGGTATGCCACTTCAGTCAAATATTTTTTTTATTTCGTCGACCCGCATTCGCCGAGAAAGAGCTGGGTCCGCCACTTTTAAAAGGTCACACAGTCACACAAGCACATTGTTGTGTGCGCTGCGCCTGAGATGTTGACCCCGAAGTTAAAAATTGGCCTGTCCGCTCTGCAACCGATAGGTGGCGCACCGTATTGTGAATCCGCCAAATTGTTGTCTAATTTTGTTCATGTGTGTATTCATACAAATGTGAAGCTGGCTGCGTCCTTGATAGGGTTACACATCACAGTTATAAACTAATTTTTTCTAAAATTGGTTTAGGGAACATCTTTGAATAATTGCATTGTGGGTTTTATTTTACTAGGAAGGCTTCATCACTTACTAAACACTGTCACACATGGCCCTTTAGTTTAGGAGATAGAGGTTTCTTTGGAGTTACGGAATGTGTTGGTTTTGCAAAATAGATATTTTTCTTTTTTTACGTTCAGCAACAATCCTTTCAATGCCATTTTTTTTTACATATTAGGTTATCACAGACAGGTATAGGTATATAATAAAAAATTCATTTAACTGTAAATTCACCCACATTTTTATTGCTAGGCTAACAAGACATTTGAAGACATTACCATGACTCAGCGTTTTGCTGATGTTTGGTTGACTAGCGGTGGAGATCTTGGGACTGTTCTCGATCCTGATACACTTGATGCTACAATGGTAACTTTTTGATTTACTTGTTTACAATTTTCTCTTTTTCTCTTTATGACTCTTATTCCTCCCTGTATCTCTCTAACCTTCTGCTTTGTAACCCATACCTAACCCTAACCCTATTATACATTCTGGCAGGTCAGAACGAGGGCAATACCTTTTTACAAGAAAACTCTGATAATGACCAAAGCCTATTGATATTTATATATAAATCTTAATAATATGGTGATAACAAATTGATAATAATAATGGTGGCCTCTTTGATTATCATATATATTGTTTCTCATTACCTTACTGTCATACTTTCTGTCAAAATTTATTGTATGTTTGCATACAGATATTTTTCACAATTTTGGACTAATTTTGGAAATTTGCAGGGGATTCATTTGGCAAATTTTGTGAGGTTGCCTTTACTGCAGTACCCTTGCATTGAAGACAACATTTTTGTGAAGACTGACTCGCAAGGTTCACAAATTATGAAATTCTTGACAGTTTTCAGTTTATAGAGTATTTTTGGCCTCAACCAGAAATGAATATTGTTATCTGTATTCTTATCCTGTATTACCCGGACTTATAAGAAAAAAAAAAATCAGGGGGGCATTTCATCAAAGGACTTGTCGGACGTTTTATCCGACAAACTGTTACAAGCTACTGAAATGCTTGCATCTGATTGGCTGAGAGCAAACTTGTCGGATAAAATATCTGACAAATCCTTTGATGAAATGCTCCCCAGTTGTTGGTTTTATATCTCTCTACTCCTCTATTTACTCAGACTCTGCTAGCGAATTCTTACGTTCAGGGACTCCTGGAAGACCAGTATGGGATCAGCACTGACGATTTCACGGACATCCTCAGTGGAAACCTTACTTCTATGGATCCAGGACAATTTCAGGTACATAATCCCTATTTGCTCATAACCAACCTAGAGTTGAATTCTTTTCTTTGTTTGATTCATTGGTTGAATTTATCTGGTACAAGAACTGCAGAATACAATGAGAAGGTTTACGGTTCATCATTTTTATCCCTGAAAAGGACTGTTTGAGAGAGTAGAAGATGAAATTGAGAGATACAGAGAGTAGAAATTGATAGATGAGATAGAGAGTAGAGAATATAATTAGAAATATTCTTTTCTGATTGAGTCTGAAAGGCAATGTGAACCAGATGAGAATGCCAGAGGCAGGGAAGGCTTGTAGTTGCAGTAAAGAGTGCTTCAGAGTTTTTCTTATATTTGTTACTTTCTCCACTAAAAGTTACTCACATGTTTTTTACTTTTTAAATACTCTAATCAGAGAATTTAACCCTATCCTTCTCCACATTATCCCCTTTGTAGTATTTACAACTTGTTGTTTGTTTGTTTTGTCAAATGGTAACAACCGTAGAGGGGAATTAAAGATAAATGTATATAAACATTTGAACGGTGTGATTACTCTTGAAATGAGGAATCTTCCATTTACTCCACAGACTCTGAATCTACTGGCAGAGCTAGTCAGCAACTTGACAAAATGCTTCAACCTCAATCGTTTTGAAGGATACAGCAATGAGGATGACATGGTACAAGCAGCCAGGGACTTAGATGAAGATAACACGCTTCTAGCTGCTGTTGCCTTTGATATTCCTTCTGATGCTACAGAACTCCCTGCGCACATCAAGTACAAGATCCGAATGGACACCGACAATACGCCTCCAACAGACAGACAGAAAAACCGGTAAGATGAAAATCTATTTCCTTCAAAACTTAACTGGAATATCTATATAGATAATCTTTTGTCATTAATATTAACTGGAATATGTATATTTCTTTAGAGTATAATTTCATTCTGATTACATTACCTTCTTTAATTTGCAATCCAATATTGGTTTGCTAGGAGAGTTATTACATGTAAGTGTAATTAACAATCAGTGCGAGAGGAAGTTATGTATGTACCAGATGTAGTAATCCCCCCTCTATTTTCCATTGATTTAATTTTGATTGGAACATATTATATCAACTCCTGCATAATGTCACGCAATATTAAAATTTTGATCCAAATTCAAATATTTTGTAATTCTATACACTGTACTAATGCTTTTTCATTTGACCCTGCATCATGAGTATTGAAATGTGTAATATAATGCAGTGTATAAATTCAAAGTATTCTACTCATTTGTTGTCCTGGTTAAACTTTCAGCTTTCTTTCACGCTCTGCGGGCAACAGCTTCGTGTTTGATTTGCGCTACCTCCGTGGTTACATCATGCTTCAAGATATGATAGAGGGCAGCATTGTATCGCTCCAAGCCAGCCCTGATTTACAACCTCCTGGAGTTTATCTTCAGATGACTCCTTATCCTTGCTTCCTCCGTGATGAGTAAGTAAATCTAAATTATGAATTATAATTATGACTAATTGGTGGTTTTGAGCCGTTGAGTTGTAAGTATCAATGAAGGAAACTGACGAGAAATATATAATTTATATTCAAAAAGCTGCATCACTTCGCCGTGATCCCTCGCATTTACTCCAAGTTGATTTCTATCCTTTGGGTTTATGCCAGGTTACAATAGCTTCTGACCCTTTGAGAATTTAAGAGTTAGTGGGTTTCAGGGACGAACCCAGCCAGGGGGGGGGGTTACCATAACTCAGCTGGTAGAGCTCCTGACAAGTAACCAGGAGGTCTCTGGTTCGAATCCCGATGGTACCCCATTTTCTTTGCTCATTTTTTCGAGTTGTAATTATAATAGATTTTTTTCCCTTTTTATTATTGTAGAATACTTGACTGACAGCCTATATCAGACAACAAAAATCTCAATAAATGTGTCACTAAATCCTTTCATAATATGATAAGGAAAAGTAGTTTTTCTTTGTTGGTCATATAATGATCCAGAATTTTCTGACAAGGAGAGAACAAATTGAGGGGGAAAAAAAAGCAAAGGGTGGCATAAAATATACATTCAAGAAGCAGCAGTCTCAAATTTGAAAAGCAACAGTTTCCTCAATTTTTTTGTAGTTAGAAATTAAAAATCTGATAGTATAATCTCCTTGTTCTCTCTCTTTCCTCCTCTTTTTAGCTTCACAGATATATTCACCTTAGTACTCCCACTGGTGATGACGATCAGTTTTGTGGTTCTGATTGGGGTCATGACCTATCAACTTGTCTATGAGAAGGAGAGAGGTATTGAAGAGGTGAGAATATGACATTGACATTGAAAAAAAGAAGAGTTGAGAAACGTAAAAATAAAAAGTATCAAATAGAATGATTTTTTTCTTTATGAGAGGGCAAAATATAAGCAAAGCTTTAGTAGTAGAGATATGTTATTTTATGTTGCTGTTGTAGTCATGTTGTCTTTTTTTAAATATTGATATAGTCATGATGCAAATCGTTTTATTTTGTTTTTCTCATGATGTATTTGTGGAATATAATTAGTTTTGTATTATGTTTTCAAGAAGAGCCATTCATATTTCTGTTGTTGTCTCAATGAAGGTACTGAGAATTTGAGGTCTATACCATGTGTTCAAGAGTACCAACATTTTTGCATTGTTGAAGGCATTGGAAGTTTCTGCATATATCATATTTTCAAGATAAATCATAATTTCTTATTGTTGGTGTTCTTGATATCATTATACAGAAAAGTGACTGTCTTGTTTTGTTTTTATTCCTTTTACGATGTAGTTGATGAAGGTGATGGGGCTACCTGGAGGAGCTAACTGGTGGGCGTGGTTTATCTCAAACTCCCTACTCCTTATCCTCCTCTCAGCTTTAGTCACCCTTATCATGAAATTTGGGAACGTCTTGCCGAGCATCGACTGGTCTCTGCTCCTTGTCTTCATTTTAGATTACTTCTTTTCCCTCATCATGTTCTGGTAAGTAGGACTCTTGATTGTTAAACAGGGTTTCCCAGCCCATCAGGGAAATCAGGGAAATCAGGGAAAATTATTTCACTTTTTTCCAGTCAGGGAAAAATCAGGGAATTTGATAATAATGCTTCAAAATCAGGGAAAAGTCAGGGAATTTTGATTGGCCCAAAAATTGAAAGTTCGGTAGTCAGTCAGACTAGTGTTTTATACCGCAAATAGTTCACGGCGACAACAGAGAAAATATGCGAAACTGGAAATAGGTTTAAATAATTATCAGGGAAAAATCAGGGAAAGATCAGGGAATTTTGTCGTCTTGAAATGCTGGGAACCCTATTAAAAGAGTTTCTTTCACAAGGCTAAGTGCCATATGTTTAACTCTTTGTGTGCCACGGGTGCCTATTGGCAGGCATGCAAATTGGCACAGACAACAGGCACCCTGTTAACACAGTAAGCTGACTCTACCATACAATAGCTCACTTTTTGTTTGCAATAGCCAATCACAATTACCGTTGCATGCTATTTTGTTCAATACACTGATCAGTGATCAATTGTAATTGTTCTTTCAAATTCGCAATTGTTCACAAACCTTTGTTTCAAGGGGCCCAGGTTGGCTACATATAGTTATATTTGGCACCATTAGATACTACTTTTTACTGGGAGTTGTATTGTAACAATATTAGTCCCATGTTAATGTTTATCAAATGTTGTTTACTTTGACTGTGATTGTCCTTCGCATGTTAAATATATGTGACCCATCATATCAAAATCAGACACAAGTCGCCAGAAAAGAGTAAAAATTTTCAACAAAGCAATCCATTTTCAAAGGCTTTCCCTTAATCATTTTTAATCATTATTTTTTACAGAGCATACAAGAAATATTGAAAATTTAGAAAATCAAAAATATATCTCCCCCAAAATAAGACAATTTTTAATATTTTTCTGATTACCTCGACACTGTGCTCAATTTGCTCGTCGACTTGTGTCTGATTTCGATTTGATGCATCACATATACATAAACTTGTGGATTCAATATCCATATATTTCAATTTGATTTGATTTGATTTGATTTGCTTTATCTCTTCCCAGTTACCTTGCAAGTGCTGTATTCCAAAGGGCTAGCATAGCCTCGTTGGCCTCCATCTTAGTCTACTCTCTGTTTTATCTGCCTTATCTCGCTGTCTTCGCTTCAGAGTCGTTACTTGATACCTTGTGGAAACCAATTGTACTGGTAAGTTCTCATGCATCTGTATTCAAAGAATTAATTTGTCAGTTTTTGTTGGTATTACAGCATCCATTTGTGAATCAGGCATATAGAATTGGTCATTGCTAAAGAAGCGGAAGAAAAGTACTCATTTAAACAAAATGGTTCCCTGTTAGGAATGTATTTTATCATATTGAAAACACCAAAACCACTATAGGCTTTTCCTTATTTTTTTAGCATCAGGTTGGTTTCTAAAATACTTTTAAGGATCATTGTGAAATTGCTTCGTGTTTGATTATTGTCATATCAATGATAATCAGTTGATTCCTAAGCATTTTTTTTGGAAGTCTTACAAAATTCATGGAAATCAATAAAATTCACGGAAATTGATAAAAATTTTAAAGAAGAAGAAGAAAAAAACCCAAAAGAACAAAAAAAACGCATGAAGCATTATATCCTACATCCTCTGTTCTATCTAGTACCCTATTTGACTCATTTTTGCTTCAGAAGAGTACTCTATTATGTTTCTTTCCCTTGCACAGAGTATATTCTTCCCATCTACCTTCAGCATTGGTTGTGTTCTAATGAGCCAGTTTGAAGGTATGGGCATTGGAGCTCAGTGGGATCAGCTCTGGATAAATCCTTTGGATGAAGAAGTTACGTCCATGGGCTTCATTCTCATAGCCTTGGCTGTAGATGGCGCTATTTACCTTGTCTTGGGCTGGTACATCAGAACGCTCTTCCCTGGTGAGCATGCTTATTTATTCAGCCAATTGAATATTCTTATGCGTATTTATTCATGTTTTTATGTAGTGTTTGAAGAGTCAAAGTGGCTGATGAAATATTAGTATGAATAATTACTTTTGTTTTCCTAAACCATCTCCTGTAATGGTAGTGTTCTGTTTTCGTAATTTAATAGGCATCTGCATAATACTGCAGATCGTCCTTCTTCAGTTATTGCCATACTTGAATTTAGTCACAAGTGTAACACTAAATTTTGTCTCTGATGCTGATCATAAAGAATAATAATAATAAAAAAATGATATGTATAAACTTGTCACCTCAAATCCACCAATAATGGACTAATAGACAAAAAGCAAAAATTAAAAAAAAGAAAAAAAAAAAAGAAGAAAGAAAGAAAGGAAAGTAAACGATAGGAGAAGGAGGTTTTCTTTTGGGGTAAAAAAGCATTGGTAGCACTTCTTCTAACTTGATATTGCACTGTATATTATACAAATTATATAAACTATGAATTTTTGGTGTGAGTAGAAAGCGAGGAATCTCTAGAGTCTAAAAAACGAATAAAATGAATAAAAAATAAATGATTTCCTATGACTTATTGGTGTCAATATTGGTCACATATACAATGTAATGTATATGCTGATTACTGCCTAGCCTGACAAATTGTTTTCTCTTGTAAAATAATGCACTGTTCTGCTCTGGAAAATTTGAAAAATATTGAGATAACGTTTCATTTTCAGGTAAATATGGCGTCCCACGGAGCTGGTACTTCCCGCTGCAACCCAGTTTCTGGTGCAATTGCTCCATATCCAAAAAGCGTGACATGACACAGTATATCAACTCCGCTTATGATCCGGAGTCTGGAGTGGCACTAACTGATCAAGGTAGTCAAACTAAAATTTCAAATTGTTTAATTTTGTTCATTTTAAATTATTTAAAATGTTATATGTCACCTTGTGATGTTCATGTAACTACACATATAATGCTCTTACATATTTGTGTGGTTAACTTATGCCTTGTGTAATAACGCTACATTTGTAAGTTTAGTTTTGTTCTTTAGGCATTAAAGTATTTATATCCCACTCCTGCCACCATATTAACCTGTTGCATACTGTGATTTTTTTTTACGAAGCAGAATAAATTATGGCTGTGAAGCATGATTGCAACAAATAATTTCCATTCTATGGTCACAAAAAGACATCCATTAATATATCAATATCTAATAACCGCAGATTTGCAAGGTGTTTGTTCATTCATGAAATGATAACTTAACACGATACTGATAATAAACAGTTAAAAAGAAGGATATTCTGTACTTTTTCATCCCACATAATATGCGAACTTACTACGAAACGGATAAGAAGTTTCGAGCTGAGTGTCTTTGGATATACCCACTTTTACTGTTGTTTTTTTTACAGGGCCTGTTGTAGAGGAAGAACCTTCCAACCATCCCCTTGGATTAGCCATCCTAGGCCTTACCAAGATCTACCGGTCCTGCTTCAAACAGGAGAAGGTTGCCGTTGATAACCTTACTCTCAACTTCTTTGAAGGTCAGGTTACTGCTCTGCTGGGACATAATGGAGCAGGAAAAACAACAACTATGTGAGTCTGATGTATATAAAGCAGTTCTCTTTTCATGTATGAACATACAGTGCGTTTTGGAAAAAAGGTAATCCATTTTAGCCCATATTCCAAGCTCATTTGTTTTTTGCTCTTCATATGTTACATATAAGTAAAAAATAACTCCCCACCTTTCCAATGGTACCTTTCTTGAATCATAAATGTAAAGTATAACTGAGTAAATTGCAAATGAAAATGACAGTACAGAATATATTTTTTCCAAGTTTTAAGAATATGAAAGAAGACTGAGGGAATGATGACCTTGCTGTCCCAGAGCATTGAATAGGATTGCGTGCGATCATGTGTGACTCCTTTGAAAGCATCCACTCTGTAATTCATCCTTTGACAAAAACTTGTAAAAATGGATTTTGTACCTGACCCCTTCATTTGCAATTTATTCAGTTATGCATCACATTTATGATTCAAGAAAGGTATCATTGTAAAGGTGAAGGATTTGTCTTCAATTTTATGACAAAAAATAAATATCCAAAATGGATGAGCTGGGAATATAGCCCCTCCAAAAATGCATTACCTTTTATTTGAAATGCACTGTATAGAGAATGAAGGTTTAATTCCCAGCATTGCATGATCATGTTGTGATAATATCAATCTACATTTCCTACACTACTCAAAGTAGTAAATGAATACAAGCTGTGTTAGACTGCTCAAAATTGCCATTTACATGTATGCATTCAGTTCATTTTATCCTGTCTGAACTAATTTGTCAATGTTTAACCAATTTTCAGTGGCTGATCATTCAGCTATTAATTTAGTATACATGTAGAATTGTAACAGCTTTCTAACGTAATAGTTCTCATAATCTTTTTTTTCTTTCTTTCAATGATCTGTTTCATTTTATCATCATATCTGTTTACATCTGAATGCTCATATATTTATGTTTCTAATCAGAAATAGAATTTTAAAGTGAATCAGAATCTGAATTAAACTCTACCCATTTAGTATTGAATGCAGTCAATCCCATTATGGTGAAAGAGTAGTAAGACTATCTTGAGAACAGGTTTAGGCAGAAGTGTGCATACTCATACATTTAATCAAGCTTAGTAATACTTATGATTATTTCTTGTTTCCATAGTAACATCATCACAGGTCTCTTCCCAGCGACATCTGGCAAGGTATACCTTCACGGTCTCAACGTTGCCAAGCAAGCCACCGTCACAAGAGAGAACTTGGGTGTTTGCGTTCAGCATAATGCTCTATATGACAAGTAAGAACTCTTATTAACCCGTTGGGGACGAGCTGATTTGGCTATAACACATATTTCCCATAGACCTCAGCCCGAATATATTCGGGCTCAGTCCTCAACGGGTTAAAATGAAAAGCAGTCCTGCAGAGACAACAAAACTTGATATGTACCTCATTATTTAGCTTACCCAAAGTAATAATACATAGCATTTATATTGTGCCAACTATGCAGTTACCGAGTCAGTGACGCATCTTATATTAATACAAAGCTATAGCCATTGCTTCAGTCAGCACAGTGAGTATGGCACTTTGACACAAGGAAATGCAGAAGACACATTTGTAATCGATGTCAAAGATTTGTGATCTAAGAAATGTAATCTTAACCCTTTACGGCCTAAACCGCCCGAGACCACCCCTCAGCTTACTCACTAAACCGCCCAAAACCGCCCGTCTTAAGCAGGCTATATAGTCAAGATAGTAGCAAAAATATGTGATAAAACATGCCCATGATTGTTGTGGATTACCCATTGGATGTGTGCTGTTTGATTTTGCACTAAAAAAGTATGTTTTAAGAGCAATTCTTATTGAAAAAACCTGATTGAAACACAGCGTAACCCTTTCCGCTAGTGAATAAACTGACACTTTTCACGCAGTCTCCAGGTGCTAAAGGGTTAAGCTCTATAAGAATGATAGTTCCTTACTCAACACTGCTTTTGAGCTCCTTTGGGTCACTTGTTAATAGCATGAATTGAGGTAGTATGTACAAATGTACATGTGTGACTCATCATATCAAAATCAGACACAAGTCGCCACAAAAGAGTTAAAGATTTCAACAAAACAATCCATTTTTAAAGGCTTTCCCCTAATCATTTCTACTCATTTTTTTTACAGAGCATACAAAAAACATTGAAAATTCAGACAATAAAAAAATGCTTCCCCCCAAATAACACATTTTTTATTATTTTGCCGATTTCCTTGACACTGTGCTGAATTTGCACGGCGACTTGTGTTTGATTTTGATGTGATGCATCACATGTGTGTATGTATACTACATGTAGTTTGGAATCTTCCTATTATAGGTTTTTGACTTTTTGATCAAAATATCATGTGAGGCTTTCTCTCCAATGATTGCTTCATGCGAGTACTCAAATTTAGCTTTAACTCTTTGCCTGCCAAGTTCGACTATAGTCACAATTGTACTTATTAACTATACAATCGTAATAGTTCATTTTCTCTGTAATGGCTGGGCTAAATGATCTGAAAATTAATGTTAATGCCAGGACCGTGTCTGCCGCATAATTTCTCGTAGTTCAAACTAAGCAAATATTGTTATACTATTTTTAATAATTAAAGAGAAAATTCTTCTTTTTTTATGCTCAAAATTGATGTGGCGTGCAAAGAGTTAAATCAGTCAAACTGCATGTTCCTTCTCCAGTATATTCCCACTCAGTAGCTCATTTAGTACATGGCAATATGAGACAAATTTGGTAGATATACAGTCTGTGTAAAAAAAATGGTACAGTCGGGGAAAAAATAATATTTTAGGTGTGGAATCTTTTCAAATAATGTGTGTATGTGGTACCAAATTAAGGCCAAAAGATTTTCCTTGCTGATGCACTTTGTTCTGTTCAATTTGCTTTCATAAAACAAAAGTTATGCTAAATTTTGTGCGACGAGGAACAAATCGAAATTACCCACTTCTATTGTTCTAGAGCGCTGAATTCATGGCCATTATGCGAAACCTACACAAAGGCATAGGACATCGTGCGAAAAATAGATTTTTCTTGATTGTAGAAAACTTGTCATATCTTAAAAATTACAGCACCAAATGTGATGGAAAAATTGCAAAAGAAAGTCTGATTTTCCTGTTTTATGAAAATACCAAACAATACCAGGTTGTGATTAATCTTCATAATATAAACAAATGTTTTCCACTTGTACCATTTTATTTGACACAGACTGTATTATGTGATATTGTAGAGCCAGTATGGAAAGGCTTGAAGGACATACATATAACTCATTGTGTCTTGATTGATTTATAGCTTGACGGTGAGAGAACACATGGCGTTGACAGGCAGAGTCAAAGGTATTACAGGAAAGGAATTAGACAATGACATCTACAAGTAAGTTTTTACTTTTAGCTCTTCAGTGAAAAATGTAAAGGTGTTATGATGAGTGGAAGTATCTATGGTGTTAGGATTACTACAGGTGTAGATACATGCTTCAAATCTATGCCACTGCTATTGATGCGTTATTCTAATTTGTTAGACCTTACATTGGATCTAACATGAGATATGATATGGACACAATGCAAGGAAAGACTCATTATCAGTTTGTATCGATTCTAGCTTATATGTTCCTTGAAAAAATAAAATAAATAATTAAAGAACACTGTGCAAATTGAACATTTTCTTGTTCAAATACAAATAAACTTTTCTAAACATTTTGTGCCTCTTAGGAATGATTAACATGGTCCTTATACTCATTTCACTGTCTTGTTGAGAAGTAGGGATTTATACCAAATAAATTGTTAAAGTAGGGACAAATGAACATTCAGTATTACTCTATTTTGCCTTTAGGAGAGAAAAACTTATACAGTGCGTCCCAGATAAAAGTATACCCAACTTTGAGACCCTCATATTAACAGTGTATAACTTATGTGCCATTAATTTTAATTTCATGACAAAGAGTAACTCATATTCTATCTAATAATACCAAAATCATACCGATACTGTCATGGATGACTGAACACTCGAGTGTTTAAAAACTTTGGTGAAAAGTGATCTGTACCAAGATGTCTGAGAAGCAGCCCTAGCTTTCTGATCATTCATTGTTTGTTTGGGGTCAGCCTTCTTGAGTCCATTCATTAGGCACAAAGGATTACTTGATCTATTGAAATGCAAGGGCTACTTTTGCTCAAACTTGGGACAGGGCACTTTTTACTCTTGTTTTTTAAAGCCCAACTGCTTAGTCATCCCTCACAACACAGGTATAAGTTTGGTATCATGGGTGGCTCTTTATCATGATATATATTTCAAGGTCACTCAAGCTATGATATTTTAGTATGAGGCTCACAAAGTTGGGTATACTTTTTTTCTGGGACGCACTGTATAGTTGAATGAAATAGGAGTTCATATGCACATTTTACCTGCCTTTGGTATAAGTATAGTATTAAAAAAAAAAATTCTGTCTAGTCTTTTGGAAGATGTTGGACTCCTCAAGAAATCTGAAGAACGGATCAAGAACCTATCTGGTGGGATGAAGCGCAAACTCTCTGTTGCCATGGCGTTTGTTGGACATTCTACTATCGTCATCCTCGATGAACCTACAAGCGGAGTAGATCCTCATGCAAGGCGTGCTATCTGGAACCTCATCATGAAAAATAAGACCGGTAAATTTAATTATGTCATATTTAATAATTGTATGTACTTCATCTCAGTGCTTTTTGGTGCTTGTATTCCAGCTAGTGGAAGTTCAAAATTGACACAGATTGGACTTAGATTCGAAATCTAGTCCTGTCTTTCAGATGTTGATGTTAAAATCAACCAACTAAGCACTTTATTGAGTATTGATAATACAACAGTAAAGGAAGTAGGATACTAATTATTGAAATACCGGTACATGTATATTGAGCACATTATTCAGTAAAGAGTAAGATGAAAGTATGAAAAACCGATATTAATTAGAATAGTTTTGTCATCACCATGAATGTGACATTGTACATTATGTAAAATACAAATACAAATTGTCATTCAAGATACTGTTTTGATTATTGAGACAACAACCTTGATTATTTAATCTAATAACTGTCATGTTGTTGCACTTATAACTGATAGGTATTATCTTTCCAACAAACATCAACATTTTCCGCACATTCAGTCAGGCGCCTTACCAAAAAATAAAGCTGCGGCCCCCTCACAGCGGTATTATAGGCTGGATATACTGTTTCCCTATTATTCTTCCATTTACTTAATTGGAGGGGATTAGTACATCCGGTTTAAAGCGCCGATGTGCGGCGTTCACGCAGAAGGCCGCGGCTTTATCTTTTGGGAAGTTGCCTAATATAATTGTAATTCCTTTGACTTTTTGATACTACTCAGGTCGTACCATTGTGCTTTGCACACATTTCATGGATGAAGCGGACATCTTAGGTGACCGCATCGCCATCTTGGATCGAGGTCACCTCCGTTGCTGCGGATCACCGGCCTTCCTCAAGTCTCGTTTCAGCTCAGGCTACCGTCTTAGTTTGACCAAGGAGGCTAGTAGTGGGGTATCCACCCCTACCAACCAGGCAGACCATAGGGGTATGGCTGTACCAAACATCTATGACACCATGAAGTCAGCAATCAGTGATGTACCCAGTACTTCCAGTGGAATTGCTACAGACGGAGGTATAACTGTTTACTGATGCAAAAGTCTTCTTTTTAAGATTTTTTGTTACTTTTATCAGTTCATGGATTCAACTGTAACCTGCAAATATATAAATTGGAACCATTTAGCACTTTGTAACTTACTTCTCAGAGTTTCATACCAAAATTATGTATTTACAAACCAAAATGTCGAAACCAATAGAAAAAGAGGTATTTACAAGTTTAATTACTATGGTGCAGAAAACAAACCCAGACCTATGTGAAGATCCAGGTACTGTATAAGTGGTTATTTTCGCGGTGACTTTATTTTCGCGAATTTCGCGAGTCAGTCATCGCGAAAATTTCCACTTCATTACAAGGCTATTTATGGTAATGAAATCATCACCAAAATCGCGAAATTTTGCTCCCGCGAATTTCCCCAACTGGTCAAAAATCGCGAAAATATTTGTACGCGGAAATATTGGCTTATGCAGTAGTTTGTGGAGAAACCTGAAATGTATTAGGGTTGTTTGAAGTGAACAAAAATATACAATATACATGTATATATTTAAATGTAAATAATGAAAGTTATGTAGTTATGAAAATATTTCCATCATATTTGCCACTTTATTTCTACACTTACCACCAGTCATGTATTACGACTTCTTGTGCAAAAAGTTATTTTCCAAATAATTGTAGTTTATAGTCATCACAAGTCCCCCTTTCTCCCCCTTATGTAAACGATAATCTTTTATGATTGTTATATATTTTATGAATAATCAAATAATGTTAAATTTATATGTGTTTTCTTCAGGTTCAAGTTGCGATTCCAGCCAGGTGACTGATTTCATCCAAGCTCGCATCTCCACTGCCCGGCTACAGGATGACATTGGTAGCGAGTTGGTGTATGTACTACCAGTAGATCATGGAGAACGGGAACAGTTCCAGGAACTCTTTGAAGATCTTGACAACAATCTGGCAGACCTTCGGATCAAGAGCTATGGGATCTCAGATACTACACTCAAAGAGGTAATTTGAGAGTGAATGGTTAATGTGGTTTATTGTCTCTCCTGAACGAAGTTCGGTAGAGACCTAGTAATCATATTGATAGTGAAATCAGGCAAGACTCGTGGTTCACGAACCACCTTGTTTTTAATGTAGATACATGAACTAGTTGTTCACACCACAGGAAAAAATCGTACAGGAGCTCAATCTGTATGTTAAAAGTCCCAGTAGTGGAGAGAGCCTTGGTTTGAACCCCATGTGATCCTGTGTGCCATTTGGTGAGGTGTTAATCCACACTACCAAGTTATTTTTATAGGAGTTTTGTGTCTTAAGAAATGTTTAGGCTGTAATATTGTGAGGGTTAATTTTTTTGCGAGTTTTATGTTTTTGCGTGTTGCTTATAAAAATCCATTTCAGGCTATTAATAGTAATAAAAACATCACAAATTTCATTAAATCAAGCCCCCACAAATTTCCCAACATAACACAAAATCATGAAAATATCTATATAAAAAGTGGTGAATTTTCAAGTATTTAGCAGATAGGTTAGATACATGTAAACGATACATTGTGGTATTTGAAAACTGTGACATGCATTTGATCCTGAGACAATTGATCCAGGCTATATTTCATCTAAATGTAGGGTTATAGTCTTGCAGTAGGGTTCTAAGCTCCTGAAAGCTCAAAGCTCCAGATTTCATTGTCAGATATGGAAATTATTTTTGCTCAATTGATCTTGGGGCCAGGTAGCCACTGAGCAGCTCAAGATTGATGTTGCTCTTTTATGTTGGGTTTAACCCGTTGCATACTGAGAACTTTTTATAAAGCCAAATGAATCATGTTTGTCAAGCATGCTTGCAAAAAATTCTTTTCATTTAATGGTGAAACAAAGACAGCTTTAAATAGATCAATGTCAGATAATTTAAATTTTTATAAGGTCTTTATATGTTTATGCAATCATGAGTGAAATAAACGGTCGACAAGAGGGACATTCTATGTTTCTTCAGCCCGCATATATGCGGGCTTAGTGTACAGCGGGTTAAGGTAGGCTATGATATCAATGTAAGTCCAGGGATGGTTTGAATATGTATTATTTATATGAAATCGTTTATTTAGGTGTTCTTGAAAGTGTCGACAAGCAGGTCAGTTGCTGGAGAGACAGCAATACTCAGAAATAACAACTGGACGATGAGGAAACCTGGTGAAACATTCACCATTGCAGAAGGAATTAGAAGAGGTATGTTACCATGGAAACTTGTAACTATTTGAAATACACTCTTTGAAGTATATGTGATGCATCACATCGAAATCAGACACAAGTCGCCGAGCAAATTCAGCACAGTGTTGAGGCAAAATAATAAATATTTTCTTATTTGGGGGGAAATATTTTTTTGATTTTCTGAATTTTCAATGTTTCTTGTATGCTCTGTAAAAAAATGATTAGAAATGATTAAGGAAAAGCCTTTAAAAATGGATTGTTTTGTTGGAAGCTTTGACTCTTTCCTGGCGACTTGTGTCTGATTTTGATATGATGGGTCACATATGTAGTATTTAAACTAATTAAGACCACCTCAGGTGATGATGTTATAAGAGTGTGTTCAATGTCCAGTTTCAAATTTATACGCCAACATGAATCATGATACAAAACGCAATCACAAAACACAAACACAAACGCGATCAGTGGTGCACCGTTCAGTGTCCAAAATTTAAACGTGTTTATACGTCGATCGTCTTTAAATTCCCCACTCTCAAAAAACAAATATCTTCTCCTTTTTTCAATTGCACCGGAAGCTTCCATTGCGAGAGCACATTTAAACACGTTTGAAAACTCAATCCTGTTCAGTGTCGCATTTCGTTGCAATCGCGATGCTCAAGGTCGTAAAATTGAAGCTGATTGTGTTTGTAAACGCATCTTTTTCGGCGTTTAAATTTTCGGCATTTAAATTTAAATTGAGATTTGAAACACGTTTATTTTTACGACCGGGGATGGGGGACAATGAACACCCTCTTTGTTTTTCTTTATATCAGCGTTTTGTAATTGCGTTTTGTATCATGATTCATGTTGGCGTATAAATTTGAAACTGGACATTGAACACACTCTTAGCTACCACCAAGTTGTCACTTCTGGTGACCCCCCGGTCGAAACCTCTCCAGGTTTCCCTCTCTTGTGTTATTTGATACAAATCTTGCAATGCAATGTCTGTTTCTTTGGACACACCAAGCATTTTGGTATCTTTGTTTCTATTCAATTGATTAGAGTGGCCCAAGGCATTATAGCAGTGATATAAGCCTAGAGATGATGAGTTTTTATCATTATTCTTATACATGTACATGTGACCACATATTTCATGAGCTCAAAGTAACAATAAACTCTTACGTTGTAACTCGAATTCTGTTCTTGCATATTCATTCCTGTACAAAGTAAAACAGGATATAACTAGGAATGAAACAATACAAATAACTCCTTTATCCAAATGTCAAATAACGGAATTCTGCGTCTTCTGAATTTGATTTTTGTTGTTTTATATGTGGTATATTCGCTCTCATTCACATTATGTACATGTATTTGAATGAGTTTAAATAACACTAATATGACAATTGACTAACAGTTAATATTTAATGTATATAGATGTATGGAAATGTTTCAAGTGTAATAAATAAAAATGAATGTGCCTATATGTAGATTTGCTTAGCAAAATTGCTGATTAACTGGTCTACAGGAACTGACTTGTCCTATATTGTATTGCATTGTCTCAGTGTACTTTATATAGTTTGCTATCTTTTCTTTGCATGTATTCCCCCTTTCTTTCTAAAGAAAACTCTTACCAAGCAAATGGAAACTTTACCCACAAAGGTAAAAATGACTAGAGATACTAATTATTTAGCACTTAATACTTGGTGTTTCTAAGGCCTTAAAGTTAACTAATTATTACACAGCTTAACAATTTTGAAGTACATGCTGAAAGAGAAATTCCTGTTGTGCTTGTTATATTTTTTACAGTATACTAATTTATTATTGCATTATTTGTAATTACATGTAGCATAGAAATATTTATAGTTTTATATTTAAATATTATATAGTTTCAATTAGAAAAAAAAATGAATTAAACACAATCTACAACCGCACAAAAGTAAAGTTGCAAAATAAAACCCAAGAAATGTATATCTTTCTACATTTTGACTTAATGCCTCAATTGCTTTATTTATTTCGTTTATTTTTTTGTTAAGAGGCAAAGAACTCTTAACTTCCAATATAAAACATGACAACTTTAAGGGTATTGAGGTCTCTTGTTAAAATTTCAGAATGTTAAGATAGGGGAGATTTGTGGTTGTAACCTTATTTTATTCTAAACTAATTCTTAGTTATTGAAGAAAAATCATGTGTAACGCCAATAACCCTAATAAATTTAGTTTATTTTATTGGTGATTGCACTCCCTTTCTCCTTTTTCGTTGTGCTTGAAATTAACATGCTAACCCTAACATACTCTTCAATACACATACTTTTATTTTCTTTCTACTTGTGAGGGAGTATTTCATATATAGAGTTTTATATTTCTTTATATTTCCCTATTTTTTAATATCAGGTGGAGCGTCTGACAATAGAACCGGTTTGTGGAATTCTAATATGCTTTTAAACAGCAATTATTTTGCAAAGAAATGTGCTATTTTTTTTTAATTGCATAGTTTTATGTAAAAGCATGCATGTCCACATTGAAGTCTGATCTCATTTCATTATTTGTATTCCCCCTGTAATCTTCACTTATTTCACATAGAACACATCATTACATGGATCATTACACCATCTATTTGATGATTTCGTTTTCCATTGAAGTTTTAAATAATGATTCGGAAATGATTTGCCTGTTATTTATCTGATATCAGTGTCTGAAAATGAACTTCCACATAATGTTGTAAGTGATTGAATTTCTATTCTGAAATGTTATAAATGTTGCAGTGTTGATGGCGTTGTCCGCTGCAGTTACATAAATAATTACATGACAGGGAAACAAATTAATTTGCATTTCAGCTCGATCAGCTTGGTTTAATGCTTCAACATTATAACATATTTGTATTATGTAAAACTGCAAAGTGTGTGCCATAATTGCTGAATATTGGTTGAGCTTCATCTACAAACTCAACATTACATGATTTATCCATCAGTTTATTCACCAAATCAAACCTTGTTTTTTGGGGTTTTTTTTCTTTTCATTAGAACATTACATTCTTTCTCTTCTATCCTTTTCTTTATCCATTTTTCCATTCCTCTGTCGATTCATCTATTTCATCAACCAATACATTCTTATGTTTGGGTATTGTTGCTTCACTATCTCAACTTTTCCATTTTCAAGTCATGTTTCCCTTCAATCAAATAGTTCTTTGACGAGTATCTTTCCCCTATCTTAACATTTCAATTTTCTTTTCATCAATTTCACTTATTGTTAAATTATTATTATTTTTTTTTTTCTTTTATCACTTCTTAGCTTTTCATTGTTTCATGTAAAGTTCTCTCAATCCATTTATTTCATTAACCCATCAGTGATATTGTTACTATAGCTATCCTCACTCTACCATTATGATGTCAATATTTTCACGTTCTATCCACCAATTCCACCATTCAATTGATAACTGCCATGGATATTCACCACTGCAGCATATTCTATTCATCTATTACTTCATGCAATTGATTGTTGTAATCGGTATTCTTCTGCTGTCATCGTAACATTTCAATACTGTTTCCATCTATCCCATTGATCATTGAATTCTTGTTTTTGTTTTGTTTTCATCTCATTATTCCATTCTTCTTTCCATCCTTCTCTCAATCCATCTCTTCCATCAACCCATAAATTCTACCATACTTTCTTGCTCCTCTATCTCAACATTGCTACATTCTATCCATCCATTCCGCCAACCACATGATTATTGGGACTGGTTTTTTTTCCCACCGTTCCTTATGTCTATTGACCCTTTTATCCTTCCATATATCTATCCATCCATTCATCTGTCTATCTGTCACTCCAACAATCTATCTATCTGTTCATGTATTGATGAATGAACTTTTCCTTCTTTCACCCTCACCAACTTCTTATTCACATGGCAAATCTGTAAATTATGCCTTCTTCCAATCATACAAACCGTATAAAAATCTGCTCAATGCATCCTACTGCAAACAAAAAAAACAAACCCCAAAACCCCCCAAAATATAACAAAAAAACACTAAAATGTAAAACAAAACTATTTAAAAAAATTGTTAAAAAACACCATAAAAATAGATGTGCCTGAAAAATACAGATCAATCAACCCCATCTTTGCCAATTTCCCTGTTCCCTCCCTACACATGCAACCATTAGTTCTTCTGAATGCGTGGGGCATCTTCGTCAAGAGGCTTCACTTTGTGCGACGTGACTGGCAGGGCTTCATCTGGACTATCCTCATGCCTGTACTCATGGTTGCCTTGGCTGTGGGTTTCTCACAGCTCAGCCAGATTAACAGAGAGTACCAGAGACAGCTCACTCCCGCCATGTTTAATCCAAACAGCTATGCCTTCTTCAGGTATGATGATTTGATTATTTTTCTTTTCTTTAAAAATAATAAATAAAATATGATTATGCATAGATAGGCCTATACAGTTCACTCAATAACAAGTGGCTGACTGACTGAGCCAAATACATTAATTTTTTATTAATATTATGTGATATATATACAAAAGAAGCTACCATTATTATTTTTTATTATTAATGGGCTATAAATGATTCTGATGACATTTGGTCCAATGAAGGCATCCATTTTTTTTAGTAATTTTTTTTTTCTGAAATGGAATAAAATAATGATAATAATGGATTCAAATCAATAAATTTAATGATTTTTTTTGTAGTGATGAATCACAGAGTGACATGGGCCAGAGACTGACCGATGCCCTCGTTAATCCACCAGGACTTGGGACAACATGTATGGCTGATGCTGATCAGATGTAAGTCAATTATGTGTATACTCTTAAATGGGATTGCATGTAGTAGTAGTAGTAGTAGTAGTAGTAGTAGTAGTAGTAGTAGTAGTAGTAGTAGTAGTAGTAGAAGAAGAAGTACATGTAGTAGTAGCAGTAATAGCAGTAGTAGTAGTAGTAGTAGTAGTAGTAGTAGTAGTAGTAGTAGAAGTAGTAGTAGCAGTAATAGTATTAGTATTAGTTGCAGTAGTAGTAGTAGTAGTTATAGTAGTAGTAGTATATCAGTAGCATTAGAAGTTATTTAACAATAATATGAGTTAGTAGTTACGTACATTCTTATAAAAAGTTGTGATTGACTGAATTAATCGCATCTATCGCAAAGCTAACCTACCTTCTCTCTGTACAGATTTGTGATTTATTGCAATCCATCAAAGCTCTTTTTTGTATGCTTCATATACCTTGTGCATATGAAGTCATAATCTCATAGCGCCCTCCCTCAGAGGATATAGGAGTATGCTTAAACAGAGTTGTCAGAGATGCCCCAGCTGCAGATAACAAACGCATGCAAGGCAATGGCCTCAGCCTCTAAGATGGCGGCTCGATGACTTTAATGCGTAAGGTCTATCAGTAGTTACTGTGGGATAATAAACAATGTGAATCGATGTGGGCCCCCATAACATCAATGATATGACTAATTATAATGAAGAGCTTACATGCAAAAGGGACTAAATCCACTTGAGATGAAAATTGACTTAGTGATATCAGGTCATTGTTCAGGTACGTACCTGTCTTTGAACAAAAGGATTTTCTTAAATGTTGATTGCAACTGTAAGAAAATGTATTTTGTAATTTCCCTTTTCCATAGACGTGTGTACAAAATCTGGTAAACAAGTGCCATTTCCTCTGAAGTTATAAAAGTCCCTTTTGCATGTTAGCTCTTCATATAAGAAGTCATTCTTATTTTCACTTTTATATTTTTATGTATGTTTGCTTGACAGGGACCTGTATCCATGCATAGACGCCAATTCCGAATCTGATGTAGAACAGCTGGCCCGTTTGAACCTATCTTCATTTTCAGCTGTACCAGAGGGCCAGTGTAAATGTACTGATACAGGCTTTGGACAAGAATGTACCCCTGAAGCTGGGGGGATCCCACCTCCTGCATGGCTGACTGATACCCAGATCATTCTGCAGAACATCACCATCAAAGAGGACAAAGACCGATACCTCCTAGATACACAACAGAAATTCAGGAACTCAAGGTAAGGTGGCTGTTACAGCACAAAAAAGTTGTGTGTAAAATTGCATGGGGATCCATAATACTGTATAAGCCGATATTTTCGCGTCCAGATATTTTTGTGATTTTGGCCCAGTTGGGGGAAATTCGTGAGAGCAAAATTTCGTGATTTTTGTGAGCACTTCATTACTATAAATGGCCTTGTACTGAAGTGGAAATTTTTGCAATGACCGACTCGCGAAATTCGCAAAAATAAATAAATAAATAAAATAACCACTTATACAGTACACAGCTTGTTATGTATTTGTTAATCTGAAATACACAGTACGTGTCAATTTTTTTTGAAAAATATAACATACACTAGCTGCACCCGGCACTACGCGCCGGGGCAGCTAGCAGGTCCACCCCCTGACAGTTTACAAATTTATGAAAATGGTAATTGCTCAGGCGAAAATGCTATAGGAATAGGCTTTTGCACTTGCCACCCTCCCCCTTATTTATTTATTTATTCATTTATTTATTTATTTCTTATTTATTTATCTATTTGCGAAGCCTCAGTTTCACGGGATTGATACTGTAACAATCGAAAAATCTTTTGTGCGGAAAAAAAAACGTGGATTACATTTTTTTTTTTTTTTTCATTTTTCTTGTAATTAGAAGGAAAAAAAAGCAAATGTTTTTTTTTTTTTTTTTGGGGGGGGGGCAAAATTTCAAAGCTTGTCTATACACGGGATCGCTGTAAAACCAAAAATATTGGTGTGCCTGTAGAAAAAGTGTACATTATTTTTTTCATGCGTACCCTTGGCGTAACCATAGAATTCTGCCCCGCCCCCCACAATTCTATAATTTTCCCACTCTTTCCTGCCCCAATTTTTTTTCTTTCTTTTAATCATACCAAAAGGAGATTTTTTTTTTTTTTGGGGGGGGGGGGCTGGGCAAAATTTGCGAAGTCAGTTTCACGGAATCGATACTGTACAACCGAAAAATCGGTCTGCTGGCGTAACCGTAAAATTTTGCCCGGGCCCCTCCCCCCCCCCCCCACAATTCAAATAATTTACCAGCTTTTGCTGCTTGTATTTTTTTATAGTTAGAAAGGGGAAAAATGGGGGGGGAATTCTCTAAGTCTTAGTGTTTCTCGTGTACGCTTGGCGTAACCGTAGAGTTCGCCCCCCCTCCACAATTCACTGCCAAGCCATTTGACTATAAAAAAAGATCCATATAACTTGATGAAAATCAAACCATACGCCTAAATCTCAAGACAGGTGTGCCTGTAGAAAAAAGTGTACATTTTTTTTTTCATGTGTACACTTGGCGTAACCATAGAATACTGCCCCGCCCCCCCACAATTCCTATAATTTTACCACTCTTTTCCTCCCCAATTTTTTTTTTAAATTATACAAAAGGAGAATTTTTTTTTTTTTGGGGGGGGGCTTGGGGCAAAATTTGCGATCAAGCCTCAGTTTTATGGAATCGGATATACTGTACAACCGAAAAATTCTTTGCGCGAAAAATCGGTCTGCCTGGCGTAACCGTAAAATTTCGCCCGGGCCCCTCCCCCCCCACAATTCAATAATTTTACCAGTCTTTTGCTGCTCGATTATTTTTTTATAGTTAGAAAGGGGAAAAATGAAGGGGGGGGAATTCTCTAAGTCTTAGTGTTTTCCGCGTACACTTGGCCACGTACGTGCACGCGCCATAGGCTAACGTCAGCTAAATGAACGCCGCCATATTCGCCCGCGCGTCACCCGTACTCTCACCCCGGCTCGCGCTCGCCATTCACTGTACACTAATTACCGTCGATATAAACCTCCTTCTCATCTTTTCAAAAGTTTTCATAAATTAGCAATGAATGTTTTTCCGTTTATCGAATACCAAGTTATTGTTCCACAATTCTGACTATGCCCGAACATTTTTTATTTAATCATAAATTTAGTCCAAACTCGAGTCACTTTTTGTTGTTTGTGTAGGCCCACTTGTAGTGGTGCGCGTATTGAATAAAAAAATAACAGTCATATTCATATTTTTTTTAAATTATAGACCTATCCCGCCAATGAAATCTGGTTAAA
>CALNVZ010003429.1:9698367-9723601 GCA_940671915.1 Paracentrotus lividus
CACAATTAGGACTGGTCATTTGCAAATGTTTAATAAATCTTGATTTTGTGTTATTTTATTTGCAACGGAATGTAAAAAGCAGCATTAAAAAACACGTTATCAAAAACGAATTATGTGGTGGGTAACTTGTCTCTTTTTATGCCCAATTTCTTTTTATGATGAAAGGTGATGGGATAACGATCGAGGGTTTGTCAGATTGGCCACCGAGCAACTCTGTAATATATAGATAGATTTTAGGTTGATCAGGTATTGAGACCGCTACCTCATAAATACACAACAGAAATTAATGTGGCTGACTGTTTAAAGCACAAAAATGTGGCATGTAAAATTGCATGGGGAATCCAAATACACAGCTTGCTGTGTGTTCGAACGCAACATTTATTATTTGTGTAAATTTGGTGAAAAGTAGTAAGTGTTAAAGGAATCTGGAGTTCAAGGGGATACGTTTATGGTGTAAAAGAAAGTATTCACTAGGAATCAGGCAATATTGTGCTTGACCTAGAAGTAGTAGTGGATCAAAGGCAATTTTATATGGGAATAGTGTTTCAGCTCTACAACACTTTATTTCCCTTTTGTTTCATTCAAAAAGGCACTATGGCACTATGGCACTGAAAAGGCACTATGGATTGTAGTTCATAGCATTTTGAGCAAGTGTATTTTCAACATTGTTTTTCTTTTTGACAGGTATGGAGGTGTTAGCTGGTTTGATGTGGCTGGTTCTAATGAGACCCAAGCAAAGGTATATCATTTTGTACATCATCAACATTTTCAAGAATTGTGAATATCAAGTTGGTTGTTATTTTTTTTTTTTTTTTTTTTTTTTGGGGGGGGTTGCAAAATGTCCACCGATTGTGATCTGATTAGCAACTAGATTAACATCTTTTCCCACATATTTTATGCCATTTAATTCCTTTAATGGTGATACCATTAGATAAACAAAGATATATCATCAATATACTTTCTCCTTGTGAATAGCCAATATTTTTTTTTTCTATTAAAATAATATTTTTGTTGCAAAAACCACTCCCAGGCCGATTCATGCAAACGATGGCAACATGTAGAAATAGTTGAAGGAGAAGTAGTAGGAGTTAAATTTGTATATATTATGGTAGTGGAAAGTACAAAGAGGGCAGGGTTCAAATCTTGATAGTACTCGAATCATGGCAACTATTGGAGGTACTGAAATACCTCAATGAAACTGCCTCTGTCATAGGCTTATTTATATGTCTTTTGCCAGATAGATGTGTAGTTCTGAACTGCCAAGTCTGTTCTAAATGTGCTTGAGATTAAAGATCACAGATTATTAAAAGATTTATAAATGAGGGTAACTATCCCTTTATTCTTTCTTTTGAAATATCTGTAAAATTTGTCTTTGATTCTTGGTGAAAGTGTCACATACATGTATTAGAATATTCCTATTTGTTTGTTACCCTAGGCTTGGTATAACAACCGTGCTTATCACGCCATGCCAACCTACTTGAATGTGATGAACAATATCATTCTCAGAGCTACAGTCAACAACAACTCAGATCAATATGGTGAGTTCTACCCCTATTATATCATACAGCTCAGGCAAAAAAATATTACACCAAGATTTCTTCCTCATCTCGGACAAGAGCGTCATTTATATTTGTAACGAAAGACCTATGCTCACATGTCATTGATATAATTGCTGAAGATTGTATAGAGTTAGAATTGTTTTCTTACCACACAAATCAAGAAAACACATCCATTAAAACACTCTGATTGAAAAGGAAGTTGGTATAATGTTTTTTTCCCTGAGCTCTATGTGAGCTGACAGCTGAAATACACCAATAAGTTCACAGAATTAATTTTTGTATTGATTTTTATTTCTGTGAACTTATTGGTGTATTTTTCAAAAGAAAGATTCCAAGAATTCCCGTTGTATCAAACACTTGTAGTTTACGAAAGCAAAACTGAATAGACATAGAGCTAACAATGATATCGTATGTAAAAAATCTTGTTCCACGATCCACAATAATATGGAGCTCGAGGATTCAGATAATTTCCTTCTGTGCTGAACATTTTTACAAAATCTGACTATGCTCATTTTAGCAAAAGCGTGATGATTATACTCCTTTTTTTTCTCCAAAAAGAATTATGAAAGTATAGTTACATAGTTCAAAATTATTTCTTTTGATTGGTAAGGATCTTGTATACATTGTAGCTATGCCATTTTGTCTCGGTTTACACTGGTAGACATGCTTTATATGTGACTCATCTCATCAAAATCAGACACAAGTCGCCAGAAAATAAGTCAAAGATATTGGCAATATAATCCATTTTTAAATGGCTTCCCTTTACTGTTTGTACTATTTTTTTTTACAGAGCACACACGAAACATTGAAGATTTAGAAGAAAAAAAAATAATATCCCCCCAAATTAGACATTTTAAATTATTTTGCTGATTTCCTCCACCCTTTACTGAGTTTGTTCGGCGACTTGTGTCTGATTTTGATGTGACGGGTCTCATATTGTAAATGGTAATTACCTTATTACCAATATTCTCTAATACACTTTCTTGTTCTGTACAGGAATCACTGCTTACAATCATCCATTGCAACTATCCAAGCAGGATCTTGGTATCAATATGTAAGTAGTACCTCACACCAGGCTTATAGAGCAGAAGTTATTATGATATTATCCAATAGTAACAATGTTGAGTGGCAGTGATTGATTCCTGGACAAGCCCCCAATTCGTGTCCCTCTTTTCTTTTCATTTTACTTCTTTTCAAGAATTTCAAGAAGACTTTATTTATTTCTTACACATGAGTGACACATTAAAAAGAAAGAAAATAATGATGTATTTATTTTTTTTAAATAAATATGTTTACTCCAAGAAAAAAACAAATATAGGCAATTTCAGTTCGGAATCAAATTAGATTTTGACGGCATCACTTTCTGTTGTGTTAATTCAATTCTGCACTAATAATTCTAGACGACTTCCCAAAAGAGAAAGCGGTGCCCCATGACCGAATACGGCACAGCGGGATTATATGACGGAAAGATGTAGTAATCCCCATTATTCTTCCATTGACTGAATAGGAGGGATGAATACATTGGGAATTAATCACTGCTGTGCAGGTTTCATGCAGCGGGCCCGCGGCTTTGTTTTGTAGTTGCCTTAGATGCGAGAAATTATTTCATACACACTCCATGAACACAATTTGGTATGCAAGGGTCCATTTAATTGTTTCAAAATGTGTAATCTTTACTAAGATTTACAAACTAAGATAATTTTACTACTGCTAGATTGAGGGCAGAATAGCATTTAGCCTATGCCATCTCGGGCTCCATGAACATAATTCTTCCAAACAAATCTATCTTGCATGACTGTTTGTAATTCTCGGTTGCTGTAAAGTCCAGTATCTTTTTTAAGTACATTCACAAAAGTATCTCGGCAACGTCCTCTTTTCCTGTTGCCTTGCTTTGGTTCCCAAAGAATGAGCGGGTTAGCATAGAGTTTGGGATGTCACTTACAATGACGTGCTAGTTTCAGTCTCCTCATATGAATTTTAACTGATACTCGTGATAAGTTGGCATCTATCCTGCTTCTATAATTGCTCTTTCTGAGACTTTGTTAGGTTGTACAGAATCATTTAATTTAGATGGGTATGCCTTTGTTGGGAATGGAAGAACAGACAAACGTGGTGGAGGAGTTGCATTTTTTATCAAGAATGACATCAAATTTAGACGACGGATGGATCTAGATATGTTCAGTAATTGTATAGAAACTTTATTTGTTGAAATATATTGTAAATATCGAACCATAATTCTTGCCATCGTATGTAGACCACCTGGGCGCCGTAACACAAAGGTTTGCGATCAATCGCAAAGTTGCAATAGCCAATCACAATCATTATTGCATGCATTTCTTGTTCAAATGACTGGTCAGTGACCAATCAAAATGCTTCTTTCAAAATTGCAATTGATCGCAAACCTTTGTGTTACGGCGCCCAGGTCAGTCTACTCTGGAATTTCTAAATTACTTTGAATCACCTTTGTCTAAAATAAATGATGAACAAAAAGAGTGTCTAGTTACCGGTGATTTTAACATTGATTTAATAAACTCCTCCATTTCTCCCTGAAGTCGACAATTTACAGATGTATTGGCATCCTTATCTTTTGTACCTTTTTTACTCAAACCAACCAGGATGACCAGTTATTCAGCTACATTAATAAGATAAACATACTTACAAAAATAGACCTGAAAATATTTTGAGCTCTGGAAATAATTATAACAGATGTCAGTGATCATTTGACACTATATGCATATTTTAATTGTGCATATCATTTATCAATGAAATACTTCAATATAAAAAAAGACTAATTAATGATGCAAATTTCTAATTTTGTGACAACCTGGGAAAAATTGAACTGGGAGAGTAACTTAGTTGACTGATAATGTAAATGCATGCTTTGATACCTTTAGTAAATTATTTATTGATATTTATAATGAATCTTTTCCTTACAAGGAAAATCAGGTCAAACGTAAAAAGAATAAAAAACCATGGTTTTGATATGAGTTAAGAATATTGTGGTAGAAGAAAAACTTGCTTTATCGTAAGTACCTCAAAGAACCATCATCATATAGAAGAAATAGTATATATAATTGTTAGAAACAAAGTTACAAACGAAGTACGTCTAGAAAACGTAATATTATTTCAAGAAATTCAATGATGTGAAAAGAGATGTTAAATCAAACATGGAAGGTTATCAATGAAGATTCAATAGAACCCGGGGTAAAGTGCAATGTGACCTATATTGAAAGCAATGGTCTAGTGATTTCCGATAAGCAGGGCATTGTTAATTCTTTTAATAGCTACTTTTCATCAGTAGGTTCTGACATTGCTAACGACTTACCTGATAGTACTACGAAACTTCTGTAATTTGTTACAAGGGATTATATGAAACTCACTGTTTCTAACACCTGTACAAATGTATGAAATTTCTTGATATTGTTTACAAACTTAATGCAAACAAAAGTGTAGGATATGATAACTTAAGTACGAAGGTTCTAAAAAAATGTATTGTTTTATAGTTAAACCACTGTGTTTTATTTATAACCTTTCATTGAGTACTGGTTGTTTTCCTAGTAGGCCTTAAGATAGCAAAAGTTATTCCCATTTATAAAAAAGGTAGTAACAGATCTTTCAATTACAGACCTATATCTTTTTATAACATGTCTCAAAGATATTTGAACGTTTAGTTTATAACCGCCTCATGCCATTTTTGTGCAACAATAATATTTTGTATTTGAAACAGTTTGGGTTAAGACAGGGCTACTCCTCTTACATGGCATTGCTTGAATTTACTTCTACATTTGGAAAGGCCTTCGAAAACAAACAATTCACAATAGGTATATTTTTAGATTTATCAAAGGCCTTTGATTGTATTAGCCATTCAATCTTAATTAAAAAATTACAGCATTATGGTGTAAGAGGAATAGCCCTAGACTGGTTTAAAAGTTACCTCCAGGGCCCCGTAACACAAAGGTTTGCAATCAATCGCTAAATGGCAATAGCCAATCAAGATCTTTGTTACACGCGCATTTTGTTCAACAGACAGACCAGCAACCAATCAAAATAGGCCTTTCAAATTTGCAATTGATCGCAAACCTTTGTGTTACGGGGCCCAGGATAGAAAACAATACGTTTCCATTGATAATGTTTCTTCTGAAATCAAACATGTTAATATTGGAGTGCCACAAGGTTCTGTGTTAGGCCCGTTACTTTTTTTGATTTTCATAAATGATTTACAATATGCTAGTAATATTTTACACTCTATACTTTTTGCTGATGACACAAATTTGTTTTTATCTGGCAATAACTTAAATGATTAACTTTAACTCTAAATTCAGAACTGCAAAAAATACATGAGTGGTTCCTTGCCAATAAATTAAAATTGAACGTTGACAAAACATGTTGTATGATATTTCAACCTAAAAATAAGAATATTTCATCTGATAACTTTAATATTTATATTCAAAACAATAAAATTCCTCTAGTTAGGTCTACAAGATTTTTGGGCGTAGTTATAGACGACAAACTAACTTGGAAAGATCATATAAATTATATAGCTTGTAATGTATCTAAATCCATTGGTGCAATAAATAGGTTAAAAAAATCAATTCCATTAAACGTACTTCTGATGATATATCAATCAATAGTCTTACCATACTTCAATTATTGTAATATACTCTGGGGAAACTGTGCAATAGCTCATCTAAACCGATTACTTGTTTTACAGAAACGTGCAGTAAGAGCTATAACAAATTCTCCCCCGAGATCAAGTACACAATCATTGTTCATAAAACTTAATTTACTATCCATTTATGATATAAATAAATACCAAATTGCGACTTTTATGTACTTATTCTCTCATAATTCTCTTCCCTCTTTTTATTATGATTTATTTATGAAAAATAGATTTATAAATAATTACATTACTAGACAATCAGATAAATTTTATTTGCCAAATTTTAGATATAACTTCTCACGAACTACAATCGAATATGTCGGACCCATCCTCTGGAATAATTTACCCACTGATCTTAAATCTTGCCCCTCTCTCAATTCCTTTAAACGTAAATACAAAAATAGTCTCATAAACTCATGAATTGTGTCTTAAAGCCGTTTTGTTTTTGTTTTGTTTTTGTGTATTTTGTCTAGGTTAGTTTTTTTTTTATTGTCGTTTTAAAACTTTCAGGGATTTGCCTTTGACAGGCCTTTGGCCTTTGTAAATCCCACACATTTGTATTGATCATGTTTGTATTCTCTATATTTGTGCTATGTGTAATTTCATGCCTATTTTAATATTGTATTGTATGTATTTGTCCTTTTATGCAAATGTGAAAATAAATGAATTGAATTGAATAACATTGTTTACAAAGTCATAGTAACAGATAATTTGAATTAAATTAAATGCAGCTGGTTGGATGCGGCCAAGACCTTTGGTATCGCACTTGTCATAGTTATCGCCCTGGTCCTCATCCCATCTTCCTTCTCCATGTTCCTGGTGACTGAGAACATAAATGGATCTAAACGACTTCATTATGTCTCGGGGATGGGAACTATCACCTATTGGCTCACCAATCTGATCTGGGATATGGTAAGTTGGCTTCTACTTTCTCCTCTCTCCAATCTCCTTTTAATAGCCACTTGGCTGCGGACCATGTAATATTACGTGCATGGCGTTTGTACACTGTGCACGGACCACGTAGTATTACATGCTCTGCTATTGTCTGAGCTTTGTCTGTTTTGACACACCAGTGCCACACTGGTCATATCCGTACTGTGCAATTAGCAAAATGCTGCAGTCAAGTGGTTAATCAGCTAATATCTTCTATAAAATCTTCCCTCATCTGTTATTTTATGTGTTTTGTTCAATCTTTATTAATGATCAAATATCATATTTGAATTTTGTTCTGGAATATAAATTTCTACCACATTATGATGATAATCCATTGAATTAATTTCTCAAAAAAGAAAAAAAAGCTCTGATGATTTGTGACTCAAATAAAAATGAGAGACAAGTCGCCAGAAAAGAGTCAAATATGTTGGTAAATTAATCCCATTTTTATTACTTTCAATTTTTATTTAATCATTTTTTTACAGAGCACATATGAAACATTGAAGATTCAGAAAAACAAAAAATATCTTCTGCAAAATTAGAAATTTTTTATTATCTTGCTGATTCTTTTGACCCTTTGCTGAGTGTCTGCGACTTGTCTCTCATTTTGATGTGATGCATCACAGTTGTTGTATGAATACAGTGAAATTTTGCTTGTTACTAGGATGTGGGGATTTGCTATACAGACATTTAGGAATGTTATTGATATAGCTATGTCATAAAAGTGCTGGAAGCATTTTTTGTTGTGGTTTTTCAATGCTCATATTGCCAAATTTGAGAAACTTAATGAGAAACTGTTTTGGTATTCATCCATTACAGTTGAGTTTCTGCATCCCTGTTGGACTGATGCTGGTGGTGCTTTACATCTTCAACTTCAGAGCTCTTATCCTGGCTTCCAACATTGGTGCCTTTGTGGCCCTTGTCTTCTTATATGGGTGAGTGGTAACACTGATAATGGTTTACAGAGATGCCAACCTTACATAATAATTAGAACATCAGAAATTAGAAAATGAATAATTCCGATATATGATGAGAGAAAGCATGAATGATGACCTTTGGCTCTGTCATTCAATTTTTTTTTAATGCATTCAAATCAAAAGATTTTTGGTTCAGATGTTCCAACTATTTGCATTATTTGCGATCTAATGTCTAATGTTCTAATTATTCTGTAGGGTTTGTATCTCAGATTGTGGTGATGATGGTAAAAACAAAGATCAACATGATTCTGATTATGATAAAAAAGATCTTGGAGGTTAGGAAAATGGTTCTGGTCCTGGTTACGGTAATGAGGAGGAGGATGATTTTAATCATATTGATGCTGGCCGGTTATGGTAATACTGACAGGGACCTTTTGTTTTATGTTGATGAAGTTATACAGGTGGGGAAGTCCATTTGATTAATAGAATAAATAATGTTTTAATAAATTAAACAAGTAAGGTGGCTTGCTTTATATACCATATAAACTAATCCATGTCCTATGTAATAGGAGGTCGATTTGTACATTTGTTATAGAATTGCCGATAGTTGGTGGTTGCATGGGGAACGACAACATACATTTTTGTAAGCCACCAGAAATTATTGGGCTGTGTTAGATGAGAAGGTGCTTTTCGTGGCAATGCCTGTAGTCACATTAAATGATGTATTTTATTTTCTCTTTTCCAGATTTGCCGTGATGAGTCAGATCTACATTTTCCTTTCATTCTTCAAAGAAGTTGGTACAGCATTCATATTCTTCTTCTGCATCCTTCTTCTTGAATCTGTCATCACGAACCTTCCTAACTGGCTGATGGCTGTCAATGTGGTGAGTAATATATATTTTTTTTATAGTCAGGGGTCAAGAATATTTATAGTTTAGAGTACAGGCAAATTTGGCATATCAAATTAGTTCCTTTTTCGAGCAATTCTCAAATAATTTGTCATACACATCATATTATCTTGGTAATGGCACATTATAATTCAAGAGGTCAAAATATTGCAGTTCTAGTTTCTTCCTCACTTTTTGAGCAATGCTCATTAATTTGGCAGACACACTGTTCTTTTGGTGAAGATTTTCAGAGGTGTCTGATACTTTGTTGTTGCACATAGCAAGAAAGGCTTTTCCTTTTCCATACACAAACATATTTTGACAAGCAGTTATTGAAAATCTTATAGATACAGATTCCTCAATTTTGTAGGTTGTTCATTGTGTAGCTACAATGTACCAGCCAAGTTCAGAAGTTTTGTTACTTTGTGGTTGAAATGTCATAGATAGGTAGCACACTCACTAGCCTCACTATTATTTTAGTGTGGACCAAAAATGCACAGCCATTTTATAAATATGCTACTTGTTACTTGTTACTAGAATCACCAAGCCCCAATCAGGGTCAACTCTATACATGACATTTGTCTCACACTCTCTTTTCACCAGGTGCCCGAGTCTGAAATTCCTACCTTTGAGATCCTCAACTACGTCCTTTTGGTGTTCAGCCCCTACTGCTTGTCCTCCGGCCTTTTAGCTCTCATCCAGAACCAGGCCACTGCTGATATCTATCGAGCCTTTGGGATGGAGGATGGTATCTATGAGGAACCCTTTGGAATCCTTAAGTGGCACATGGTTGCACTCGCTGTTGAGGGGGTGGTTGCTTTCCTGGTTCTTCTCATCGTAGATGCAGTCAGGAACAGCAATAGTAGCAGGTAAGAATGTAATAAACTAGGAATGTTTTCCCAAAGAAGCATAGAGAGGAAGAGAGGAGGATTGAATGTGTGCTACACAGACAAAGGGGTTGTTCATGGAAACATGTGAAAAGGAAATTGCAGAGACAAAAAGCAAGAGAGAGAGAGAGAGAGAGAGAGGGAGGGGGAAAACTTGGATACACTTGTGATCTTTGTGTTTCATTGTGTTTCATTGTGTATATAAAACACCCTGTCATAATGGACATACTTGTAATCTATGATGTCTGTCATGGTGTATATGAAGCACCCTGTCATAATGGGAATACTTGTAATCTATGATATGTATCATGGTGTATATGAATTACCCTGTCATAATGGAGATACCTGTAATCTATGATGTGTATCATGGTGTATATGAAGCACCCTGTCATAATGGAGATACTTGTAATGTATGATGGGTATCATGGTGTATATGAAGCACCCCGTCATAATGGAGATACTTGTAATGTATGATGTGTATCATGGTGTATATGAAACACCCTGTCATAATGGAGATACTTGTAATGTATGATGTGTATCATGGTGTATATGAAACACCCTGTCATAATGGAAATACTTGTAATGTATGATGTGTATCATGGTGTATATGAAGCACCCTGTTATAATGGAGATACCTGTAATGTATGATGGGTATCATGGTGTATATGAAGCACCCTGTCATAATGGAGATACCTGTAATCTATGATGGGTATCATGGTGTATATGAAGCACCCGGCCTGTCATAATGGAGATACTTGTAATGTACATTTGTATGATATGTATCATGGTGTATATGAAGCACCCTGTCATAATGGAGATACTAGTAATGTATGATGTGTATCATGGTGTATATGAAGCACCCTGTCATAATGGAGATACTTGTAATGTATGATGTGTATCATGGTGTATATGAAGCAACCTGTCATAATGGAGATGCCTGTAATCTATGATGTGTATCATGGTGTATATGAAGCACCCAGTCATAATGGAGATACCTGTAATCTATGATGTGTATCATGGTGTATGTGAAACACCCTGTCATAATGGAGATACTTGTAATCTATGATGTGTATCATGGTGTATATGAAGCACCCTGTCATATTGGAGATACTTGTAATTTATGATGTGTATCATGGTTTACATGAAGCACTGTGTCATAAATACGGCATGATAGTCATTAATTAATAAAATGAAAAACAGGTTTGGTGAAAGAAAAAAATATCTGTAGATTAACAAAATATCATTGTTATGTACTTCTTTTGAATCTTAGCTGTTTGGACCCTAATGTGAATGAGCTGCCCAGTTACAATGATAATGATGATGTCATGGCAGAGAAGCAAATGGTACTAGGTGGAGGAGGAAGCAATGATGCTGTCATTCTAAAGGAACTTAGAAAAGTTAGTCTGAAATAATTCATTATGTGTGTTACTTTGGATAATGATAATTTGTTTTCAAGTAGATACCCTATTTACTCTGCATTAGATTGAGCACATTTTGAGAGTACAGACTATTAATTAATGTTACAAAAACAAAAACCTGTGTTCTGAATTCACTATTAAATATTTGCACATTTTGGTCCCAAGAATGATGGGCTTTGGGTGAGGGCTATTGCAGCATTAGATGCAAAGATGAAATTAGTTTTGGTGGCCAAGGGTGATGATGGAGATGATGGGATCATATTGAGACAATGAGATGAGGTATTTGAAATTAAAGTTATTTGAATCTCTTCTTTTCTTTTAGGTCTATCGAGGACCGGGTGGTCAGAAGATCGTAGCTGTCAATGATCTCTGCTTAGGAATATCTAAGGGAGAGGTAAGTTTCCTTGAATTCATCCAAACCTGAACATAAAATAAAGCAATTATGTCTTGCACGCCACATCCATGACCCTCTCCTACCCCCCCCCTCAACATTTGATTTTAATTCTGAATAGACTTCCTGTTAATCATCTAATTTTCAATTTCATATGAAATTTTCATTGTAAAAATGTTGTTAAATGCAATGCAATTATAGGTAGAACCAAACATTACACAACACATTCATTGACATTGTTTGTGTGTGTGAACAGTTGATTAGAATGCACTCCGTCTTTATTGTGAATGGATTGTGACTTGAGTTGAACTTGGCAGTCCGCTGAATGTGCTGCGAGTCGAAGGAAGCAGGCAAAAAGTTAATACCCAAACTAACACCCTTCAACATTCTAAAGGATGTTGTTTTTTCAATCAAAGTTTACATGTTTAAAACAGAGGAATATAGTGAGTAAGTCCAGTCAACTCCCATTATAATGAAGTGCTTGGGACTTTACCGAATACCTCAATATAAATAAGTGTTCTTATGTTTAACACATAGACACATGATCATTTTTTTTTAGATTGGGATAAGGAGAATCAAATCGTAGGAAGAAAATCCTGTTTTATTCGTGCTTGTTTTAACAGAAGTAGCTTGTAATAATTGTAATGTTTGATGGATTTCAGTGTTTTGGTTTACTTGGAGTAAACGGAGCAGGGAAGACGTCCACTTTCCGAATGATTACTGGAGATCTGTCACCAACTGAGGGCAGTGTCAAAATGAGAGCTAAGAGGTAAGATGTTTGTCTGAAAAGCGATTATATTTGTTAGACTTTAGACACAGAATATGTTACAAATCATCCATCAGACGTGTCAATTTGCATTGAAATTAGATTTTTTTAAATATCTTTTTTTATTTTCTATTTATCTTGTCCCCCACTCTATTTTTCTTGTTATTCTTTTCTATTTGAAAAAAATATCACACTCTCTCTATTTCTCCGTAATTTACATTGCTCTTTCTATTTGCTTATTTCTCTCTCTGTCTACCTTAATATTTGCATTTCTGTCCATCTGTCTCCCTCTCTAAATTCTCTGTCTTTATGTTTTGCTCCCTCCCTCTGCTCGAACATCTTCAAACGGTGTTGATTCTCTTCCTCTCCGACTTTCTTCTCTTATCTCTCATTCTAACCATCTTTCACTTATTCTTCCTCTGTCTACCTCTCTCTTTATTGTTCCTGTCTCTTATCTCTCTTCTCTATCTCCCCCTCCACCTCATACTGAATCCATCTTGCTTTTCACACTCTATCTATCTGTCTCTCTCTCATTATATTCATATTTTCTCTGTTTTCCCTTTTCTCTTTCTCACTTTCCCTTTATTTTTGTTTGACTACTATTTGATTAGGTGATTGTTATAATATTTAAATGTAAAGCACTGTGATATATGTTTACTCATAGTAGAAGTGCTATATAAATGTTAAATTTACATTTTAGTGTATAGAGCGTTCCCAGTGACATCATCATTCATCCATGTTGGTGGGCTAAACAATAGAAACATGTCCATCAAACCATGATAAATCATTGTTTTTACGGTCTTGTGCACCGGTACCTTATTGTTTTGCCCACCAAGTGACGTCACATCAAATCGCTCTATTGCACCCTCTCACTATCTCTGTCTATTTCTATTGTTTAGTGTGGGATATTGTCCTCAGGAGAATGCCATGTACCCTCAGCTGACTGGTGAAGAGCTTCTCTATTGCTATGCAAGGATGAAAGGAATCAAAAGCTCTGACATGAAAAAGGTGAGCCTAACACAAAAGTTTATCTTTCCTATCTTTGTCTCATCATTTTTTTTGTGTATTATTACCAGGAACATAGAGCAAGACAGCAGTGTTCATTTTACACCGGTACAATGAAACAATCACTTTTGTTTATGATTCCTTCTTTACATTACACAATGTCCCTTTATTTTGTTTTTATCAGTTTACAAGGTCTGTTTAAAATTACCCCAATAACAGGCCAAACCTTACGACCCATATTCTGAACCGAAGAGTGAGTTTGTATGAGTTGCAAGTTTATGCAAAGCTATTGTGCAATCCTTTTGTCTATGCATCAGTCAACATCAGACAAAAGGATCCCACAAAAGCTTCGCACAAATTTGCATCTCATACAAACTCACTCTTCGCTCCAGAATACGGGCCTATATGTGTTTGAAACTTTCTAATTGCTGCCTTACTCTTGTTCCAATAACCTATGTATTTCCATTCCCTGTATTTGTCTGTTAATTATTATACAACTACTAATGAGGAAAACACTGACACAAAATTTTCTCTCTGTCAAAACTCTTTCATACTCATAGAAAGAAAGGCACATGTTTTAAATTGTGACTGGGAAAATTGTCTCATTGTAAGAAAATCTCGATACCGGCAGTAGGATGTATCATTATTATCATTATTTAATCTATTTGCATCAAGGCTGTTTCTGAGGTCTGTGAAGAACTGGGAATGGAGCGATACCTAAGGCGACGTATATCTTCATACAGCGGAGGTATGAAGAGAAGTTTGGCCGTGGCTGTAGCATTACTGGGCAAACCAGAACTGATTCTCATGGTAAGCTGAGTTTCCACAATTTTATTTGAACTTGTGTTTTGTTTTTGATGCTGTGGCAGGGCTGTATAATTTCATATCCCCTGTCAGAGTTTAGCTTTTTGTTCATGTGTGACTCATCATATCGAAATCAGACACAAGTCGCAAGAAAAGAGTCAAAGATTCCAACAAAACAATCCATTTTTAAAGGCTTTCCCCTAATCATTTCTACTCACTTTTTTTACAGAGCATACAAGAAACATTGAAAATTAGAAAAATATTTCCCCCAAATAAGACAATTCTTATTTATTTTGCCGATTTCCTGGACACTGTGATGAATTTGTTTGGCAACTTGTGTCTGATTTCGATGTGTTGCATCACATATACATTCCCCAATGACTTCAAACCAGCAAGTTATAGCCTTTTTAAAATTTATTTTCAATTTTGAGCTTAATCTCAGCTTATGTTAGCTTTCCTCTAGGTACAAAAATTCTGTGAGTTCTTTCGATTTCAGCTTTAAATTTTTTTTAAATTTTTAATAGCTCCATTCAGCTTTTTCCAGCTTTGTTTTTGTTTTTGTTTGTGGTCACTCACATTCCTGTTCAAAGGAGTTGGTTTCACAGTGGCCTTTATAAAGCTATTCCTATGTTGGGTTTTTTCTGAATCTATTTTTTCATGACAAATCTTTGCAAATCAACAGCTCTGGTTAGTGCTGCAGATCTCACCTGTAAAAAAACATTGTATGGACCTCTGCATTTGATTCACATATCTGTGTTAGCAGGAAGAGGGAAATTGTATCTTAATAAATATATTATTCTGGTAGCAAGTGTTTATGATTGGTAATATCATGTATAAAGTATTGTTTTGTTTTCAGATGATTATGTTATGATTCATTTTTTTCCCTATCAAAGGATGAACCGACTACAGGAATGGATCCAATCACAAAGCAGAAAGTATTGGCCAGCATTGTCAATGTTATCAGAGATAACCGCTCAGTCATCCTTACGTCACACAGGTACGTTTATTCACCTCTTGGAAAATAATAGCAATTATAATATGAAGAGCTTACATGCAAAAGGGACTAAATCCACTTTTGATGAAAATTGAGTTATGGATATCAGGCCATTGTTCAGGTACGTACCCGTCTTTGAAGAAAAGGATTTTGTGAAATGTTGATTGCAACTGTAAGAAAATGCATTTTGTAATTTCCCTTTTCCATAGACGCGTGTACAAAATCTGGTAAACAAATACCATTTCCTCTGAAGTTATAAAAGTGTATTTAGTCCCTTTTGCATGTAAGCTCTTCATATTTAGAAGGGAAATATTGCCTTTTTAGGCACTTGACAGAAAAGGTTGGTTTTAATTTTTAACGTATTTTGCAATGTGAGCTTAAAATTCAGCCCAAGGGAAACAAATAATCCATATGGACTAGGAATTTTCATCTTGAAAGAGACAGAGGTACCATTATACCCCTTGAATTCCTCTAAGATACATAAACATAAATTAGGATCTTTTAAATTCAAACAATTTGATACAACCAAACAGAACAATGAGAGAAAGGACTCGAGAAGAAGAAGGTTCATTGTATTTTCCCCAAAAGCATTATAAATCAAAATTTAATTGAATTTCATTTGTTTTAACTGTTGAATACAGTAAATTGTGTTCATGAAACCAAAGGAGTTCAACAGTGGTTATCAAGTTTTGTATATTACAAATTTACACACCACACTCAACCCAGGTGAAGTAAATGGGTAAAAGTAGGAAGAAATTCCTTTAATGCTGTGTATGTCTTTGGGTTACCTAATTTAGCTGGGTAATAATAAGTGACACTTAAGCCCGTCTCACACTGTGCAATTTGCTGCGATGCGAATTTTGAGAAAACTGTTATATTATTTGATATGGACATTCAAAAAGGAAATTAATGCTGTCCAAAGTTCTTGGTATTCCTGTGAATAATAAAATTGTAATTCACGGCTATTACGAACCCCCTTCTCTGTATAAAATCAAATTGTTTCTAATTTATATCGCAGTGACGTCACAGTGATCTTGCGATTTTAAGTTAATTTGACATTTACTCCCAATTAACGGACCGCATTGGGGAAAAAAAATTCGCTTGCATTGTTCTTATACATTTTCTGCATCTCATAAGATAATTTTGAATGTTGGAATATGTCACATTTAAGGAAAATTGCCATTTGTTCCAAAAATTGCATCGCAGCAAATCGCACAGTGTGAGGCGGGCTTTACGCGCCATGAGTGGCGGACCTGAGCCAACTCATATCATTTTTTCTTTTTTGCAGTATGGAAGAGTGTGAAGCTGTATGCACCAGATTAGCCATCATGGTCAACGGTCAGTTCTGCTGCCTGGGAAGTCCGCAGCATGTGAAGAATCGCCATGGTGAAGGTTACTCCCTGGTGGTCAGAGGACAGAAGACGGGGAAGAGTGACATGAGCCTCATTACAGAGTTTGTTCACAACAGCTTCCCTGGGGCAGAGGTCAAGGTATGTTTACTAGTGATGCTGATGATGGTAGGGGTAATGATAATGTAGGCCTTGATTACGGTAATTAAGGTGGTAGTAGCGATGGTGATGAGGTTGATGATGATGAATGGTGATATTGATTCTGATTTTGGTGAAGATGAAGATGAATATGGTAATTGAAGTAAGGGTAGTGGTGATATTTTGGTAATGACACTGATGATGTAAGGTATGATAGAGATGATGACTGTAATAATGGTAGTGGTGGTATTGGTGATGATGCTGACGATGGTGTAGGGAATAATAGTGGTGGTAAAATGGTGATGGTAATTACATCTACATGTATTATGGTGTTGCTAAAATAGTAGTGGCCGGTAGTAGTGTAGGGAATAATGATAGTGCTTGTCATTATAAGGATGGTGATGATAATAAGTATGATAATGGTAATAATAGAAGGCCTACTAGTAGTAGGGATGGCCAGACAAAAGCGAAAAGCCACTAGAACAGTTTCCACTTCACTGTATGGATGTAGTCACCCATGCATTTACAATGCAAACAATAACCCATGCACTAAGTGTTTTGCCTACTCAATAATACACAGGCAGAGAAATAGCAAAATTTTCAATAAAAAACAGCTTTCGAAATTGTCTTTTGGCCAGTGGTAAATATCATTCATTTTTATTCCTAATTGGTCAGTTTCTTCCTTAGAAAATACCTCAGCAGATGATCAACTTCTGCTATTGAAAAAATTGATATGAAGAAACTACAGCGTGTTCAAAGTGATGCTTCTGTGTGATGTGTGTTATGACTGGAATTTCTCATGATTGGAATAGATTCAGATAAGGAGAAGTAGATATATCAATAAAATTTAAGTATTTTTGAACAAAAAATGTATTGGGGTGAAAAACAAAGAACAATGTTTACCGCTGGCCATTTAAGTTTTAAAATTACTCTACCCTCTCCAATACTCACCTTTGAGCCACACCACCATGAAATAGCCTCTTGTCTAGGGTGTTCCTATTGAAACATGCCCTATGGAGTATTTTTCCACCCGTGGTCATATTGGATCACTTACGGTATAAACATACATGTCAAACCATCAGTTTTGTACTGCCATAACTTTTTGTATAATCTACTCATACGCCTCAATTGTGTTACTATAATCTCATTTCATGTTGATACACACATAGAAAATGTTTGGTATGATTTGGTGTAATAAATCAAAGACAAAAGGACCATAAACTTGAGCTTTTATTGCACTTTCTGGCTTTGTCTGAAACTTGTAGAAGTGTTCTAGCTGCTCATTGGTAATCTGGGACACTTTTTGGGCCATATCTTTGAAATGGAACATCCAATCGTGATAATTCAAGTACCAAAATGTTTCTTTTAACATGCTCTATCCAATAAGCCTAGCAAAAACAACTTAAAAATAACTTAAAAATTTTAGTGGACATCCCTACTAGTAGAATTGGTGAGGATGCTGATATTAGTGATTTATTAGGAATGATGAATGTATAATATGATAATCCTGATAATGTTCAAAGGATGTGATTATAGTGTCTGTGATTTTTATATGGTTCTATCATAATAAACCACCAGTGTTATGATATTGTTGATGATTAAAACTGTCACCATGGAAATTTATGATGATAATAAATATAATTTCTTACTTAATAATCTTCTTACAACTTTCACAGGAGCATCACCACAATCTGGTCCGCTTCCAGTTGCCTCCGCACAACATCACCGTGGCAAAAATCTTTGGTATCATGGAGAGCGAAAAGACTGCCCTCAACTTGGAGGATTACTCTGTTTCTCAAACAACTCTGGATGAGGTAAGTTCTTAAATTATAGCATGATGATTTTGATGATGATGATGATGATAGCGGTGATGATGTTGGTGGTGATAACAATGGTGATGATGGTAATAATGATGGTGATGTTGACAGTAGTGTTATAGTGTTGTCGATGATGATGATGATTATTATTATGATGGTAATGGTGATGATGATGATGATGGTGATGGTGACAAAGGTGTTATAGTGCTGTTGCTGCTGCTGCTGCTGATGGTGATAATGATGGTAATGATAGTGCAATGACACTAGGGTTAAGGTGTTGATGATGGTGATGATGGTAATGATGATGGAGATGGTGACAGTAGTGTTATAGTGTTGTTGATGATTGTAATGATGATTGTGATGGTGATTGTTGTGTTATGATGTTGATGATGATGATGATGATGCTGATGTTAATGACGATGGTCTTGATGGTCATGATTGTGGTGATGATGAGGATAATTATGAGGGTGTTGATGATAAGGATGATTGAAATGGAATGATGTTGATCAATATCCCAATCTGCACTTAACTGTGTATCATATCATGCAGGCATTTCACAAAGTCTGTAGTAAGGTTATGCATAACTTTACAAAAACAATTTGAATATGAAATTCCATATGGTATGCTCAAATGAATCTTAAAGCTGGTGTATAGTTTCGGGAGAAAGAAAAATTTATTTTGATTCACATTAAGATAAATTATGATAGATTGAATCCAATAACTATAATAAAGCAAATTATAGTACTTGAAATCTCGTTTTAGTGTCTTTATTTCATAATATAAGGATAAAAAAGATAAGTCGGGGACCCGTCTCAGGTTAGCGCTCAAGTGGAAAACCAATGGGGATTCTCTTGTGTGGGTGTTACACACAGATCGTTCGCACTAATTCACGCCGTAACCTCGGGCGTGCGAACTTGTCAGCAGAGGTCTAAACGGCAGTTGGATTGCGCTATATTCAAACTTTATAAATGAAATTCATCGGAAATATTGAAAGGAATGTCACAAGATCTCTCACACATATCTTTTAGTGCAATGTGGACAACATGTAACTACATTTGATCGGTTTTGTGCCAATTCCTTTTTTGCTACCAAAACTATACACCAGGTTTAATCACAGTAGATTAACTTCAGTTATGTAGATTACAATATTTGTTAACCAACATTTTAGACGTGAAGGATATTTTTTTGCCGCAATTTAGTTGAGATTGTGGGAAATGCAGCCACATTTTCGGGAGAATTTTTATCATTATATTTAGCTCTTCTTATTCAGTCTGTTTGTGAAGTTGTGTTTGACTTTCCAAACAGCCTGGTGAAACAACCGCCATCCTTAGGACACTTCTGAGTTCTAAAAATAGACCTTTTATGATTCACATAATGTTGCCTCTATTTTGCAAAATTCATACCACTTGAGGTATGTTTCATCACAGTTAATAAAAGGTTTGTCCAAATTATATTCAGTTAGGAGCCTTACCGAAAGATAAAGCCGCGGCCCCCTGCGTGAACGCCGCACAGTGGGATTATAGGCTGGATGTACTGTTCCCCTATTATTCTTCCATTGAGTTAATTGGAGGGGATTAGTACATCCGCCTTAAAGCGCCGTTGTGCGGTGTTCACTCAGAAGGCCGCGGCTTTATCTTTTGGTAAGTTGCCTTAGTCTATTGCAAAGGTAAAGGCTCCTCATTGCAATAGCATCCAAAGTCTGAATAATGCTATATTTTTAATGTAATAAAGACTCCAGGAGGTATTGTGGAAACAAATGTTGGATTGGCATTTAAATTACAAATAGATTACATATATAATAACATTTTTTGTTTGTTTCTTGTTTAAGGTCTTTGTCAACTTTGCCAAGAAGCAAACTGACGGGCTAGAAGATGATACGTCCTCGACCACGAGTGCACAGGAGGTCAGCATTGTTAATAGGGCCTTCGAACCCGATGATTGTCTTGAGGTTGATGTTTTCCCAAGGAACTCAAAATCCTTAGGGACACAGTTGTAGAGATCTTGGTTCTGGTAACCAAAGAATCTTGAAGAGAGTTGGAGGATATATTGAATGTGATACACTATCTTTTCTATTGATATTAGAAGAAAAAACTAGTATGCATAGATCAAGACTGATTCTATCAATACTCAATTGACATTAGGGAGTCTAGATTATCTTTTGGTAACAATATCTTGATGGACTGAACACATACGTTTTCACATGTTTAGAACTTGGTCCTGGAAAATGGCCTGGTTTCAGCAATTTGTTACAGTATAGTATTGATGCTTACAATAGTGAGAGTGGACTGTATAACACCTAAAAAAAAAACAGTCTCAGGGGGTCACGTACAAAATGATATCGAAGCACAACTACAAATCCATTGTGATAGCTATGGCTCTGATCAGTTCATGAAAAACTGCCTAAACCCTTTGGTTTCCTGGCTTGTCAAAGACAGTAAAATATCCTGAAATGCCCCTGTCCATGTGCCCTTGAGAAACTTTAGAAATATTTTTTTATTAGGATTCTCATTTTAAAACTTTTTTGTCTTTCGCCAAAAGATGGCGCTATTGCAAAATGTATTACAGACCCTTTATCATCGCGAATTTTTTTTGAATACCTCTTTCAACCTTATGAATAAAATTTGTAGATTTTGAATTTCCAGAAGTCTTCAAAAAATTCAGGGTTCAAAGGGTTAAGCTTGAGGATTTTAAAGAGGAAAAGGGTCATGATTTCATTGCTTGTTTTCTCATGTCATTTTTCATCTCAACATTAATATAAGCAAAAAAAAGTGTTGGAAGATTATGGTTCACTCTTTAAAGACTATAGTACGTTATATTATTTTAATATACCTCCAATACTTTTGCAATCAAGAGCAAAACAGTAGTGTGAGATATATGTAAAGAAACAATTTTAATGTTTTTACTTTGTATAAATGGAAAGAGGCTATTCAAGTTTTCTTTTGTATTATACAATCATCGTGACATTTGAGGCTTTGCAACTATGACAGATGTTTTTTCTTGTTTAATCCATCCATTGCATTGCCATACAAAGTAAAAAAAAAAAAATTATAATGTGCCTTCTTGATGATTAGGTGATCATATTAAATGTTTATCACTTATTTTTTTTATAATGCTTAATTGCTTTTTAGAAATGTGTTATTTTTTGTCTTTCATGAATTATCTCAGTACTGCATCAGACTGCGTTTTATATTCTTGTGATTATATTTTTTAATATACAAATGACTGTTTTCTGATATAAAATGAAAGGCTGTACAAAAAAAAAAAAAATGAATTTTATATTTACATGTTGACAACTTGCGGTGTACATATATATGATTTTTTTAAAGATTAGAGGTAAGTTAATTTCATTAAGATCTCAACATCATTGTGCCATTTTGAAATTGTGTATTATCCTTTCAAGTTGTCATTGCGTTTTTATGCCGTGTAATGTTGTAGTAAATGAGTTTTGTGTTAATTATGATTTATAGTCGCATGGGGCCGAGTCCCAGGTGAGACCTTTTTTCATTCTTTTGTAATTTTTATAATATGCTGTTTATGCTGCATTTTGTTAAACAACAAATATTACACCAGCCTGACCTCTTGAGCCAATTTTGAGGTCTCAAAATTAAGCGTCAAAGGAATGAAAAAAAATTATGGTAAATTGTTATGTCATTGTTTCAATTATTCGATATAGTTCATTGTTTCTGAAAGGACAAAAACAGGATTTAACAGGATATTTTTTGGTAATCAAATAATACTTATTGGCAAACGTGTGTTGGAGTATGAAAAACAGAATGTACATTGATTGTACATTGTCCTGGGGCCGTATTCCATAAAGTATACTTTAGCAGTTTGTCTTAAGTCCAAGTATTTTCTCTAAGATTTTGTCCAGGAAAAAAAATGGTTTTATCCTTTATTCCAAACAAGTTAAGAACTTTGTTTAAGCCCAGAAAACATTAAGCAAAAGTCTGAATTTTATTAATATTGCCATTTTTAATTTGTGGTCTCAAATTGTGGTCTCAAATGAGCTTGCAATATAATCAACATCTAAGTTAAGCCTCTAGGTAGTAGGCTTAAAGTTAGGATAAAATTCTCATTTCTTATGTGCGTATTTGTGGGCGCAACTCCATTTAAGTCTTTTGACTTAGCCCAAATCTAAGAATGTATGCTGAAGTCTCAAAAACGATTTTTAAATGCTTAAGTTTTTATGATTAAGTCCAACATTTATGGAATATGGGCTCTGGTTTTCTCTGCAATTATTAGCAAATCATTATTGATCAAGATAATTCATCTTTCATGAGAAACCGCGGTGCTATCAAAAATTAGTTTAATGTTTTCTATTTTTTTTTTTTAATAAAAGCATTGATAAACCAACTGCCATGACAATTATTTGAGTCAAAATAAAAATCCCACTTTTTTATGATTGAATGATAGCTTGGTAAGGATTTTTCTAGAACGAGCAATAAGTACATTGTTATGAAATTATTCCTAAAAATTGCAGCCAACGGATTTTTAGAAACATTCAGTATCATTCCAAATGCATAATGTTAAATGTTCTTTTGAAGGCAAAATTTCAATATGTAATTATTCTTTAATAAATTATGATATGTTTGACATAATTTTGTAGTTATGAATTTGACAAAAATATGTGTATTGGATACAGAATTATATTGCATTCTGCTGTTATAGGTTAAGAATGTTTTGGTGACTGATGAGTAGGGTGTTGATGACTATGGTACTGATTTTTTACAGTAGTAAAATTTACCTATATGGATAGTTTATTGCTAGTTTAAAACAAAAATATACATCAAATATTTTAACACTGAAATGATGTTTACATTTCCAAATCATGAATAAGACTTGAAATGCTTGATCTTGATCTTGAAATGCAGTAATACAAGTAATTAAATATCTGAAATAAAAACGAATGAACATGCTTGGGATTTGTTATATATATTCGCTACAGATTGTTTAGTTGTGTATGCCCATAGCCAGTATATTAAGGCCCGTATTCACAAAGGTGGCCAAAAGTTAAGCCTAGCTTAAAACTGTGGTTTAAGTATGGCTAGCGAAATGTGACACTGATCTGTCTATGCTGCATGCTCCTTAAAAGTTTACTAAATTCTGGAATTGTGTTTTAAAATTAAGGGAAAACGTTTGTACTCGTCATTAGAAGACAGTTTTAATAGTTTCACAACCAAAAATTCTGATATAGGCCTATCAAACATCTACTTTTCGAGATTGTGTCACATTTTGCTAGCCATACTTAAACCACAGATTTAAGCTAGGCTTAACTTTAGGCCACCTTTGTAAATACACTCTAAAAAAAATGAGTAAAATCTTACCCAATATTGAGCAAAAAGGTAACTCGCGTGAAATTGAGTAAAAAATATTACTCATGCGGTTGAGCTAAATGTTACTGAGTAAAAAATATTACTCATGCGGTTGAGCTAAATGTTACTCAGAAAAGAGTAACTTTTAGTCATCTATGTATCATTCCTAATCCTAGCTTCGAAAGGAGTAAACCATTAACCATTAGTTTACTCATTTTCTTGCGAGTTACCTTTTGACTCTGTTAAGAGTAAACAAAATTTACTCCGTTGGGAGTAAAGCATTAGTTTACTCCGTTGGGAGTAAAGCATTAGTTTACTCATTTTCTTGCGAGTTACCTTTTTTTTTTACAGTGTACGGGCCTTGGGTTAAAGGGGAAGTTCTCCCTGGAAATATATTGGTTTAACAAAATGCATAAAAAAAAATATGAGTGAAAGTTTGAAGAAAATCGACCAAAAAATAGCGAAGTTATGAATATTGAAAGTTTTGATTCTGTGACGTCATGTGCGAGCAGGTCTCTCATGTGTTGCATATGTAAATTCCATAAATTTGTCATTTTTTCATAGTTCTTGATAAAGGAATGGGTCAATTAGATAGAGGCATGTAAATTAACATATGTTTGATGATATATCTACCGCACAGATGAAATAATTATTTTTCTTTTGAAAAAAAAAAAGAAAGACATTTTATGGAAATTACACTATATAACACTTGGGAGATCTGCTCGCACGTGACGTCACAGAATCAAAACTTTGAATATTCATACCTTAGTTAGTTTTTGGTCGATATTCTCCAAATCTTCACTCATTTTTTTTTTTTTTTTTTTAAAACTAATTTAAACCCAATGTTAATCTTACACATAACGTATGTACGGTGCTACAAATATTAATAGAAGACAGTGTGCAAGTGATTCAGATTCAGATTTATTTCCATTTAGAAGTTGTATCACTCAAGTATAAAAAGATAATATTATATTCAAATTTATTATAAGCAAATCATAATAAAAATGTAATTTGGTCAAAAGGAAATATTGTGAGAAAACAGGAATTGAACAAAAAGAAAGTGACCTTGGTTTAATATGAAGATTAATTCCGATCGAGAAGCGTGCAAGAAAGCAGAGGTTGTAAAAAGCAAGCCCCTCTGTTTTACTTAATCCGGGTTTATACAGTAGTTTTGGTAAGATTGAGTGATACTTATTATATTATGGAACACTCCAACGAATGTATAAAAGAAGCAAAGTGACCGTTATACCATTATTTACACGTTTAATCTTTGTGAATTTTTTTTTAATAATTTGACCGTTAGAGCAGATTTAGCGCCCTCTCTTAGCATTGCTATTATTTCCCTTAACCCTATTCAGACTGGGCTTTTCAAGATGAGATTTTTCACTGGGGGGGGG
>CALNVZ010003429.1:9723617-9741535 GCA_940671915.1 Paracentrotus lividus
CCCCCCCCCCCGAGATCTCGGCCGCGGATGGTCCGCTCGCCGCGAAATTTTGCGTGGACGTCGCTGCACATGTGAAGGGTGTCGCTGGTATGTTTTTTTTTACAAAAAATTTCACGTATTTAATTTATGCTAATTTATGCATACTCATGTATGCAAATTAGATGCTTTTTTTTTTATGGAAATCGTTAATATTTCATTAATAAATATAGTTATGAAGCCCAAATTTTTTTCTAAAAGTTGCTGAGTAGCAAAGACAACAGTATTGAATTGACAAATTCAGAAATTTCAAATTAATTCTTTTGTATTCTATTGTTTTATGAATTTCTTATGTATTCTATTGTTTTTATTTCTTATGTATTTCTTTGTTTTTGTAATTTTTTATGCTTGAGAAATGTATTTTGATCAATATAAAGACAAATCTAATCAATCAAAAGGCTCAGAAGGCACAATTATCAGTGTTATAAAGAAATTTAGAAAAAAGCAGTATTTTGTAAACAAACGCATGCAAAATGACGATTTTCGTTCAATTTAGGCCTGACATGCGATTACGTAATGTTGCGTAACGCTACAACGGAGTATCCAATTTTTTCGAACTTGGTTTCAAAATTTGCGAGACACTTGAAAGAAAAAAGTCATAAAGCGCCGGGTTGCGATTCGCAGCGGTTGCGCGGCAGTCGCGGATTTCGTACAGGGGGGGGGGGGGGTCAAATTGACCCCCCAGTCTGAATAGGGTTAAAAGGGCTCTCTGAAATATTATTCAATACATTAAGCTAGGTAGAGTTTAAAAGCTAGATATTATCCTGAAATTCTCTTAAAATTCCATGTCTGTAAAATTGTTTTAGATTTAAAACAAAATATAGCTTATTTTCCGGAACCCTGACTTTTCGTACAAAACATTTTTGTTAAAGTAATACTATACAGATCTATGTTTATGTTATACAAATATGCCCCTATCATACCTCACCTATCGGGGTTTTTTCCCCAAAATATTCCAAAGAGAAAATAAGGAGTTTAAGATCAATTTCTACGAATGCAGTCACTTTCAGACACCATGTACCCAGATAGCAAGGTTTCGTTTGGGCAAACGTCGGCAATGGTCGTGGCTATACGTTATGGGCCAACGTGATTCTTGCCTCTGGGCCAACGATGGCCCGACGTTGCACGTTGAGCGCGACTATATGCCAATGTTTGATCAACGTTCGCATTTTGAGTGCGCGCGACGTCGAACTTTTGTATACAACTTAACGTTGATCCAACGTCCGACTCGGCATATGGTCGCGCTCAACATGCAACGTTGTGCCATCGTTGGCCCAGCGGCAAGAATAACCTTGGCCCAACTTAATAGCCAGACCATTGCCAACGTTGGCCTCACGAAACCTTGTTATCTGGGTTCCTATACTCGAATGGACAAAGAACGACAGGCAAGACGACGTTATTTTGCACTTTTGCTCGTATATTCCCTACACAAACTTGCCTTCAAATATGGTCAAGAGCACCTATTTTTTGCAGTTCAGGCGCGGAACTTCTGAACATTTTTTTTTTAAAGGAGTGGTATGTTTTGGGGCGGAGCATCGAAATTATTGGTACATTTTTGTTAGATCAGGTACTGTATTCCAGATATCCCTCGTAACAACGTATTTGATTCACCTGTCATGTAGGGAAGCACTATACGGATTGAATCCGTCTTGCAACATTAGCCGTTGCTATGTCTGACAAGCCAAGCTAAGAAGTTGTAAGGTCATCATTGGCAACCTTTAATCAGGAGAATAAAAATAAACGCTATGTTTGCTGCAATCCTGCCCAGAAAACGTTCTAGAAATAGGTTTAATATTTTATGGTGCTTGTTGGCTTATACAGCGCGTCCCAAAAAGAACTATTTACTTTTGACAAGGCTACCAAATTGAAAATATATGATTCTTGGGGAAAAGGTTTAGATGTATATAAAGCTCATATCCTCAACTATCATTATGACACCAACAAAAATCCGAAAATAACGCATTCTTCAGTGAGCAATGCCCACTTTTATAAAGAACATATAAAATAGCCTGCGCAGGAATTCGCTATTCATTTAACACCTTGGTATGGCATGCCAAGAAGGATTCAAGTAATACTATAATAAATCGGCTAACAAAGACAAAAATAAACTTAATTCAGCGCAAAAATCGGTGATATGAAAACAAAACCGTGGAATAATATATTTTGCATAATATTGATTGTTTATTTTTAATTTTTGATATATCTTTTACTCTGTTACCTGATTCATTCCATTATTTCTTTGAATCCTTCCTTGGCATGCCATACCGAAGTGATAAATGAACAGCGAATTCCTGCGGAATTTTTTTTTGTCCTTCATAAAAGTGGGCATTGCTCACTGAAGAATGCGTCATTTTTGGAATTTTTTGTGTCATAATGATAGTTGAGAATATGAGCTTTACCTACATCTAAACCTTTTCCCCAAGAATCATATATTTTTAATTTGGTAGCCTTGTCAGAAGTGTATAGTTCTTTTTGGGACGCACTGTATGCTACTCCCTTTTAATCGATTTTGAGTTTTCTTCTGAGTATTCTGAGTTTAGACATGACTGAGTCCCATTCGAAATAGCCTACTTCCAAATGTCTGGATGAACCGGGTTGCATGGTGACAGCTTTTCGTCCGTGTACCGTACGGTAGTTATTCATGATCAATATGTCCCCTATGTTATGATAAGGAAGATAAAGCAGTGAAACCCAGTTAACACATTGAAGACTGAGGTTATTTTTAAAAAGACCTATGAAGCATCATTGTCAGTCATAATTCCACGAATCTTTTTTTTCATTTGAAGGTGAAGGAAAGACGGTTTTTCAATCATCAATATCCAATCAAAGGAATCATCCTTTACTTTTATGGATTAATGCAAAAATAGGCGGAATGTAAGGTCACAAAGAGGGGTAGTCTCAATTTTACCATCCCGCATATATGCGGGCTCAGTATACAACGGGTTAGGTGCCTTACCTAAAGATAAAGCTGCGGCCTTCTGCGTGAACGCCGCATAGCGGCGCTTTACACCGGATGTACTAATCCCCTCCAATTAAGTCAATGGAAGAATAATAAGGGAACGGTATATCCGGCCGGCCTATATTCCCGCTGTGCGCCGTTCACGCAGAGGGCCGCGGCTAATATCTTTTGGTAAGGTACCTTGATAAAGACCACCTCTTCTGCAAGATTATCCACCACCTGTCTGCATGGGTACGCGCGTACAATCGTCGTATAGCACTGGTACACGCTCTGTGCGCAAGTCTACGCAACACTACGTAAACTGTGAACAAATTATCCGCGTACACTCGGCGTAGTTCACTGATATACGCAGTTTTAATTCCTGTTTAGAAATGGCGTATAGTTGCGCAAACTTGCCAACAAAGTGCATAGACGTGCTTTAAGCCGAGGGCACACGGGAGAAAATTAAAGGGTTTTGTTTTTGTTTTGTTTTTGTTTTTGTTTTCGTTTTTTTTTTTTTTTTTTGGAGTGTACATAGGGTTGGGTAGGCATTGCTCAATTACAACGTATACAAGTAGTAGCCTAGTCCCTAGCCAACCCTCCGCAACTCAATGCCGATTCAGGTGTGAAATCGGAATTGATGGAGAGTCAACTGGAGTGCGCTATATGCCTACGCAGCCTTATATAAAATATGCCTTGGGTGTGCGAAATGGGCGCCAAAAAATCAACAAGCTTAAATTTTGCGTACCCTCGGTAGAGAGCAGTGATAGGCTCAGACACTTACGTATACAGTCTGTGTCAAATAAAATGGTACAAGTGCAAAACATTTTTTTATAGTATGAAGATTAATCACAGCCTGCTATTGTTTGGTGTTTTCAAAAAGCAGGAAGATCAGGCTTTCACCTGCAATTTTTTTCATCTCATTTGGTGTTGTAATTTTTGAAATATGACTAGTTTTCTACAATCAAGAAAAATCCATTTTTCGCACGCCGTCCCATGAATAGAGTACGAAGTGCATAGACTTGCTCTACGACGAGCGTACGAGAAGAAAATTTAGCAATTCGCGGGTGTTTCTCTCGTGTAGCCCTTGTTCTATTGCAACATAGGGTTACATATATAAGCACGGCGTATGCAGGCGTAGGCGTTGCGCAGCCCTACAAAACTCTATGCCAATCCTGATTGAGTCAATCAATTCGGAGGGATGGGGGTTTCAGTAAAATTATTTCTTTCATTGAACGGAGTTAATATTTTCTTTTTGTACGTCAACACCCAGGATTTTTTTTTTTATTTCTTTATTTTATTTTTTTATTTCTTTATTTATTTTTAGTTTTATTTATGTATTTATATATTTTTTTAGTTTATTTATTTATTTATTTATTTATTTAATTTATTTATTTATTTATCTATTATTATTATCATTTTTATTTATTTATTATTATTATTATTTTTTTTTTTTTTTTTTTTTTGGGGGGGGGGGGGTTGACACACCACACAATATACATCTTTTATCTTTAGTTATTATCAAAAGAGTATGCATGATTAATATGTTCTTACCATCCTTCATCTTGTACTCAAAGACATTCTGGGGATCGGTCAGGAGGTCTACAAAAGAAGACATGGCTTTGTACGTCATGATGACGTCATCGACAGGCATTCGGGACATGGCGCTTCGTGCGTGATCGCTGAACAGGATCCTGTCGACTTCATTGTTGTGGTCAAGGCTATTGATAAACGAGTGATAAAAATTGAAACGGCTATAATCCCATAAATAATGGGTGTATCGAAGAAAAGGAAACCCAAGTTTGAATTGATCATCAATAATTTCACAAATATTTCAGTGGTTATTATGAAATTTATATCAATTTAAACTGCAACTCATTACCATTCTGATGATACCTCTCTCAAGCAGCTCACTAACGCCACGCATCGCTGAACCCCATTGAAAATATCTCTCAAAATTGTGAGTGGTTCACTTTTATGCTCCATAAGAAGGGTTGTTGGAATATAGGGGTTCGAATGTGTCTAAAAAGGAAACCCAACTAGAACATCAATAATTTTAAAAATATCATCGTGGTGAATATGAAATTTATTTCACTGGAAAGTGCAACTCATTATCATTTTAATACCTCTCTCATCACTGCACCCCATTGTTCTGAAAATTGTCGCGCAAAATTGTGATTGGTTCACTTTCATGTTCCTTGAGATGAGTTGTTTGAATGTGCCTAAACATGATTAGCCATTCTTAGTAAAATATTCCAGGGACTTAATAAATGGTTTTGATTAATGGGTTCGAAATGCCTACTTATTTAGTCCATCAAGCTTACCATACAGGAAATTTTATCATGTTACAGCCCACGACAGCCCAGGGACCCTTCAGTTCACCGTGGATAATGCAGGGAGCATGACAGTGCATCAATCACAATTTTGCGAGATATTTTTAGAACAATGGGGTTCAGTGATGCGTGACATTGGTGAGCTAAAAGAGGTATCATTAAAATGATAATGAGTTGCACTTTCCAGTGATATGAACTTCATAATCACCGCTCTAATATTTTTGAAATTATCGATGATCAAAGTTGGGTTCCCCTTTTAGGCACATTGAAACAACCCATCTCGATGAGCGCGAGAGTGAACCACTCAAAAATTTGCAAGACATTGTCAAAACAAAGGGGTTCAGTGATGCGTAATATTGGTGAGCTGAGATAGGTATCATGGTAATGACTTGTACTTCCCAGTGATTTCAATTCTATAATCACCAGCGTAAGTTTTTTTTTAAAATTATTGTTAATGATCAAACTTGGGTTTCTTTTTTTTTTCTGATGCACACCATATCATGTATAAGGTGATGTGTATTGAGTTAGGGCTTATGGAGACTTAAGTTATACTGCCGATAAATTTAATCAGCTTTTATACAACAAACAAAACGATAACACCAAATAACTTTAGCTTAATGCACATAAACATCAGAAGCCTACCACTTTGATTACTTTACGAATTTTTAATAAATATTAATAAATTTCCCTTTTCTATAATAGGTAGACAGAGACATGGTTAACTTCCACAAACCCTCTCCCATATTCGGTATGATAATTATACACCTTAACCATATAGATCGTAAAAACGGTAAGGGAGGTGGGGTGCTGCGTTTTATGTTTCACAATGAATTGCATTATCAAGTTTAGATCTGATATTCATAGTCGATATTGAAACCCTATTTATAGAAATTATCGATGCTAATTATAGAAATAAAATAGTCGTTGTAAATAAGACGCACCAAACAAACGTTGAGCTGATGTATTTTTAGATAATTAGAAAACTGTCTCGAAAACTGTATCTTCGTGTGAAAACAAGGATATTTAATTCATGGGCGATTTTTATATAGATCTCTCCATGCTCACACAGCTCTCTAGTCAACACTTAGTAACTTTGATGTCAATCATTTTTTTTAAACCTACTATTTGATTAACCTACGAGAATAACAAAATGCAACGCAACAAAATTATATGACAATATTTTCACAAATGAAGTAAATACAAACAAAAATGGAGTATATATTACGATATCTCGATCATTTACCCTTTTTCACGATATAATTCAAGCACCAATCGATTAACAAAACAATCAAACAAAGAACACATCACTCGACGAAAAGAAACTAAGCGCAACATAGATTACTTAAAATAGATCTGAATGCAGAAAGATGGCAAGTGTCTTAATGAGCAAGTATGTTAATATTCATATGATATTGTTCATAAACAAACTGCTTTAATTACTACAATAAAAATGTGCCTTTGAACAAATCAGCGTTCGAAAAAGTGAAGAATAAACAACCATGGATCACTCAGGAAATAAATCAATTCATTACACATGGTAGCTTTATTTCATGAAAAGCATATACAATAACAATATAACAATCAACATGAGGACATATAGATATAGAGATGGCCCAGGACGTGATGTTACTCAGGCAGGGCCTAACATATAACATTTACCAAACATGATCTTATTACTTTTATGGGGAATAGAAATATGCCAAGCGTGTGGTAAATATAGACAGTATTTGCAATCAAAATAATTTACTTGGTGGTAAGGGACATGAAGTGGGGAGAGAAGGTTGGAAAGAGATACAACTAAAGTAATATGATTTTTGAAACATAATTTTTATGGAGAACTAAGCTGTATCATAATAAAAATTTTAGTATATAGATCTTTTCAAATATTATTCCATCAAATTAATTGTTCATTCTGGATAGCTATAAATTAAGAGTACGTTATCTAAATATCATTTCTGAGATATCATATGTATATAATATAAGATATATAATACAATGAAAGCATAGCAGGAAAAAAAAAGGTAATGTGTGGTGTTTTTTATCAGAATAGTTGATATCCAAATATAAATGTAACAGTCATGGTGATCGCAAAAATATTAAGGCATTTCAGTCCTACTTGACCTGAATAGTTAAATAAACACAAATATACAGATCAGTGAGGTTTAAAACAATAATGGAATTTAACATCCATAACTATGAACAATATTAATATTCATCCTCCATGTCCATCTAACTTACATAAAAATAGGCTGTCATTGGAGGAGAGGAGGTGATGCCATGTTTGGGTCTTGCCTTGCATGGAAGATTGAGAATGAAGATGACACTAACCGCATTTTTGAGATTTGGTTTTGGACAATGTTTTGGCGTAATGTCACGGTTGCCGTTTGATCAGTGATTTCAGTGACTGAAACGTTAGGGTTAGTGAGGAGACACGACTCCGACCTCGATGTATCAGGGATACATCGAAATTGCGGGCGGAAATTGTCATGGATCAGGGGGGCATATTTTGTTACTTTTACACATGGGCCTTGAAGTGTTGAGGTCGATGATGGAACCGTTAGTTCGAAGATGCACTAGTTTCTTCTTATTCGGCATAAGAGGACTAGATCAGGTCGATCGGTTGTTTGTTATTACTTCTGTGGATCAGTTGAGGATGGGTGGGCATGAGGGTGATTGATACTACAAATAATTTTTGGTTGGGGTGGCACATGTATTTTGTTCTGTTGCTTTTGGCTTTGGAGAGGCAGTATGGTATGAGGTTAAGTTAATTATCATTTCTCCCAAGTGTAATCGGCTTGGGTGAGTTGCACGTTAATTGTTCAGAGCATGCAAAAAAAGTTTCCCTGTTTCCACATAGGTCGCATTGTTCCGATACATTTTTTCCCCAGCGGACCAAATTTGATTGGTTGGGAGTGTGATCAATGCTCGAGTTTGGGAATTGCAATGACCCTACGCGGCACATCAAATATAAAACTGTTCAGGATATCTGACACTCTCCTCCAATGTGAAGAGCCAGAAGGTTGCCCTGGAGACGAGCGTTTTCAGTTTCTCCTTCCAGCTTTCTGGTATCTTCTGGAGACTAGATTTGACTAATTTCTGTGTTCTTTGAAGGGTTTTAGGGTTTGTGTTTGTGTTCCTTCAGGGTAGTGTGCTCCTAATATTGGAGTACGGTATCAACAATTGGGAGCAAAATCGTTTCCTCTTGGCCCAAGTCCCTTCCCTGTCTACCGAGAGGCTAATGCAGCTTGTACCTTGTCATCGCCTTTCAGGATGGATGAGGTGTATGCCGTTGCTTGGGCATTCCTTGTGAAGGACTGAAATAGGGTTATACTAGGGTTTCCTTCAGGTATAAGGATATTGGGGTGCCACATTGTGGGATGTGGGCCCAATCTTTGAGTTTCTTATTGGTGAGGGCATCAGTTTGTCAAGGGTGTCTTAGTTAAATCATGCACTGTTTAAGGAACCTAATTGAGGGCAAATAATAGCGTTTGTAGATTGCAATTTTGTATTCTGGACGTATTAAGAACTTGAGATGCTGTCAAGATCGGATTTGACTTTCGATGCTACATGGTTAGAATTTCTGTATTACAGGTATGGAATGACACTGAAGGACCCAAGAAGGTGTGAGGATCCATCGGCAACAGACTTAACGGGACATTATCTATTTTGATTGAACAGTGTGGGCGTCCCGGAGCAAATTGAATGGGAGCGGCATTTGGTTGGCTTGGTTTGAGGTTTCATGGATTTAGCCAAAGCATTTACTTTGTTTATTATTCGTTGTGTGAGTTCTGGAGTTTCGAGTGATGATATTAAAATCATCTGCATATGGAAGTGGTGATTATTTTCGTGCCATTCATTCATACCATTTTGGATTCAGATTGCAGGGTTTCAAGAAGGGGGTTGAATGCCATTATGAACAAAGTGGGAGACAATGGGTCTCCCTGAAATACCCTTTACATAGTTTGAACTGTTGAGTCTGCCATTCTGGGGTTCTCACAAAGCCTGATAGATTTTGCATAGAGCTTATGAAATAATTGCGAACGTTCTGTGGAATCCTGAATCTCTCGAGGGGAGAGTTGAATCAGTTCATGAGGAAGGCTCCCGAACGCATCTTCGAGATTCGAGAAGGTAACATGGGCCGTTTTGTTTTTCGAGCGGGCATGATTGAGAACCTCAGTAAGGGCATTGGACATGTTCTATACATCCATAATACCGTGTAAAATGCTTTCTGAGTACTCTTATCTACATAACTATGAAGTAAGATACCCGAGTGAACCGTCTGGAGAGGATCTGGTGATAGATTTTGCTGACTGCTGATGTCAAAGCAATCATGCGGAATTGCAGGATCGTTGTAGTCCTTTTTTATAAAATCAACTGATCTTACTTCGGAGACATTCACTGGTTGGTTCTGGTTGTGATAACAATTTCGATAAAAAGTTGGCAAGAAATGGTGGGTACATGTGAGTTTCTTAAGATACCACGTGATTACCGTCTGGTCCGGGGGAAGATGACGAAGACTTGGTTCTCAGGATGTTCGAATGTCTCTAGGTCTGACGGGTCCATGTTAAACTCCTCCTGTTCAGCGGGAGCATCTGGTATCCAGCTGACCTTTGAAGCATCCATCCTGGTGACGTTGGTATCGTGCGGGCGTTGAAGTAGTTCGAATGCATCATCGCAATTAAAGGAAGGACCGACTGGCGATCCCCATCTTTCCCGTCACAACATTTCTTACTGAGTTCCAGAAAGTTACTCCGGTACACTCTTTTCCTGGTGGTCAGTTGAAGCTGTTCTCTCCTCCTCCTCCCCCCGTCTCTGAGACAGTCGTAAAGTTGAAGTGCGTCGAAGAACTCCGATCGATCGGAGTCGGAAGCGTTCCGGCTGGAGCCTTCTTACGGAGACTGTTTTTAATCCCCTAGCCTCTTTCATACATATGCCTGTTTCTGTCTCTTTTGTTGTTTGTTTATTGGCATGTCTTGTTACACAAACAATTCGTCATGTGACAGTAAAACTCACGGACAATTGATTCAAAAGCGGTGTACGCTGCGGCCGGGGACAATAGGTTTGATGAAAGCTCGAAATGGAAGGACCCAATAGGTCTTTAAGTCGGTATTGAGCCTCGACCATTCATCCCTTGATAAGAGGTGGGGTAATGAACTTCGTCGTCATGTGACGAATCGGCTTGGTAGTCCTCGGTCATTGCCGGCTTTGGCTAATTCTAAGCGGATGATGGGCTATTAATGACGCCTGAGAGTGCGGGTCTAATACCGACAGCAAGATGGCCACTCTAACTAAGCCAGCACGGGCACAGAGTTTTTCACAAAATTGAAGTATGCATATTACCTTTTGGAAGATTGTAGTCCTGTAAGCTCTGTTATATCATTGGATATTAATAGTCAGTCCTGTTGGTATTTCGAATGGTGCAAGTAATAGGTTGGGGTTGGCAAGCAAACTTTGCACAGGCGATAATAGCCCTACCAACTCCTACTCCTAAAAAAAAAAAAAAATGCAATATATTTACTCGTAATCGATTATATAAAATATCACTTAAATCACCTACATTGGTACATCAAACAAATACAAAAATATGTAATAAATTAACTTCTGTTATCCGTCTGCACGAAAATCTATTTTTCAGAGAAATTGAAACAATAAGACAATAATAAAAACATTATGGAATACATAAATGACATCCTAGGTAAGAAAAAAAGATCGAGACCATACTGAATTTTTAGAAACGGTGATTATATAGAGATCCTAATATTATCGCTGATGCATTCAACTCATTTTTTAACTAACATTGGCCCTAATCTAGCCTCAAAATTGTTACCAATGATCATGATTTTTTACAATATTTAGATAATCATAACGACATTCACTATTTTTAATCCTACAAATGTTAAAGAAATACTAGAAATGTTCGATCCTTAAAATCCAGTAAATCTAGTGGCCATGACGGGATAAGTGTTTATTTACTAAAACAAATAATTATTTCATGGCTACTCACTTGTGCATATTTTCAATCTGTCTCTCTCCCGAGGCATTTTTCCCGACTCGCTAACGCTTGCCAAAATAATTCCAATATATAAAAAAGATGACCATGTCGAATAGTAAACTACCGCCCGATTTCTCTGTTACCAAGCATTTCCAAAATACTTGAAAAAATTGTTTACAATCGTTTATATACTTTTGGACACAAAAAATTATTAATCCCAATCAGTACGGCTCAGGAAAATTATTCGACTGATTATTGCCATTGTTCAACTTCATGACAAAATAAATTATTCACTCTCAAAAAAGAACACACTATTGGAGTTTTTATGGATTTATCGAAGGCGTTTGATAACAATGGACCATAACATATTACTAAGTAAATAAAGACATATGGAATCAGAGAATCGTACTTTCTTGGTTCAAAGACTATTTGAATAATAGACGTCAATATGTTAATTTCAAATCCAAATCATCTAATATATGTCATGTGAAATGTGGAGTACCAGGGTTCAATCCTAGGCCCTATTATTTTTAATATATTATGAATGACATTGTAAACGCATCACCTATACTTACATATATCTTATTCGCAGATGACACTAACATATTCTATTCACATCCGAACTTAAATATTTGTCGCAACTCTCAATCAGAATTAAAGAAATATCATTATGGTTAAAGTCAAAAAACTCTCCTTAACATAATAAAACAACTGTTACTTTAAGCATATTAATTCTAAATCGTATTTCGCGATAATATTTATATCAATGATATGCCCATAGATGAAAACAGGAACTAAATTTTAGGTGTCTTGATCGATTCTAACGTAATGGAGTAGTCATTCAAATATTAACATGTTAGTAGCAAGAGGCACAGGCATTTTGTATAAATTAAATATTATATCTCTCAAAGATCATTACTTAGCTTCTATAACTCATTATTTTGTCACATATATCTTATTGTAACATAGTATGGGGAAACAAGTAACAAAATAAAAATAGATTCATTATTGCGGCCTTCAAAGAAAGCACTCCGCATTTGTTCTCATTCCAATTATCTCGCCCATACCGATCCTTTATTTCATATTTCAAAACATTGAAAATTTACGATATTCACACTTTCAAACTGCTATTTTTATGTACAAAACTTCTAACAATACTATACCAACATCTTTCAAAATATCTTTATTTACAACAGAGACATTCATTCATACCGCCACACGACATTCATCTGACTTTCATTTAACAAATCCAAGATAATTATGCTCACAACAATACGTCATCATGGTCCTGATGTTTGGAAACACATTACCTATTAATATTAAACATGCTGCATCTCTTTTATCTTTAAAGTTTGTTAAAGAGTACCTTTTATCTAAGTATCTGTAAAACTCGCACTTGCACTCGCACATCACACACTCACATCACTTGCCTGTTTCCTTTCCCTTATATCTTATTTCTAGAATATTAAGTGCTTCCTTCCCTGTTATAATTAGACTCGTTAATTTTAAATGGTTTTCATGTAGCCTCCCCCCTGGCTGCCTATTCGGTCAAGCATTTTGCTTATGATAGCTGGCCCCTGCATTTGAAGTATTAGTATTTTGTTTTAAATCTATATGAATTATGTCTATTATCTGTTGTTATTTATGTTAATGTCACATTTGTAATCTTATCAATTATTTATATATTTCATGTATATGTATATCATGATTAATGTGATATGTTTTCGAATCAATAAATGCAGAACACCTGCCTAAAAAAAAAAAAAATGGTAAAAGGAAATAGAAATTCCAAAGTAGACCTTTTACTAACGGATTTGTAACCCGTTTAGGTCACACAACCTCGTAATCAAAAGGCAGATAACGAGGTGTTTTGGGGATGAGGCATCAAATCTACTTCACTTTATCATATACATGTATTTATTCTGTAGAGCTATGCAATATCGCAAATTTTGGGGAGGGACTTCTGTATATGGGGCCGCGAGCTCTTCTCTCCCCCCCCCCCCAAGGCTTAAGTCTCCATTAAGCCCTAACTCATACACATCACCTTATACATGATATGGTGTGCATCAGAAAAAAAAAAAGAAACCAAGTTTGATCATTAACAATAATTTAAAAAAAAACTACGCTGGTGATTATAGAATTGAAATCACTGGGAAGTACAAGTCATACCATGATACCTATCTCAGCTCACCAAATATTACGCATCACTGAACCCCCTTTGTTTGACAATGTCTTGCAAATTTTGAGTGGTTCACTCTCGCGCTCATCGAGATGGGTTGTTTCAATGTGCCTAAAAGGGGAACCCAACTTTGATCATCGATAATTTCAAAAATATTAGAGCGGTGATTAGAAGTTCATATCACTGGAAAGTGCAACTCATTATCATTTTAATGATACCTCTTTTAGCTCACCAATGTCACGCATCACTGAACCCCATTGTTCTAAAAATATCTCGCAAAATTGTGATTGATGCAGCTGTCATGCTCCCTGCATTATCCACGGAACTGGAAGGTCCCTGGACTGTCGTGGGCTGTAACATGATAAATGTCCTGTATGGTAAGCTTGATGGACTAAATAAGTAGGCATTTCGAACCCATTAATCAAAACCTTTATTAAGTCCCTGGAATATTTTACTAAGAATGGCTAATCATGTTTAGGCACATTCAAACAACTCATCTCAAGGACATGAAAGTGAACCATCACAATTTTGCGCGACAATTTTCAGAACAATGGGGTGCAGTGATGAGAGAGGTATTAAAATGATAATGAGTTGCACTTTCCAGTGAATAAATTCATATTCACCACGATGATATTTTTAAAATTATTGATGTTCTAGTTGGGTTTCCTTTTAGAACATTCGACCCTATATTCCAACAACCCTTCTATGGAGCATAAAAGTGAACCACTTCACAATTTTGAGAGATATTTTCAATGGGGTTCAGCGATGCGTGGCGTTAGTGAGCTGCTTGAGAGAGGTATCATCAGAATGGTAATGAGTTGCAGTTTAAATTGATATAAATTTCATAATAACCACTGAAATATTTGTGAAATTATTGATGATCAATTCAAACTTGGGTTTCTTTCTTCGATACCCCATTATTTATGGATATAGCGTTTTCAATTTTTATCACTCGTTTATCAATGCCTTGACCACAACAATGAAGTCGACAGGATCCTGTTCAGCGATCACGCACGAAGCGCCATGTCCCGAATGCCTGTCGATAGACGTCATCATGACGTACAAAGCAGTCTTCTTTTGTAGACCTCCTGACCGATCCCCAGAATGTCTTTGAGTACAAGAATGAAGGATGGTAAGAACATATTAATCATGCATACTCTTTTGATAATGAACTAAAGATAAAAGATGTATATTTGTGTGGTGTGTCAACCCCCCCCCCAAAAAAAAAAAAAAAAAAAATAATAATAATAATATAATAAAAAAAATGATATATATAATAAGATAAATAATAAATAAATTAAATAAAATAAATAAATAAATAAATAAACTAAAAATATATAAATACATAATAAACTAAAAAATAAATAAAGAAATAAAAAAATAATAAAAAAAATAAAAAAAAATCCTGGGTGTTGACGTACAAAAGAAAATATTACTCCGTTCAATGAAAGAAATAAATTTACTGAACCCCCATCCCTACCGAATGATTGACTCAATCAGGATTGCAAAGAGTTTTGTAGGGCTGCGCAACGCCTACGCCTGCCTACGCCGTGCTTATATGTAACCCTATGTTGCAATAGAACAAGGGCTACACGAGAGAAACACCCGCGAATTGCTAAATTTTCTTCTCGTACGCTTCGTCGTAGAGCAAGTCTATGCACTTCGTACTCTATTCATGGGACGGCGTGCGAAAAATGGATTTTTCTTGATTGTAGAAAACTAGTCATATTTCAAAAATTACAACACCAAATGAGATGAAAAAAATTGCAGGTGAAAGCCTGATCTTCCTGCTTTTGAACACCAACAATAGCAGGCTGTGATTAATCTTCATACTATTAAAAAAATGTTTTGCACTTTGTACCATTTTATTGACACAGATGTATAACGTAAGTGTCCTGAGCCTATCACTGCTCTCTACCCGAGGGTACGCAAATTTAAGCTTTTGATTTTTGGCGCCCATTTCGCACACCCAAGGCATTAGTTTTATATAAGCTGCGTAGGCATATAGCGCACTCCAGTTGGACTCTCCATCAATTCCGATTTCACACCTGAATCGGCATTGAGTTGCGGAGGGTTGGCTAGGACTAGGCTACTACTTGTATACGTTGTAATTGAGCAATGCCTACCCAACCCTAGTAACACTCCAAAAAAAAAAAAAAAAACGAAAACAAAACAAAAACAAAACAAAAACAAAACCCTTTAATTCTCCCGTGTGCCCCGGCTTAAAGCACGTCTATGCACTTTGTTGGCAAGTTTGCGCAACTATACGCCATTTTCTAAACAGGAATTAAACTGCGTATATCAGTGAACTACGCCGAGTGTACGCGGATAAATTGTTCACAGTTTACGTAGTGTTGCGTAGACTTGCGCACAGAGCGTGTACCAGTGCTATAACGACGATTGTACGCGCGTACCCATGCAGACAGGTGGTGGATATCTGCAGAGAGGTGGTCTTTATCAAGGTACCTACCAAAAGATATTAGCCGCGCCCTCTGCGTGACGGCGCAACAGCGGGATATAGGCCGGCCGGATATACCGTTCCCTTATTTATCTTCATTGACTTAATTGAGGGGATTAGTAACATCCGGTGTAAAGCGCCGCTATGCGCGTTCAACGCAGAAGGCCGCAGCTTTATCTTTAGGTAAGGCACCTAACCCGTTGGTATACTGAGCCCGCATATTATGCGGGATGGTAAAATTGAGACACCCTCTCTTGTGACCTTACATCCGCCTATTTTTGTCATTAATCCATAAAAGTAAAGGATGAATTCTTTGATTGGATATTGATGATTGAAAACCGTCTTTCCTTCACCTTCAAATGAAAAAAAAGATTCGTGGAATTATGACTGACAATGATGCTTCATAGGTCTTTTTAAAAATAACCTCAGTCTTCAATGTGTTAACTGGGTTTCACTGCTTTATCTCCTTATCATGAACATAGGGACATATTGATCATTATGATAACTACCGTACCGGTACACGGACGAAAAGCTGTCACCATGCAACCGGTTCATCCAGACATTTGGAAGTAGGCTATTTCGAATGGGACTCAGTCATGTCTAAACTCAGATACTCAGAAGAAACTCAAAATCGATTAAAAGGGAGTAGCATACAGTGCGTCCCAAAAAGAACTATACCTCTTGACAAGGCTACCAAATTAAAAATATAATGATTCTGGGGAAAAGGTTTAGATGTAGGTAAAGCTCATATTCTCAACTATCATCTATGACACAAAAATTCCAAAAATGACGCATTCTTCAGTGAGCCAATGGCCCACTTTTATGAAGGACAAAAAAAATTCCGCAGGAATTCGCTGTTCATTTATCACTTCGGTATGGCATGCCAAGGAAGGAATTCAAAGAAATAATGGAATGAATCGGTAACAGAGTAAAGATATATCAAAATTAAAAATAAACAATCAATATTATGCAAAATATATTTCCATCGGTTTTGTTTTCATATCACCGATTTTTGCGCTGAATTAAGTTTTATTTTTGTCTTTGTTAGCCGATTTATTAGTATTACTTGAATCCTTCTTGGCATGCCATACCAAGGTGTTAAATGAATAGCGAATTCCTGCGCAGGCTATTTTATATGTTCTTTATAAAAGTGGGCATTGCTCACTGAAGAATGCGTTATTTTCGGATTTTGTTGGTGTCATAATGATAGTTGAGGATATGAGCTTTATATACATCTAAACCTTTTCCCCAAGAATCATATATTTTCAATTTGGTAGCCCTTGTCAAAAGTAAATAGTTCTTTTTGGGACGCGCTGTATAAGCCACAAGCACATAAATATTAAACCTATTTCTAGAACGTTTTCTGGGCCAGGATTGCAGCAAACATAGCGTTTATTTTTATTCTCCTGATTAAAGGTTGCCAATGATGACCTTACAACTTCTTAGCTTGGCTTGTCAAGACATAGCAACGGCTAATGTTGCAAGACGGATTCAATCCGTATAGTGCTTCCCTACATGACAGGTGAATCAAATACCGTTGTACGAGGGATATCCTGGAATACAGTACCTGATCTAACAAAAAATGTACCAATAATTTCGATGCTCCGCCCCAAAACATACCACTCCTTTAAAAAAAAATGTCAGAAGTTCCGCCGCCTGAACTGCAAAAAATAGGTGCTCTTGACCATATTTGAAGGCAAGTTTGTGTAGGAATATACGAGCAAAAGTGCAAAATAACGTCGTCTTGCCTGTCGTTCTTTGTCCATTCGAGTATTAGGAACCCAGATAACAAGGTTTCGTGAGGCCAACGTTGGCAATGTCTGGCTATTAAGTTGGGCCAAGGTTATTCTTGCCGCTGGGCCAACGATGGCATACAACGTTGCATGTTGAGCGCGACCATATGCCGAGTCGGACGTTGGATCAACGTTAAGGTTGTATACAAAAGTTCGAACGTTCGCGCGCACTCAAAATGCGAACGTTGA
>CALNVZ010003429.1:9741560-9758991 GCA_940671915.1 Paracentrotus lividus
TATTTGCTGTGGGGGGAGAATACTTCATTATCAATATCGTCCAAGTTCATGAAAGAAGTACATACATTTTGGTTTGCAATACGATGTAATAAATTGAGAGTGCTCGGTGCGTGCACAGTGCTGAGGGTGCAAAACTAATACTTTGCGTTGAGTGTGTGTACATGTTCACGTATGCGAATGTCGAAACCAACAGCCGTTTGATTTTTTTGTTTTGTTTTTGTTTTTGGTTATGCAGCACAAGATTTTGTCACATAATGAATTTATGTTGTAGTACTTTGCCACAGTAAAAAAAAAAAAATAAATAAAAAATCAATAATCATGTTTTGGGCGGGGTGCCAAAAGCCTACCTCCAATTAAGCCAGACTCTTTAATGCACTAAACTTCTTAAATAATCAATTCATTTAGGCAACTTAACAAGAGATAAAGCCGCGGCCTTCTGCGTGAACGCCGCACAACAGCGCTTTAAACCGGAGGTACCAATCCCCTCCAATTAAGTCAATAGAAGAATAATAGGGGGAGTATATATCCGGCCTATAATCCCGGTGTGCGGCGGTCACGCACGCAGGGGGCCGCGGCTTTTTCTTTTGGTAAGGCGCCTAAATAATCAATTCATTTATTCACGTACCGAATTATATGACTGCTGTTCTTCTGGTAGATTTCGCCCACCTTGTCTGTACCGGTGTCATAGAACTCAATCAACTGCTTAGTAAGAACATCGTATAGGTCGGGCGAAGTCTTTCGAAGGTCGTGTGCAATCTTAAAACCGTCGATGAGTGTGTTGCTGCCACCTTCAGAATCGGTTTGCTTTATACAGTGCAGCATCAGAATCTTCAGATTTAAAACATAGAATAATCATTATAATCGTGATAAGGCCGGCCCCACGCTAGCGAGCGTTACCCATATCTACTTGCTGTAATTAAGGCCTTTTATATTGTAAGTAATCAACTCCACTTTCCCTTCCTCAACAGACCCGTCCTATTAAAGTTTTAGCGACAGCCTACAAGTTGACTGGTCTGTTGATCACCGCCAGGCACAGTTCCAATCGTCTGTTTGATTGTGAATTGGTTGCAATTTTCCGTGAGGCCGGCATGCCAAAATTCAGGTTGTAGCTGTCTCTAGTTTTTCAGATTGACGCCAATGACCATAGTATATCTTCTCTTGTCATGAAAATGCTCGCCAGATTGCGTTTATTAATTTTGTCCTCTCAAATTTAAGAAATCTTGGAAGGTAATGCTTTAGGCCCTATCGTTTAGTGAAAAGCACGATCGTTTTTGTCAACCAGTCAGTATGGAAATCATTCAGAGGAAAATAGACAATCGGGATCATTTTCTATTGTGCCATAAGGCTGTGAGAAACGATGATTTGGTACAGTATATGTCATACATGCATGGCAAACATGCAAAGCCACACACTAAATTTAATAAAAATCTATTGGACCTGTGCCTGGAGGCGACAGACAGTTCGTTTCCAAAAGGTACTACATCCACTTTTATGTAGTCCCATGTATTTGTTTTTATTGCATGTAAATAATGCGTAGAATGGCTGGGTTCGTCAGAGCATCAGTGAAAATTTGAAAACTTATGTACTCAATGCAACGTTTGATTTGTTAAAAACATGTCATCTATTTTAAGCTACACTGTCTGTCATAAATGTGGAATATTTTTTGCCGCTATAGCGACATGATTTTGCTCCGGCTTTAATTTCTTGAATATGTTTGTCCCTGCTTTTACTTTTCGGGACCCTGGCTATATCTCGGATATTCTTCCAAACCTTCACGTGGATTTTTTTCCAAAAAAGTTTTGTCAACCCCCATGATGCCCATTTTTGTAATTTTTTCTCATTTTGGGGCCCCTTTTTGTTTTCCCGGCCGATCAAGCGCCCCTCAGTCTTACCCCCAGGAAACGCGTCTGAGGTGTATTGTTTATATTGTTCTTTAAGTTAAATCTAGATTTAAGGGGACAGGCTTATGTCTCTTGTCTAGGGGAGGGGTTGAAGTAGAAAGTGAGACTAGTGAAAAATCGGAATATTTTATTCCATCTTTATGCTGAAAACAAAAGAAATTAAAAAAAAAAGAAAAGAAGAAACCTTTAACCCTTAATTATCATCATTTTCCCCTTAATTTCTGTTTAGCATTGATGACAAGGTTGTAAATGGTAATTATAGATAATATTTTATTTTCATTTATGTTTGGTTGAGATTTTACAATACAATTTAGGGAAGATAAAAGTTTCCATGGTGTACAAATGAATAAAATCAATGTTGAACCCAAATCAAAATAAATTTTGACCCCTCCCCTAGACAAAAGAGTTGAGCCTGTAACCATAAAACTAGGTTTAACTTAAAGAACTACAACAACTCTATAACCTCAGACGTGTTTCTTTTGGGTAGGACTAAGGGGGCCTCGGTGGGCTGCGTAAACAAAAAGGGGCCCCAAAATAAGAAAAATGACCAAAATGGCCATCTTCGGGGGTTGGCAAACTTTTTGGAAGAAAATCCCGGGGAAGGGTTGAGGGAACGTCCGAGATATAGCCAGGATTCCGGAAAATGAAAGCAGTGACAAAAACATTCAACAAATTAAAGCCGGAATAACATAATGGCGATTGAGCCAGAAAAAGATATTCCACCTTTATGGCGAACAGTGTATATGAAAAAGTACAAAATGTTCCATTTTGAATAAAACAAAAAAATTGCTGAGATACAAGGCAATTTACATACTCTGAGACATATTGTTTCCAAAAGGTACTACATCCATCAGAACAAAAAAATTAAAAATTCGTTTACAGAAAAACTTGTAGACCTAGATTTTTATTAGACTGGTTCCCCCTTAGTATCATAGAGTAGAACAATCTGTGAAAGTTTAATTCCAAACAGACACTGTTATCAATGAAAAATAAAAAACCGTGTTTTTCTCCTAATTAACAAATATGGATGTAATACCTTTTGGAAATGACCTCTTCACTTCTACTAGACAAGCAAACTCATTCCATCTTCCTCGCACACGAACTCTCCTTGCTTCAAAGACAGTCTCATTTTACGGACCTAAATATTGGAATTCGCTCAGCAGAGACCTTAAAGATACTCCAAGTCTTAAATGCTTTAAAACAAAACTGAAAAAAAAAAAAAAATCCTCTTGCAGTATTCAAACAACCCCTAGTGAACTAGCTGGACCCAACCCCTTTGTCTCTCTCTCTCTCTTTCTTTCTTTCTCTCTCCCTTTCTCCCTCTCTTTCAATTTCGCTTTATTTCATTCTCTTTAATTATACCTTTTCATTATTCCTCCCCTATTTCATTAACGTCTACTTTTACCCCAAAAATATCCTTTTATCTTTTATTTTCCCTATCCTCATCTTGCAGATACAATCTATCATTAAAATATGTACTTATATTGATTATGTGTAACTTTGTTGTTTGCAAGCGCATCGAAATCATTGTACTAGTTAATTATTTAACTTGGGGCATGCAAATACAAGCATTGGCTTTTCAGCATGTCCTTCTGTTATCATTTATCCTTATCTTACAATGGACTATATTTCATGTTGATTACTAGATTTTGATATATCTTTTGTATGAATTACTCTATATGTATATGTGAAATTATATATGAATTATCTGATGTGATGAATGATATGGAAAGTAATAAAATTCAATTCAATTCAATTCACTTGTGACCTCCTTCATGGCTGAAGGCCGAAAACTAAAAAGGAACATACCCCATATCACCCCCCCTCCGCTTATCGCACGGCCAGCGTCCAGCGTGACGTGAAAAAAAAAGTATGTACTTTCCTCGCCCGTGTCACGGGAAAAATTTCGGGTTCACCACAATCTGAAATTTCAAATTGCTCCCCCCTTTTATGATCCTGGATCCGCCACTGGCTAACTTAGGGGGTTATGGTATAAATTGTGTCAGTAGGCCAATGTTAGATTTCGGATTTTAAAGTAAAACAATTTCTTCCGTGTAAAACTGACCACTGTTTCAAAGGTTGGTTTATAATTCAACTAAATAATAAGAGTGGAAATTCCCGTGAATTTCATTCACGTCTAGGTGAGGTGTAAATCGTGGCATAAATTTCGTACAGAGTAGCGGATAAAATGTGTAAACATTCAATAGGGCACAATCCTGATAATGGTAATACATGATAAAAGTGTTTTATATTCACTATGTTTAAAATGGAAAGTCGATTCTATTCACAGTATCAGGGTGCTGAGTCATAACAGTTTTAATTCGAAAATAAGCCTGATCTTTTAACAATGAGCATCCGTCCGTCCACGACATTGAACATTTAGAGGATTTTATTTGAATCACGTAGGCATGGCAACCAAATTTTGCCAGTTTTTGGCACATCCAGTGGTACCCTTCACAATAAAACTCAAACAATTTCAATTGTTCACAGAATTAATCTTTGAGTAAAAAAAGAACCTGTCGTGAGCCTTCGACCCTAGCATAAAATGACAATTATAAAGTCAAGAAAAAAACCCCCAAAAACAGAGCTACAAGTATGGCTGGTAATGCTGAGAGACTGGGGATAAAATGGACAAAAGGGTCATTAAAGAAGTGGGGGAAAGTCAGCCAATAAATTTTAAACAAATTCTCAAACTTTAAACAACTTGAAAATGTACTCCGTGACAATCTGATCAGGTCCATATTTATCTTGCAAGAGGTATACCCGATACTTACTCCAGGTGGGTTGCTGGCATACGAAAGATCCGTGTGATTAGGGAATTCGCCTGATGTAAAGGCCATATTGCTAGGGTCTGCTCGAGACTGCGCCTGAAACGTTTCACTTGGGAAAACAGAGAATCAGTGTTACTATAATTATATATTGTTGACGTGTCTTGCTCTTTTACTTTTATAATTTATTGTGAAATTGTAGAATGTTTCTGTGATATGAAAATAGGACACATTGAAAATTTATTTATTATTTTATCACAGATACGATTTTGTGTTTTGAAAATTAAAAATTTTCTCAAAGAATCTTATCTTTCTCATAGAAGCCTCTCCTGTTGCACCTACCAACATGTCAACCAAACCCTGGCATATTCTCAAAAAAGTGACATCCCCATAAGAAGAATATTCATTTTGATATCATTATATGTATTCCTCTATACTGACCAATGAATATATATACAGTCTGTGTCAAAAAAAATGGTACAAGTGGAAAACATTTTTTTATAGTATGAAGATTAATCACAGCCTGCTATTGTTTGGTATTTTCAAAAAGCAGGAAAATCAGGCTTTCACCTGCAATTTTTTTCATCACATTTGGTGTTGTAATTTTTGAAATATGACTAGTTTTCTACAATCAAGAAAAATTAATTTTTCGCACGCCGTCCCATGCCTTTGTGTATAGGTTTCGCATAATGGCCGTGAAGTGCTAAATTTCGATTTGTTCTTCGTCGCACAAAATTTACAGAGATGCCACTTTTCCGGAAATTTCCGGAAATCCGGAAATTTCAAAAGGCGGGCGAAAATTGCGGAAATTTCCGGATTGTATGCAATACGATCATTGAGTGCATGATCTTTGCATACAAGCGGCGCACTAGCGCCAGCGGGGGGCCGAATGCGCGCGCACACCCATGCTTGCATTGCTGGATGGAGGAGCGAAACCATCGACTCCCCGCTCGGCTACTCGCCCTAGCTTTCGGCGGTGGTTAGCTGCGCTCGCGCTGGGTGCATATCGCATGCAGGCGGCTGCGCGCGCGCCTGAACATGTGTGCGTGAGACAATAACAACAAACTACCCTGGATTTTTAGCTGGATTAAACTTGGATTATACCTGGATCTAAAAAGCTATCGCATGGGAATTTGATTGAGATCAACATGGCAACTTTAGCTTCCAAAAAAAGAAAGAAGAAATAGACTTAATGGCCTTGTATCATACCATCTTCTAAAGGTGAAAACATGCTCATCATTGCAAGGTTTGTTCGCCCGATTTTTTTCAAAGGAAATTTTTACCGCGTAAGAAAATAAGGATTTTTTTCTTTTGTCCGAACATGATGGTGGTTCATACGATAGCCTATCCAAAAATGCATAAAAACAAAAATGCATAAAATCAGCCAAATATTGAGCTGCCAGAGATGCTAGCAACAAAGCAAAATATCGCTAAGTTTTGTGTACCTAGGCCCTAGGGCAAGGTTAAGGACAATTCTGTGATGCGTGCCGATTTTTTGCAATTTTTTTAGGAAATTCTTACCGCGTAAGAAATTACGATTTTTCTCTCAAAATTACGAATTTTGAGCTCCAAGATTACTAATTTCTACTTCTAAAGGTTGGCAGCCAGATCTGTGTGTGACTACTAGTTTAAACTTCCTAACCTGAACCTTGATTTAAATATTAATTCTTTCCTTCAGTTTGAAGGTTTGGATTAAGATTAGGATTAGGATTAAGATTTAGGTGAATATGGGTTTATTTTGTAAAAATTTGTTGGGTTTTTATTACACAACATGTAAGACTTTTATTCATTGTGATTTATTTGTTTTTGTTTTGCAAAAATAATTGGGGAAATGTGTCAAAAATGCAGTCTCTAAACTGTTTAAAAATGCTAAAATCCAGGAGCTTCCGGGGGCGCTGCCCCCTGGTCCCCCGCCAGGGGCCCTAAAGCGGGCCCCTGGACCCCCGGCTTGGGGGGCGAGAGCTCCGTTCGCTTCGCTCACTTCGCTTCGCTAAGTTCAGGAAATTTCAGTTGACCCCTGTGGCATCTCTGAATTTAGCATAACTTTTGTTTTACGAAAGCAAATTATACAGAACAAAGCGCATCAGTAAGGAAAATTATTTGGCTTTATTGTGGTATCACATAATACACACATTATTTGAAAATATTTCACACCTAAATATTTTTTTTCCGACTGTACCATTTTTTTTGACACAGACTGTATATATATATTTAAAAAAAAAAATAAATGACAGTCTGATTAGGTACAATGTACATTAAAATAAACCTCCAGTCATCTTCTGTTTTGGTCTTACCCATAATTGGTTGGAACCAGATAACCCACTCTCTCAGCTAGCCTATGAAGTTGTCTTAACTTCTGAGGGGAGTTCTCAATCACAGATATTCCCAACACCTTCAATTCAAGCAACATCTCATATAACGCACGGTCATCGGTCAGGAGATCGTTGAAGTCGAAATATCGAAGACGATCACGGCATGTCGGGGCATCCCATAGTTGAGGTGGGATGTCGTCAAGGGGATCGGGCTCCGAATCATCGAAGACGTTGCATCGGAGCCACCTGGCAGGATAATGACTTACGTGACCATCGCTCCAGTTGATGCTCATCTAGAATTTTATAGAAGAAAGATAATTGATTTTTAAAGCAAGTTTTGTTCAACAATTAAATTAAATATTCATCAGTTTGGCACTGAAATACATGCAATTGGAAATTTAAATTTAATAGTTCGGCATTGGGTTGTGCTGTCGGAGAAATAACATAGTGTCCCACAGTGTGAACACAATGTGAACTGTGACTCTGTGTAGTCACATTGTGACATACTTTTTCCAGTATCGACCATTTGAAAATTGGCCAAATCAACACAGTCGTCACATTGTAAAGGACTCGGACACTGTGTTCACAAAGTCAACTTTGTGGATTTGGCCTAATTTCACAGTGTTTCCACAGTGCGGACACAATGTGATTGACTCTGTGGGTTTTTTTCGGCAGGGTAGGGTAAGCTAAACTAAACACTTCAAAATTGTTTATAGAGGATAATATCACAAATATATTTAAAAATAAATAAATAAAAGAAGACTTACAGACTTCGAGTCGTCGATCACAGACACCTTGTCAAGGTTGCATCTATCATCCAGACCCTTGAAATTAACAATGCGAGATTTCGCGTCAGCACTAAAACACTGTGGACATCGGCAGTTGTCTCTCAGCCATATCAAGGGAAACGAAGTCGTCAATGGTGACGACAACGATGAGGAAGACGATGAAGCGGAAGGCACATCTGCTTCGCCCCACGTCACATCAACTCTATCTTTCGATGAAGGTACCTCTATAAAATCGATTTCGATGTCGGAGAAGGATGCCCAGGAGGTAGGATAGGTGACTGATTCGAAGGTGTACGATTCCGATGTTGATGAGGTTGATGATGAGGAATGGAAATAGGCACGACCACAAATATGAAGATTCATAGAAGATGCTTTAACGGACACAATCTCTGATAAATGTCGTGGGCATCGGCTACCAACATGCGATTTGCCATTTGCGTAAGCAGTAGCCTTACAAACAGTTGGACGTCGGAATGATGTCGAAGATTGATTCGGAATTTGGTGCAACGACCACGAAGTTGACGTCACATGACGTTGGCGAAGACGAACCTGGCCAAAGAATCGTAAACCTTTTGCAGATGATATGAAAGATGATGTTAATGTTATTTTTGACAGCATCGTTCAATTATAGCCTATATCAAAACAATGTCAAGTTGAACACACAATTTTGAGAATTGCGTACCCACAGTCACCAACAAAACGTCTTGTCAACCGAACCGTGACTGATAAGGCACGGTCCCACTGGCTTTTTAGGATGACTGATTTGCGAATAAATTGCGGATTGTTTGTTTTGTATTTTTTTTGTTGCGGATGAACGAAATTTGTATACGCAACTCATGCGTAATTAATCCTCCCGCCAGTGGGTCCGGGCTTATAAAGTGATTCTACAGCAAACAAGTTGAATATAAAGGTAGGCAGTGGGGGAGGGGGGGGGGCACAGATCCCCGACCCAAAATGCAAATGAGATAATCTTTTCATCCTCATAGATTTACTGGGGAGGACTGGCATTACCATTATTTCTGGGTACCAAGTTTCACAACACCGCCATTCATTAATGACAAAAAAGAGCAAGAAATTACAGCAATTTTCTCAGGTGTATGAATACTTTGTGTTGTTAACTGTATGTTTTTCGAAGGAAATCATTTCAATGGGCTGGTTTTCAATGGGTTGGTTGCTATTTGATCAATTGACATTTTATCCTTAGTTCATTATCATTACGCCAGTTGGCTTCTAATTTTGTTTACCTCGGGTTCCTATTCTTGAAAATATATATTTATAGGAAACAAAATAATTTCAATGGGCTGCTTTATATTATTTGACCCCCTTTATCCTTCGCTTGGTGTCATCAGTCATGTAGGTTCCAATGATTCGTTTCTCCCGGGGTCAAAATCACTGCACGGTATGGCGAACAAAATAATTTCATTGTAGGCCTATGGCGAACAAAATAATTTCATTGTACTGCGTATTGTAAAGAGGACTGGTTGTTAACCTTTAGAATCGACATGTGTCTAGAATTTATGCATCAATACACCAGTTTACTAATAACATATTCAAATTTGATGCATACTTTTTAAACAAAGGTTGTTCTTGACAACCTGAAAGCTTGCCAGAGGCTTGCCCGACATAGCAATAACTAATTTATGGAAACGGGATTCCGTGTATTGTAGCTCATTCTTTTATTGCAGGTTGTTTGAATACCTTGTTACTATGTCGCCAGGAAAAGTGGGCATAAAATTTGAATATGTTAGTAAACTGGTCTATTCAGATTTACGCATTAATCATACTGAACGAAATAAAAGACTGTAATACACAAAGAAATAAATACAAAAGATCAAATATTTTCACACGGACAAACTTGAAAATTTAGCATTCTTCTCGCTAGAGGTTAACCCGTTAACTCTCGTTCCCATAGATTTAAAGTGGTAAATTAGTAATGAAAACGGCAAAGAAAGTCTTCCGAATATTGCAGAAAGTAGTGTCATATGTCTCACATCACTCTTTATGCATGAGAGAATATGTGTAAGATTATTGTGTGAAATTCCTTTCAATGTTCATTCATTAAATTCAATGTTTTTGTCCAGAGATACGCATACTCTCGTAAACTATTTGATGTCATAAGAGTGGTATCGAATTCCGTTTACGAAAATATTAATTCTGATTGAAAAATAATGATAATAATACAAGATACAGTGAACATGTAAAATTGTCACTTTTATTCCAGATAATCAATTGTTATATCTATCAAAATTCGATATAGTTTTTGCTTTCTGGCAATGTGCCTGTTGACGTCGGTTCTATGACAATTACCCCCTGGACAATCACCCCCGGACAATTACCCCCTGACAATTACCTCCCGGACAATTACCCCCGAGGACAATTACCCCCCCGACAAATGACCCCCCAGGACAATTACCCCGAGGACATTCACTCCGGACAATTACTCCCGGAAATTACCCCCCCCCCCTTTTCCGCATCGATGTTGAACAAGCAGCGCCCGATTTGAGTCTCTGCCCGGTGTTGGCATGTTTTCTTAGAATTATTCTCTACTTTCTCTTTTCCTTTCTATTTTATAGGGTACATGCAGGTAATATGGGCCAGCAGGTAAATGGGCCACCTGAAGCAAATTCGTCGTGACCGTCGACCGGTGACCGTACCGGTGGGAGCACCATAAGAGTGTTCATACTAACTGTCATACGAAAAATATATCGTCATGAGAGCATCTGATCCGAAATTTCTTTGAGAAAATGTTTGAATCCCAAACAAGGTAGGTAAAACTTACGAACTATTTTCTTACCTATGTAAAATTTGATATTTCACAGAATGTGATGGTAACAATGATGTGTTTGAGGGGGTAACTCCAATTGTTTTGTATATTTATTAAGGCTTATTAGTCCTCATTTTTGAGATTATATTCTAGCGTGTACAGGTCATTTGTTTAGTGAAAGGGTGCAAATGTGCATGAATAGCTTGCCTGACACTCAGCAACATAACATTAAATAACATGTGCCCATATTAGTCATGCAGACAATGTCATGGTATAGTGGGCACTTTAGAGTAATGACGTCAACATTTGAATATTTGCTAGTACAGGGGTGTTGGTGATAAATGTTTATTTCTTACACAATTAAAAGTTAGAGCAGTAGCTATCTTTAATTCAAATAAAAACAAAGATTAGACTGTGTGTATTTCGTATATTTATCAATAAGCGCAAATTGAGCTTAGGGGGGTCCATATTACACCTGCATTACCCATATTCTCTTCTCCTTTTCTTTCCTTCTCTCTCTCTCTCCTCTCCCTCATCTTTCTTTCTTTTCCTTGCTTTTTCCTTTTTTTGCCCCTGTCATTTTTCCCCTTTTCCTCCCATATATTCCAAGATTACACACACACAATAACCATTTAGGGTGATGGCCAATTAAACGTCAAAGAAGAGAAATTAAGTACCAAATTCCAAATTGTAAACGATAATGACATAATCAAATACAGTGTTTTCCATACTCCATAAATTGCAAATAAAGTGAAAATATAACTAAAGCCCAATATCAATTTTATGCAAATAATGTTATCGTTAAAATCAAAATCCAACATCATTATTTATTTTTTCACTTTATGTTAATTAATAGATGCATATAATTAGTGCCCTATGACGCCCATAGAAACCAATGGATTTCAGACGACGGATTTTGCGCCAAATCCAACCGTCAAGATATCGGCCAATAATTTTTAGATTGACTTTACAACCGACCTATTCTATTCGTGTTACGTTATAAAAACTATCGATGAATTGATAATGCTGTTAAAACAAAAACAACGTAGTATTCCCCCAAACAAATTTATTTTGATTTTTATCCGAATTTTATTGTACACATAAATCAAGAATCAATTAATTAGGCCCTGAACAAAATATGAATAAATATGAATATATGGAATTGAGAAGAAAGAATGTTTAAGATAATTTTGCAACTTGACAAGAACCGTTTCGTCCTGATGGTCTTGTGTGCTGCCTCTCCTATACAGCGCGTTCTTACGAAACATATTACAAAGTCATTTCGATGTCTTTCAATATTGCGTAGACCGTATTAAATATACAACTATTTACGTCGTTCTTAGGCGTTCTTGGGGGGGGGGTATGTCAGGGAATTTCCGGGTAATTGTCGGGGTAATTGTCCTCGGGGTAATTGTCCTCCGGGGTAATTGTCGGGCGGTATTGCCGGGGGTAATGTTCCGGGGGTAATTGTCCGGGGAGTTCCTGTACGTATGACGTCCATATACTCTGTAAAAAATGTAATGATATAAATAAAATAAAATAAGGTAGTCATATTTGTGTTTCCAATAAAATGCAACACAAGGGATTTAAATTGAAGCGTGATTGTACCAATCCTATTCACCACACTGCACTAGACATTACGCAGGCGCAGATCCAAGAAAATCGAATGGAATGCATTTCGGGGGCCCAATTGCCTGGGGACAAAAGCGGCTCTATTTTGTTTACGCATGGGCCCGGTAAGTACATTGTGTGACTCCGGTCAGCGTCCGCTACTGTTACGTAATGACAAAATACATATGTCAGTATATGAACTAAATGAACTGCAGTTACATAAAATCCACTTTGCATACATTTGTCATTGCTATATCGTATAATCCACTTGTTTTTCTGACATAAAAACAAAAAAATAATGTATGCAAATTGAATTCCAAATACTGTTGTCAATAATAATATTTAGCATTAATAATGCGCCGACTATCTAGTAAAAAATTCAGTGGCGCAGCTTTATATTATTACCCAGCTATAGCCATAGCTGCCCTAATAAAGGGCACTTTAGGCATTCGAGGAATTTCTTCCTACCGCTACCCATTGACCTTACTTGGGTCAAGTCTGGCAAATTGTAGATTAATTATCTTGCCAAAGGACATTGGTGAAATGCACGGGATTCGAACCGCGTACCTTTTGATTGTCAGTCCGCCGACTCATCCACTCGACCACACCACTTCTAGTTCATTATTAAATAACAGTTAGTTTGAATGACTCGTTACTATAATGTTAGAAATTTAAGGTCTATGAATGTATTCACCTTTGAATGTTTTCAACAGAAATATGGCGCAATATAAATGATATCATCACCAGCATAAATAATACAAACTGTCCTATTGTTACAGTAACAAGATGGAGACAAAACAGAAATCACAAAATGTTCCCATTTTACCAAAATGCTTTAATTGAAAGTAAGATTTCTGAGATATGATTACAACCACAACCTTTAGAAGCAAAATTATTGTAGGGTTGGCTGAAGCCTTTTGTAAGTGTCATCGTTACTGATAATTTACCGAATGACATATAAAACTTATTACCAATAAACAATTTCGCAGTAGGCACCGTGTTACTAGGAGTTGGATAAAAGTTTAGTAATTCTTGCCTAGTTATTTTACGAGTGGTAATTTACATTCATCAAGTTGGATAAATTTAGATCTGCAAGGGATGAACAGCAACAATTGTTAAAGTTATGTACATGAAATCATATCACTGGCGTAAATCCGTAAAGAATGCTATTCATCAGGGGGGATAGTACATCATGATACAAAGCGCCATTCCCCCCTGATGAACAGAAACCGCTAATGGATTTACGACAGTGAATCATATTCTATTAGATAGAAGTTTTGATTCATATTCACCTGCAGAGATCTTTGATAAATTAACCACAGTTATCATCAGCAAACTTGCATAAAATCATATATCTAATATCAAATAAATACATGTCGTTTTGAGTTTTATTGAATTTTCGTTTAAGATGACTCGGTAGGGTACTTGATGACAGCCAAGGCCCTTAAAAAGATATTTATGATCATTGATTCAATTGTCTAGGAGGTATACACCTTGGTTGAACTGGAATTATGATCCAGAATTAATAGACCTTCAAAAATCATGTCTTCCAATTTTCTACTTAGAAATTTTGAAAGCATGGAATTACATGAAAGTATAATTATGAAAATTTGATTTCCAAAAGGGGTTAGGTCCACTTTGAGCCATTCTGAGAAAATTAAGTTTTTTTTTTATTTCACCTATATTACAGTATTTTTAAATGCACTTAACTTAACATAACATAATACCCCAAAATGGGAATGTAAAATCACATTTATGAAATATCTGCGGGTCTTCATTTTCTTTTTCTTTTTAATTCTCTTTTTTTTTTCTCACCTAACCCCTTTCGGAAAGAAATTGGATCGAACCCCTTCTATTCGTGTGTGGGGGGGGGGGTGCCTGTGAGTGTGCGTGTGTGTTTGTGTGTGCAGCTGCGCACATCTTGTTTGTGAGGAATCACTTCTGCATCAAGTTCCGACATTAAAAAATGGAAACGATGTACAGCACATATGACACCGACATTGCCAGGAGTTCCAATATTTTATTTCCAAAAGGGGTTAGGTAAAAAAAAAATATATGACAATTTGAAATAAAAAAATAATAAATAAAGACTAGCAGATTTTTTTTTTTTTGTGATTTTACTTTCCCATGGTTGGGTATTATGTTATGTTGAGTTTATTACATTTAGAAACACTGCAATGTAGGTGAATTCCAAAAAAAAATCTTAATTTTCACAGAATTGCTAAAAGTGGACCTAACCCCTTTGGAGATAAACTAATATAGACCTTACCCCTTTTGAAAATAAAGTAATTTTTTTTGCCATTTTTAAGTAGTTTTTCTTAGGAATTTCAAATTTTCTTTGGTGCTATCTGCTAAAGCTACTAACAGTATTTAGATTTAGGCAAATAACTCAAATTTAATGAAAAACGGACTTAACCCCTTTCGAAAAGAAGCTCGTGATAAAAACTTTACCTTACAAAATTTTCATTAGCAAATAATAATTATGGCATAACAAATACATTTTATTTAACTCAAAATCTCTGTTTTTTACAGACTGGTTAAATAGTGGAATACTTTATTTATCTAAATCTAAGGATGGTGCTTTTTCACCAATGAATGAAATTTTCCAACCCCTTAAAAAAAAAGCGAATAAGATCTAATATTTGATTATACAAAACTGAAAAATGCGATCCCAAAGATATGGCTGAAAATTTTGACACACGAAAACGTTTGTAAAATTTGGTTTTTAGAAAAGTGTCCGTGAATATCAGTGATATTAAAAGTTTACGCCTTTACCATTTGATATAATTTCGACAGACATTTACAAACAGATATTGCCTTTATTGGGACAAATTCGTTCACAATGAAATTGATTGGTGTTCAGTATTTAATAGAAACTTAACATATATCAAGGATTTCAAATTACGAGAGATCCATTTCATATTGTGGTATAATATTCAAAATAATAATTAAAAAAAATGATAACATCAATAATAACATTTTAAAAACCTCTATAAATGGGGAATAGCAGACAATGAATGCTGCCCTCATTGTCATGTGAGAGATAATGCATGCGTTTATTGATGTGAGTAAAATGGACATTTCTTTGCTTATCAAAACGTTCTAACGCACACGTTTGACATTAATATATCTTTTAACATCAAACTATTATTGAAGATTGGTAATGCGGAAGAAGCAGACGTTGTATTAACCAACGGCGTAAATCCGAAAATTTTAAGGTCAAAGTTTGAGATAGTTGTGCATTATAGCGAGCCGAAATTTTTTATCCATTTAGAAGGTAAATTTTACATGCTTTGTTAAATAACCGCGATAGAAAACAAAATCATAATCTTTGCTATGAAAATTTTGTGGGCCGCAGGCCCCAAGCCCTCCAACAACCTAGCCCGCACACAACTACATTAATGTTTTTGATTGTCAACAACACCCTTTGCCAGCAGTGCCCTGTCCTAAGGTTTGTCCCCAGACGAGGGCATTGTATCCAACCTTTTTATACCTAGGTTACTGTTTGATACTTATTGCGAGGTCGCATAGCGACCGAGCAGGAAAATTTTGGAGGTTTTGGAGTAAAAAACAGGCATTTTTGGTTATTAAAAGCGCTATTATAACCAATAACACAATTATCTATTGTATTTTTTTTTTCATTTCTTTCTTGAAAACTGGGGGGGGGGGGGGGGGGTGTATCCCCCCCATCCCCCCCCCCCCCGGGATTTACGCCCGTGGTATTAACTGTCGCTTTTTGATGGAAAAAAAAATATATGTTGATTTACAAAACAAATGTGGTTTCGATGAAAAAATGTTAAAACTGAGATTTAAGGCACTGTCATACTCTCAAGCGTTTTGCTTACTTTAATAGTCCTTCGCCAATGATGTTTTGGCGAAGTATTTGTTTTAATATTTTGACAATTTATCATTTAGTATTTCATGTAATTTTGTTTGTTATATAATTATTTTGATCTTGGTTCATTGTCAGAAAATTAATTATTTCATGTCAATTTAATTTGTCATCGACGAAAAAATGATGTACTTCTATTTATGCAAAAGAAAACAATAAATCAAATTAAATCAAATATTTATATGACAGAGAAGAAAAAAAAAATTACTAAGAAACTAACATTTCCAGAAAAAAGTCTACCAGAGAAATTGTTACATGTTATATAATTGACGTTTGTTTATGGTATGACAATTTGAATTTTTAAGTTTGTTATGATTTATGTTGAATATCAATTAATGCCTCATTAAGGTTAAACATATATAAATATAGTTTTGATTCATATGTTCTCGAAGGCCTACATGTAAAGATTTTTCAAGAAAAAAGCTATAATTATCATAAACAAAGGCATATCAATTCATATTCTGAAAATGAAAAAGAAAAATTAATACTGATCGATTTAGTTCGCATTAGGGGAGACCGGGTATGGACGTTACAAAATTCACATTTTGGGCCAGATAATTCTAATGAACGTACTCACACACTCCATTTTGGGTCTGTAGTTAGCCTATTATGTTGGCTAAAACCTGAGGTACATAAAACCTGAAAACATGTAAACACTAATTAACTACAGCTTAATTAATGAAGACATTTTTTTTGTAACAACCTACCCCGTATACGGGGTAAGTTGTTACACCTTACGGGGTAGATTGTTACAGTATGTAAACATACAGGGTAAGTTGACAATGTGTAAATCTCTTATACAGGCGCGTATCCAGGATTTCGCACCCCGGGGGGCCCGACGTGAATTTGGCGCCCCTGTGTACTTTTCAAAATATGGCACCCCCCCCCCCCCCCCGCCAGGCAAACATAGGCCTACGGCTTAAATGTATGTTGAAGGGTTTTGAATAAAAATTTATTTGAATTTTTTTTTTTTTAAATACTTGCCAATGGTGAGTTCATGGAAAAGAATTTTTAGGTATATGAGGTATTACCGCTGAAGATGAAAATACGAATATTTCTAAATACGAGCGCGAAGCGCGATCAGATTTATTTTCCCCTCTACTTTACGATCAGAAGCAAAGAATTCTAAGCAATTAGGGTATCAATTTTGTTTAGCTCTCATCAGAATATCATATGAACGGGGGCTGTAATTTGTCCATCAAAACGATTGAAAGCAAGCCAATATAAAATCATGTGAAATTTGTCCATCAAGTAATGTGAAATCAAACAAATGTGTATTGATGTTTTGTTGTTCAGAATCCTCAATAATCTGGTTACAAGAAAGAAAAAATAGGCGAGCGTGAATCGCGAAGCAGAAATTTGATGTATCGGAATGATCTCTGAAAACGTGACATT
>CALNVZ010003429.1:9759991-9771875 GCA_940671915.1 Paracentrotus lividus
CGGGGCGCGGAGCCGTTTTGAAAGTGGAGGGCCTGAGCCGAAGTGGGGGGGGGGGGGGGGGACGCTGTAACAGGCTAAAAATTACAATGTACTGCGTCGTTTTTGCATTTTTGATACACGTTGGCTGAAAAAAGTGGGCGGCAGTCCCTCTCCCCCCACTCCCCCCCGGCTCCGCGGCGCCCCGCTTTATTCGTGTTATAAATTGATTCATTAGTTGTTAACCTCCTGCACGAGCGCATCAACAATTCAGTTCACACCTTCTTAGTATTCAACATTATGGAAAGATCATGATTTCCCTTTTGTGTGGTGTATTTAGCGACTTCTATGGAATGTCGTAAGTATTTTTATATCACTTTAAAATCATAACCCGAACAACCCCATTAAAAATTAAATCGAAAATAGATAAATTTAGGATGCAGTAGAAGCTACAATAGGTCGTTATATTTGCGCCGACGTCAGAAAGGATAGCAGTGACAAAGGGAATTTCCGTGTAAAAAGCCAAATTGGTGTGCCGTCATTTACAATTGAGTCATGTAATCTTCATAATGTCGTGAATTTTAAATTTTCAAAGATGAGAATGTGTGAGACATGAGAGAGATACGAGCAAAAAATGGCACCGAATGAAAATATGGAACATTAAAACGATCCGGGTGGGACGTGTCCCCCCTCGATTTTTTTCTGGGGGGGGCGTCGTCCCTCGTGGATTTTTTTGTTGGGCGGGTGAGTCGTCCCCCTCGTTTTTCTGGGCATCGTCCCCCCTCGATGTAAGGCTTAACATATTTTATGTATGTGATATGTCTTGGAGCTTGTTATTTTAATAGTAAATGTCCATGTCAAATACAGATGTAAATGCTTATTATAAGTGCAAAATTGCGCTGCGCTTCGCGGCTTTCGACGCTCGCAAATATTTTCATTACTTTCTGCAAATGGTGAAGTTGCGAATTTGAGTGGTGTATTTCTCATTTTTCGGGTGATGCGCGTCGCGCGCCGAGTGCGTCATAAGAGTGCGGCGCGCGTGAGTAGTGTGCGAGCTGTGCTTTCGTTGCCACCAAGTAGGTCGGGCGCAAGAGTGTTATGTATATAACGTGATATTAAAGGTGCAGTAACATTGAATGATATTCAAGAGTCGAGGCATGGTATTTGTTTGCTGTATTTTTGCCAAGCGATAAGTTATAGAACACTGTAGGTCAGTCTGGTGTCTCTTTCAAATTGGCCAAGCGGAATTGCTTGTTTTACCTCGAAGGATATCAATGGATTTGCATACGCATAATCAGTATTCAGTAAATGTTGAATAAACCAACCCCGGATGGTTGTATAAAACCATGTGCGTTGCCACCCTCGACAGCACAACAAGAGCGAGCGCGCATTCCGTTTGTATAGTCCTCCTCTTTTAGCGGCCTGCTGAGCTTAGCAGCAGATCGTACTGTTTCTGCTGTATGCTTGGCATTGTGTTACCATTCCCTTTCCCTAAGTAGTAAAATGGACTTCCATCCTTGATATGAAACTTTTAGTAGTTTGTTTACTGAAACAAATAATGTATTTAATCTTGATCTCATACTCTTTGTGTTTTGAAAGTTACACAATCCTTAAATTGAGAGAAAACTTGGGAGAGTGAGAGAACGAAATTTATTAGCAATAACCAGAACAATTAAACGTTCTAATTAAAGAAAATCGATCAGAGACGATGAGGATTGTTTCAGAAATTACGTGCGAATTGAAATCAAGCTTCAAAAAAAAACTAAATATAATTAAAAATAAAAAAAATAAAAATCATGCCTTAAAATAACACGCCGCGTGTGACTTATGTCAGCTGAAATTGATTCCAATTGATGAAACTGCCAAGAAAAGGTCTTCTACATAGCCAATTAAATAAAACTAAAAACTAAAAACAAAAAACAAAATAACAACAATACAAAATTAAACAGAATTGTAACATCAGTTACAACTTGAGCTCGCGCGACGGTGATGAGCGGAATTTATGTAAGTACTTGAAATACCTGAAACGTCTCTTAATGACCAAAAAGCTGATTTTATAGCATTTCAGTAATTTCTCACGCACGAGTACGCGCACTCATGAGACAAACTATGAGATTTTGTTTGTTGTGAAGTTCATCTGAAGTTTATGGTAATAAAAATGATTGATTTATGACTATCGATTATAAGGTTATGTCATATATTAAGTGATTTTACAAAATGGCGTCCGGATAAGTGAAACGTGGTTATGATTGTAAGATACCAAAAAAAAGGTAAGCGCTCATTTTTATTATCAATATTTGAATGATTTCCCGACCGAATACCTTTTGAGTTATCATCTGATACTATGCACACACCACACACACACACACAACACACAGCACACACACCACCACACACGCACCCACACCAAACATCTCACACGCAACCATCACACACACCCCAACACCCCAAACCCCCCAACAGTTAAACAATCACAATAAAAATTTCCTAAGCTCTTTAGTTTACCAAGACCATCACTGAACTTTCTCAACGTAGTAATCCCTACGACTTTTGGTGGAGTGTGGGTGAGGGTGTTTCGGTATGTTTGTGGATGGGTATTGGTGTGTGTTGTGTGTGTTGTGTGCGTGTGTAGTGTGTGTGTGAGATTGTTGGTGTTGTATGTTTACAAGACTTTTCATTGTTATATTTCACATCCATGACCACCCGAGTGCAGTCAATTACTTTTTAATATTTTACAAAGGAATATTCATCACTTTTATTCCATAGCAGAATCCGATTGAAACAACAAAAAACAAACAAAAGCAAACCATTAAAGACAACTTAAAAAATGTTGCATGATGCAATAGGGTCAGTGATCATTTGTTCTTTAAATTTTGCAGACATCATTCAGTAGCCATAAACATTAAAAAAAGGGGCGGGGGGATACACCAGTCAAGCTCACCATGAGAATTACTACCAAAAACAAAAGAAAAAAGCCAAGATGATAAAAGAAGTAAGACTAAGGTTTAGAAAAATCCATCAAAGAATAACGAGTTATGAACTTTCAATGATTTAATTTGTGGACGTCACGTGGCGAGCTTGCTCCCGTTATGCTGTGTATGTAAATTCCATACGTTTCTCTTATATGGTATTTGACAGAGAATGTCATTTAACAGTAGGTTTTGATGATCTGTAGCTACAGGGAAATATCTAATATATCTTGGTGAACTGTTTTTCAAACTTGCAGTTCATGATTTTTCATTGAAAAATAGATTCCCAGGTCAAATTTCCTTGGAAGTAATAAATATGTAGGCTTCGAGGACTTGTGAAATGTGGTGATGATGCCGTTGATAAAATACTTATATAAAGCTTAAAAAAATAAATCAAATAAACACACAGAAAGACGAGTCAATGCAAAATTCATGATCAACTAAAAGTATAATTTTATTTTTAAAAGTATTTGACGAGGGTTAAACAAAAAACACTATGCAAGAAGAAAACACATATATGGTAAAATGACATATGTATGTTAAACCAATGCATTTATGTAATAGATAATAATTTATTATCACATTAACAAGTTTACCAAAAATGAAATCCACGCTATAGAAATTAGTTTTCATTACTAAATGCAAAACAATTTTCATTCCCCTTGTTATATTTTGTGTAAGCATGGCCAAAAAATGGGATCTTGCAATGATTACACATATCACCGACTACTTTACCATTCCCCTTTTAGTTCTTATAAAAGAAGTAAAAAGGAAAATATTAAAGTTGAATAAGATTGAACCTGAAAAGTCATAAACTAAAATGCGAATTTACCCTTTTCATTACTTTTAAAACAATTATATTTTACCTCTGCAATATATTAATTTTTTTGATTCATTATACAGGTTACAAGTCATAGAATTATGTAATTTATATTAAGGTCTTGTTATCATATGATAAACATGAATAGCAATATTTATTACACATTGTTGTTTACAAAATTCTTTAAATAAATCATATCAAAATAAGGGGTGGAGTAAATAAATATCTAAATAATCTACATTCATAAGCAAAGCGTTGTATAAGGAAGAGTACGAGAGATGAGAGAGAGAGAGTGAGAGAGAAAAGCGAGAAAAGATCCATCTGTTATCTATTAATATTTTGAAATATTTCAAGCTGCTAGAGCCAATTTGCATTTCGCGGGATATAAAGTTAGAATGATTTCGTAATAAGAGTAATGTAAAATCATCTCCTATGCATACATTTTGACCATCGGTACTATTTTTGATTTTGATTTGTTTATTTTGTCAATATAAACAACAATTCACATTAGCTTGACGCCGGATGACCCATGAAAGTTCGACAGCCTTATTCAATGTGGTCCCAACTTAAGACATAACCTTCTCAATTGTATAAAAGGAAATATGCAAAACTTGACATTTTCTCGTATTTCTAAACATTCTTTTTGTAATCTTTTTACAGGGTACAGTCGTTGAACCAAAACAAAAATGTTGTTCTTATTCATTATCACCTTTTTTTCTGTTGGTACTTTTTAATTCGTACCATGATTGTAATTTTCTATTGAATGCTATGCATTAATAAATTATTGATTGTTTTTTTATTTTCTTTTTATTACGAAGGAGCTATAAAAATGCTTTCTTTAAAGAACGATTGTTTTTTTTTTTTTTCATATTTGTGTTCATTAATATACACTGTCCGTCATAAAGGTGGAATTTTTTTTTTGCCGCTATAGCGACATGAATTGCTCTGACTTCAATTTCTTGATATGTTTGTCCCTGTCTTTTACTTTTTGGACCCTGGCTATATCTGGACATTCTCCCAACCTTCACGTGGACTTTTTCCAAAAAGTTTTGTCAACCCCCGTTGAGCCATTTTTTGTCATTTTTCTCATTTTGGGCCCTCCTTTTGTTTCCCGGCCGATTCAAGCCCCCCTCAGTCCTACCCCAGCGCCGACCTGAGGTACTGTTTTATATTGTTCTTTAAGTTAAATCTATATTTCTGGGGAACAGGCTAAGGTTCTTCTAGGTGAGGGTTGAAGTAAAAAAACGAGTCATTTGGTGAATAATTCGATATTTTATTCTCTTATGTCTGAACAACAAAGGAAATGAAAAACCCACCTTTAACCCTTATATATGATCATTTTCCCCTAAATTTTTGTTTAGCCTGTACAAGGCTTAATAATGCATTATTGATATATTTTTAATTTTGTTATGTATGGTTGAGATTTTACAATACCCAATTTAGGAGAGAGAAATTCCTATGGTGTAAAGAATGATAAAATGAATGTTGACCCCAGTCAAATAATTTTGACCCCTCCCCTAGACAAAAGAGTCGAGCCTGTAACCATAAATCTAGATTTAATTTAACGAACAATAACAAATCTCATCTCAGACGTGTTTCCTTGGATAGCACTTAGGGGCCTTGGTGGTCGCGTGAAACAAAAAGCCCCAAATAGAAAAAAATGACAAAAATGCCATCTTCTGGGGGTGACAAATCTTTTTTTGAGAAAAATCCCCGGGATAAGGGTTAAAGGAAACTTTCCAATATACCGGATCCATGAAAAGTGAAGCTGGTGAACAAACACATTCAGAAATTTAATTATCGGCAGCAACGTAATTTCGCTTGAGCCAGAAAACAAATATTCCACCTTATGACGACAGTGTAGATCTAATAACCTGCTTTTTGAATTATTGTACATTACTTCAATAAAAAGTTCGATACATTCTTGACAATTTCACTTAGCCGTGGGTATATTAAAAGCAAAAACACAGAAAAAATATGAACATACACATCAAAAATGAATTTAATATCAAACAAAACAAAAATCAATAATCAACACAAACAAAAAATCCCGAAAACACAATGCTGTTATCGGTGCTATGAGAAAACTATGTATTATTTTTATGCTTATAACTAGTATAAATTACGGGTTCAAGGATGTGGCCAAAAGCAAATAAGTATGCAATGTCACGTGTCGTGTTATATTGTACGCAACCCTCTTGCCGATATTTACCTCGGACCACCCTAACGATTTCCAGTCACATCTATGTTCTATGACATTAATATTGGGATAGCTCTTGTCCTAGTGTGAATAGAATTTTTCTGAAGTCAGTGACGTTGTGATTATACGTGCGCATGAATTAATATGTAAAAAAAAAAAAAAAAAAAAAAACGCTCAAATAAACAATGAGGACAATGATATCACTATGATCATTGGTCATATTAAAATGAAACTATAGCAAAGAGGCAGTGATTTCTTTTCAAAAAAAAAACAAAAAAAAAAAAAAAACCTAACGGTGCTCTTATTAGTTATTGCATCCAAAAAATATAATAATAATATAATAATAATAGCATTTAAAGTACGGCCATCTATCTAGTACCTATTCGAGGCGCAGAGGGAAGTCAATGGAAGGGAGGTGATTTAGTAAATGAGCGAGAACAAATGTAGTTTAAGACCTGATTGCGAATGCCTTCAAAGATCCAGCATTGCGCACACTGAAGGAAGAGCATTCCAGAGAGCAGGAGCTACTACTAGCAAAAATCCTTTTCACCCAATGAACATTTAAATCTACGAGGTGATTCAACAGCCCGGTACCCGAAGATCTCAATTTCGGGTAGGAACATATTCCGAATAGGTCGTCAAATAGGTGGGACACTACCATTAACAATTTTCCAATTAAGCATCAACATTATCTAAATATTTGATTCGTTCCACCACAGGCAGCCAATGAAGTTCCATTAAGAAACCAGCGTATGTGTGCATATTTAGATGTTTACTGAGAATGTCGTGGCAGCGGCATTTTGCAACTCTCTGTGCAGTAATAATAATAAGTGTGCAGTTACATTGTATGTTAATAGGTTTTCAAATAAAGTAAATAAGCAATAGATTAATAAACGAAGGTGAAATAGAAAAAGTAATTTCACTAAGATATAAAATAAAATAATATAGTAATAAAAAAAATAGAAATGACATTACATACGTTATATTACAATAATGGATGACTTGATAACGATAATGAGGCTAAAAAGAGATGTGAACAATAAGATTAGGCACATCGGTAGATCAAACCTGAGATAAAGCGTCCTCCATGTAGTACAATCATCTCCGCCAATAGAATAGCCATCCTATGGAGCAGAGGCGAAACATTCATTTGGCGCCATTGCACTGTATACTGAGCAAAAGTATGCAGGGTTCTAAACCCCGCATTGTGTCTGTACCAGTGGTAGTGGTGCACGCAGTCTGTTCTTGATTATTCCTACCGTCCAGAGGCTTGAGCAGGACGCGTATCGTTGTGAACATCGAGCAGCTGATGACTAGGCCGTATTTTGATCAAATAAAGCAGTGGTAGTCTTGTTTTTACACGAAAATAAAGGCGACATTAAACTCATGTCAGCTAAATTACATCAACAGAAAGAGGTTGCAGTTTAATTTTAATTAATGTAAAGCTAACCACACCAACCAGGACTTGCGCATAAATTCGCCCACTAAACTAAAATTAAGCGAATGCGATAGAAGTCAATCTTGATACACCAGATGTGTGCTATCTCATTCGCCAGAGAGTGTTCTTTTATTTTATAGGATAGGTTGGTGGACTTAAGGAATCTCCTGCGTTGCTCCGCGACGTCTCATTACCGAGTCGCGGAATATTGAACATGTCATAATTATTTGAGAAATTTCCAGTCACCGCGACTTTTCATCATTTTGAGATATAGATCTTAACTGTAGGGTGATTAAAAATTTCTTGATAGGTCTATGACCACATTATTAATAATCCATTCTGTAATAACCAAATGCCTTAATTGATTGATGTGATGCTCTACAAAATCGATCGTGCATAGTTGTGGATCAGTCATGGTGAACTGGTTAACGACAGGCATAGTTTTGGACACCATATTGGCGAACTGGTTGCTGCACAGGGATAGTTATTGTATCCACATCGTAGACAACTCTTCAGATATGCGCCTCCAGTAGTACAGGAGATCTCCGCCCATCACTTAAGGCAGTCGAGTGGCAGGAAGAGAACATTCATTTGACCATTGCAATTGTATTTACTGACAATAAGAGGTCCTCAACCGCAGTGGTGTACCGTGGTTTAGTGGTGCAGTCGGTTGTGTTCCTTGATTATTCCTACAGAGCTATTGATCTATGACGGTGAGGTCGTTTGTAGCCGGGCAGCTGATGCTAGGGCTCGTAGTTGACATGATAAAAGCAGTGGTAGCTGTTTAACGAAAGAATATGGAAAAAAATAAACAATCTCATCTCATTTCAGCAATTACGATGAAGACATAAATGTGTGTTGTTTTTCCCTTTGTTTGTTGTTGTTTTTGTGTTGTTTTTATATTTATTTTATTCTTTTTAACGGTGGGCAACCAAAAGAAACATTATCATAAGTCTAAAGTAAACCAAAATTGAAAGAAGCGAATCATTAAAATCATTAGACAGGTCAAAATGTCCATGGCATGTTCTTGGAAATATCCTGCAGCTACAATGAAAGAATTCATTGTCATTCAATTTTGTCTAATGGCAGACCATCTATGGTTTGCAGACTTGTGGAATTCGATAAGATCAATTTCGAATCCATTGTTTAGGGTGGTCATGAAAATTCATGAAAAAGTCATGAAATATTTTGCTCACAACTCCCCAGAGACATACCATTATGTTCCAAAAATCATTCCATTCATTTGTATTGGTTTTTTTCACCGTACATTTTGGCTTTCGATTCGGTTATTCACGCCACCTTCTTTGTGGGGATTTTCGTATACACAATAATTGCATTCAAAATCTATCTACGTTAGCATATAATAAAAGAAGATGCAAACATGCGGATGGAAAATTATTTCCGAATGTTAAAAGAGGTTGCAGCAAATTTTATATTTATGTAAAGCTTAAAAATAACAGGGACTCTTGTGGTATTTTTTTTAGTAATTAAAATATTGTAAGCACATGAAAACAGTGCAATCTTTACCCTATCATGGTTGTATCTCATCAGACATGAGACGGATTTGAGATTATATGTTGACTCCGGTATTCTGGAGTAGCAAAGACAATCTCCTGCGTCTTCACAACGTGTCATTAGACGCGGGAAAATCGAACATGTTCATAATTATTTTTGAAAAATTTCCAGTCATCGAGACGTCTCATTATTATGAGATAATACCTTTACTTTCGTGGGGATTTAAAAAATCCTTGATAGTCTATGACCACATAAATAATTCATTTTATATTAAACAGTGCCTTACATTCAATGGATGTTGATGCACAAATATCGACGGGCGTTGTTGATGGATCGGTCATTGGTGAACTGGTCGCGTCAGGTATAGTTGTTGAATCAGTCATGGGTGAACTGGTTGCGTCAGGCATAGCTGTTTGATCGGTCATGGGTGAACTGGTTGCGTCAGGCATAGCTGTTTGATCGGTCATGGGTGAACTGGTTGCGTCAGGCATAGCTGTTGCACCCGTTATTAGTGAACTGGTTGCGTTAGGCATAGTTGTTGGATCGGTCATTGGTGAACTGGTAGCGTTGGCACATCGGTAGACAACCTTGAGATAATGGTCTCCAGTAGTACAGGGATCTCCGCCAAAGAAGCCATCCATGGCACTAAGGGAACATTCATTTTGACCATTGCATTGTATACTGACAAAAAGAGGGTCCTCAACCCCGCAGTTGGTTGTACCGGTGGTAGTGGTGCAGGCGGTTGTGTCTTGATTATTCCTACCGTAGAGGCTTGAACAGACTGTGATCGTTTGTGAAGCAGGGCACCTGATGGCTTGGCCCGTATTTTCACATATAAAGGCAGTGGTAGCTGTGTTAACGAAAAGAAAAGAAAAATGTTATCCTTTTGCGAAGATTACATGATATTTCACTGAAAACATAAACGGGTAGACCGACTAGCTTTAAAGCTAGTCGTAAAGATGCCCAGACTGACTAGCTTTAAAGCTAGTCGGTCACGACGGACTAGTTTTCCTTCAACACAACCCGGTTATTACGGACTAGCTTTAAAACTCGTCCGTCTCTACGGACTAGCTTGAAAGCTAGTCCGTCAAGTTAGTCCGTCAAGACGGACTAGTTTTAATGCTCGTTGGTCACGACGGACTAATGTTAAAGCTCGTCCGTCGTGACCGACTAGTTTGACGGACTAGCCTAAAAGCTAGTCGTAGTGATGCCCAGACTGACGAGCTTTTGAGCAGGACTAGCTTTACAGCTAGTCGGTCATGATGTAAAAGCTAGTCCGTCGCGCTTTTCTGCCGCGATGTTCTTGCTGCTGTCTTGACAGACTAGCATGACGGACGAGGTTAATATGGCTTCACCACTGGTCAGAGACGTCAAATCTGAAATGTTAGAAGACATTATAAAGATACGATTAAAAACATGCATTTTGTCACAAGAATTTGAGCAAAAAAAAAAATTAATTAAAAAAAAAATAAACATTTTATTATGATGATATAAATCAGAAGACAGGAACTAATACAGGAGGCACAATTAGTTAACATTATGGCAATTAACAAATAATGGGGGCACGGGGCCCAGGAGTCGCCGCCATGGCTTGCATCATCATGACTTTTTGTTGTAGGCCTACCTGCTTTTGCATTTTCGGCGTATGTACTTGTCCTTGAGAGCCACTTCAGAATCCCAAAGTCGCGCCTCTAATCCAATATTCTTTTCTTTCAGATACATGTAATCTAAAAGAAAAGTGGCGCCTCTATTTATTATTAGAATTAAATTTCAATTTTCATAATTTAATGTGATTGTTACTATCGTTGTAAATACACACAATTTATAAATTGATTTCGCAAGACATAATTTTTCGCGTTGGTGATTATAGCATTAATCTATGTGAAAAAATAACGCTATCTGTGAACTGAAACATAAGAAATTAAAAAAGAGTACTCACACATTGTCACAGGAAGGAGATCGCCATTATAATCTAAATCTTAAGCTTTACGGGGTATATCCAGTTTGCGTCTGTACAGTTTGCTCATTAAATGGAATTCACATACAGATAATGCAACTAATACATGTAATAGTGATGTCCTTTTCGCAATGCGCATGTTATTCAATCAATTGTACCACTTTTTATTCACTGATGTTGCTAAGCCGGGCATTCACTAGCAATCTATAAGAATAGACGGCTCATGGGTTCTATAGTAACGAAGTATTCAATTAACCTGTAATTAAAGGCGCGGTCCCACTGGCTCTTTAGGATGATTTGCGAATGAATTGCGGATTGTTTGTTTTGTTTTTGTTTTTTCTTGCGGATGAACGAAATTTGTATACGCAACTCATGCGCAATTAATCCTCCCGTCAGTGGGACCGGGCCTTAAAGAATGGAACAATATTTCTAACCTACTCGTGAATGGCATACTTGTCACGATTTATGTTATTTCGGCTATCGTAATGCTCTCAGAATGTCAAGCAAAAACAACCTTTGTTTGAGAATGTTGATTGTATCCAACTTCTATTCACTGTTGTTGCTAAGCCGGGAATTCACCAGCAATCTGTAAGGAAATACCGGGTTCTTGAGTTCTATAGTAACAAGGTATTCAATTAGCCTGTAATTGAAGAATGGAGAACAAATTTGGAATCTACCGGTACTCGTGAATTGCACTTGTCATGATAGATGTTATGTCTCGTAAGCTTTCAGATTGTCAAACGAAAACAACATTTGTTGTATCAGAATGTATCAACTTGATTATGCTCGGAAACAGAATAAATAGAGAAGGTACATTGAAACGACATTGCAACTATTTGTATCAAAAGCTAGTCAGTCATTCTAATGGGTGAACTCTCCTACCCCCTACTTTTTTTTGACCTAGTCGGTCACGTCGATGGACTACCCTTACAAAAATGTCCTGTGGTAATCCTGTGGTAATGTCCTGTGGTAATCCTGTGGTAATTACCACAGGACATTTTACCACACG
>CALNVZ010003429.1:9800320-9815316 GCA_940671915.1 Paracentrotus lividus
ATACTTGTCAAATGAATTGTTGAATAAAAACCCAAACAACAATCATCTATAATTTTGAATATAACCTTTGAGTGAGAATGTTTTGATAACTGTATCCAACCTTCTTTTCACCATGTTGTTTGCTAAGCCGGGCATTCACACGCAAGCAATAGGCTGTAAAAAAATACCAAGAGGGTTATTGAGTTCTAATAAAGTAACTAAGGTATTAACCAAATTAGCACTTAATTTGGAGAAATAGCAGAAGAGCAATTATTTAGGAATTAACCGGTACATAAAACGTAAAAGAATTGCATACTTGATCATAATACATGTTATAAGTCTCGTAAGACTTTCAGATTGTCAAAGACCAAAAAACGCTTTGTTTACAGAATGATATCAACATTTGATTATGCATCGGGAAACAGAAATATAAATAGAAGAAGATACAAATATGAAACGACAAATTGCAACTATTTGTAAAATCAAAAAGCTAGCAGTCATTTTAAAAGGGGTAAACAACTGTCCTAACCATACCATAACTTTTTTTTTTAACATAGATCGGAGACTCACAGTCGACCGACTAGCAAAATCAAGCATTCACGACGGACGAGCTTTAAAGGAGTTCGTCGTCAAGTCGAACGAGACCTAAAACATGACAGAACTACTTTAAAACTATCCGGTCTTTAGACGACCAGACTAAAAAGCTTTAAAAGGGCTAGAAATCTGTCCATTGACAGAGACGAGGTTTAGGTTTTACAAGTGTATGCTCAAAAAATGGCACTGTAATATAATCTAAAGGCCTATTTACACGTCCGCGCTCTTAATCGACACCATTGATAAATAAGTATATTTACTGAATGAACAATTTTTAAAAGAGAAATTATTGTATCTCAATGTACATTAAACAGAAGCCATAACAGATAGAAGATTCGAAATATCTGCAGCACCAGCATCATTTAACTAGGAAGTAGATGTTAGGGAATTACGCGGACAATAGGAAAATATCGGACGGTCACCATCATTGTCCCAGACCCTAGCTAGCCAACACATAAGATCAAGCTGAGAATTGAAATAAACGGCATCTAATTGGTCAGAGTGGGTTCACTGATCTGGGAAGGTTGAAATTGCTGTATTACGACTAACAAGACAAGTGAGAAATCTTCAGAGAAAACTACCACAAAATCAAAGTCAAGGGAGAAAAAATTTGCAGCCTGAAAAAATGGCCTGAATGTAAATTAACATTTTAGAGAAGTGATGTATAAAAATATAATGGGGAAAATGACCTCCTAATTTCATCGCATTATGGACAATGTGGAGGGTGGGCAAAAACGTGTATGGAAAGATGTTTGCACTGTACAAAAGCCTGTGTTATTGGGGTGAGCAGTGGTGTTTAGGAAAAGTGCTAAGCAGAACATGGCAAATTTTTTATGTGTAAGGGAAGAATACCAGGACAAACCACATGGACGGTTAGTTTGTTTATATCTTTCCGGTTGAGTTGCTAAGCAATGTAACTCAAATAAGTAAGATTGCATAAATTAATATAATGATAATTATATTTAATTTATTAAAATTGATTTGGCAATTTTGAAATAGTCTAGTTTCTCTTTAATTATATATTGTAGATAGGTATCATGATCTACATGAGATAATAAAGTTATTCTGAGTGTTTTCAAATTTTTATAGTAAAAATACTATAAAATCTTCTAGAAATGAATAATGTTATAAAGAAATAAATCAATACAAAACATGTTAAGATTGATGGTTTAACATTCAAAGTACACAACGCTGCTTCCTAGACAGAATCTTATTTTTTAAAAAAAGGAGGTAAAAAACATACTTGTCCGGTATAAAAATCTAACACTGTAGGGAAATGCCAGAGGACAATTTACGATGAACGTCATTATTATGCATAATACTGCCTCAACAAATATTGAAATTACCTCAATTTTTATGGAAAAAAATAAAGTATGAATGATGTAGCTAAACAATGAAAGAATCTTTTCTTGTGTGATTTTTAATTGTTTTCAGTGCTAATTAAGAACAAAAAGAAGACATTAAGTGCGAACCGGTATTTAACCCATACATCTACCCTAATACCAAAGGTACGAAATCTTTCTACAGAAAATTGAGGTGGCAAAAAATTAAAAAATGTTCAAAATATCTATTAATATTATTAATAATTGATTAATTATACAAGTAATAAGGACCATTGAGTTAAATCATTGTCTACCAATTTCAACGAACATATTATAAGATATCTTTGTTTGGTCAAAATAATGGATTTTACCATGCGTAATCAGGACACTACCTCACGGACATTACCCCACGACAATATAACCCACCGAAGAACATTAAAACACAACCCAAGGGAATTACCCCCAGACATTACCCCCCGGAAAATAAACCCCACTGAGGACCATATACCAACAAACACCCGAGGACAATTACCGACCCAGGAACAAATTACCCCTGACAAATATACCAAAACCCCGAACAATAACCCCTGGAAACAAATTACCCCCGCGGACAATCACCACCCGGACAATTACCAACACCCCAACCAGGGGACAATTACCACCCGGACAATTACCCCCTGGTCAAATTACCAAACCCGACGCAACTACCACAAGACAATTACCCCCTGATTAATTACCACCCGACAATTTACACCAAGGACAATTACCCACTAAAAAAAAAACAACCAGCAGGACAATTAACCCACCCAAAGACAATTACCACCCCCACGAGGACAAATACCACCCCTGGACAATTAACCAACCCGTCAATTACATACCCAGACGGAAAACAACTACCACAAGAACAATACCTCCACCCCACCCTGGATAATTACCAAGAGACCATTACCACCAAGAGACCGAGTAAGATATTATAATATCAATAATTTAATGAGATCAAAAGGCAATATGAAGCATGAAGTGCTTAGTAATAATGTTTATCGTAAAAAACAACAACATCAGACTAAACGGTGCTGTACAAAGTTGCAAAATTATCTTTATACTTACATTTCTTCTAAATTCCATACATATTTATTACATATTTGGTCAGGCCTAAAAGATAATTTATTTCAATTTATGTAGATAGGGTACAATGCAGGATAATTTGGACACCCCACTAAAGAAACTACTTTTGCGCCTAATATTGCATAAAAATTACAGAAATGACACACAGTACTAATCTTTTGTTAAAATGATCAAATAACAATACCTGCTCTATACAATATACTAACTTTTATTGTGAAGAAAAAACAATTATCACTCAACACCACCCATATCTGCATATTCAAAATGTTGAGACAATTACCAAAGTGCCCATATAATACTGCAATGTTGTCAGGATTAATATGGAGACACATGTATAAATTAATAGTAATGCAGGACATCTCCCCGGAGGAAACAACTCCCGCCGGGACATTCCCGAGACAGCTCCCCCGGAGAGACATAGTGGAATTAGGGTTAGGGTTAGGGATATCCTCGCGGGGGAGTTAGTCCTCCGGGCATTCTCAAACAAAGGTTGTTGTGGCTTGACAATATGAGAGCTTACGATTGCCGACATAACATCAATCATGAAAAGTATGCCATTCACGAATAGGCTAGAAATATTGTTTCATTCTTTAATTACAGGCTAACTGAATACTTCGTTACTATAGAACCCATGAACCGTCTATTCTATTGCTGGTGAGTAGGCTTAGCAACGACAGTGAATAGAAGGTGGTACAATTGATTGAATAAAATGCGCATTGAGAAAAGGACATCACTATTAGTTGCATTATTTGTATGTGAATTCTATTTAATGAGCACACTGTACAGACGGGATGACACCATATACCCCGTAAAGATTTTGATTATAATAGCGATCTCCTTCGAGTGACATGACTGCGTGAGTACGCTTTTTTAATTCCTTATGCTTCAGTTCACAGATAGCGTTTTTTTTTTTCACATAGATTAATGCTATAATCACCAACGCGAAAAATTATGTCTTGCTAAATCAATTTATAAATTGTGTGTATTTACAACGCTAATAAAAATCACATTAAATTATGAAAATCGAAATTTAATTCTTTTGATAAATATAGGCGCCACTTTTCTTTTGGATTACTTGTATCTGTAAGAAAAGAATATTGGATTAGAGGCACGACTTTGGGATTCTGAAGTAGCTCTCAAGAATAAGTATATAGGCCGAAAATGCAAAAGCAGTAGCCTACAACAAAAAGTCATGATGATGCAAGCCATGGCGGCGACCCTGGGCTTGCAACGATCGTCTGCGTTCGCGGAGCGGGGTGGAGCGGCGATGCGCACCCTTTCGTGAACACGGGGGGGGGGGGCCGGCATTTCTCGAAAGGGTGTGGGTGAGGAGGGGGGAGTAAAATTAACGCACCCATTCAGAACACCGGGGGGGATTTCTCGAAAGGCTCGACTGTTTTAGTAGTTTTCTGCACCAGTCGTTTTATGAAATTCTTCATTAGATAATATTAATTTAATAGATTATAATAGGAGAAATTAGAGGAGAGCTTGCCCATTTTGTTGTTGATATGAAGTTCAAACTTTTTAGACCCCCCCCCCCCAAGCTGCTATTAGTCCCGATAGTCCGCTTTGTCCGATAGTCCGCGGCCGCGTTGCGGGTCGGTAGTCCGCAGGGGGGGTAGTGTTGTTTTATTCCTAAAATTTAGAAAAAGGTTCGTTATCCGAAAATTGAGCTTTTACTGCCAGAGCGAATGGATTAAAAATTGCTGGGCGACTGTTTTGGTCACCCATGAATAAACCTCCAATAAGGGGGATTTTGGGGGCCGGGGGGGGGGAGGGTGTTCATTATTTAACAGCATTTGCTGTTCAAATTTTGATTTTCGGAGAAGTTTATTTCACAAATTATCAACGGCGACTTCTACTCTATAAAGAATTAGTTCGCTTCTTAGTCGGGCCGTTTAACAGTCCATAACTAAATATTTCTTCCTGTGCAATTGTTTTGGTTCTGTCTTCATTTAATGAAAAATTTATTTCAGCGGTGATTCTTCCGATAAAGAATAAGTTTCATTCTAAAATTGGTCCGTATCACTCAATAACTAAAATTAATTTATTTTCGCAATTGTATCCGTTCGTTATTTCGTGTGGGGGCAGGGGTGGCTGAAGCGGGCTAAAATCACGAATGTATGGCAACGCGCGGATCCGAGGATTTTCCAGAGGGGGGGGGGCGGGCGGGCCCACTTTAAAAAAAAATTGTGCAGCGGAGAGGAGCAAACGAGCGCGATTCGCGAGTTTAAAAAACACTCCCCGATTATATAGGCCTATACTTGATCTAAACGGAAATTGTAACAATTTATTTTTACCCCTATGCAAAACAAAATAATAAAATATATTAGCAACAAAAGAAAAAAAATAATCTGAATATTTTTAAACAAAACTTAGTGGTTTGAAATATGTTATTTTATAATTGCCACCCATGGACACGAATTACCCCCGTTATATTACATCAGACGTTGCGAGTGCAAGCTTTGCCATTTAATTACCTGAAAGAACGGCATGTTATAGCCATGTTGTTATGCCAGAGCTGCTAAAAACGAATTTGAAAGTGGGGGTCACAATGGAAAACGCGGCTTTTTCCTGAAAAGGGGCAATTGAAGACCAGAGCATAAAGCAGCAAGGTATTCTGAGAATGGGGTTTACGCCCTAAAAATTGCATTTAATTGATGCTTTTAAGAATGTGTTGGATTTCATTAAGACAAAAAAGCAAAGCGAGCGGCACGTATGCTCGCGCGTTGCATTTAGTTGGGCGCTGCCAACATTTCGCGCACTAAATTTCACATTTGAGCGAAGCATAACACCGGAGACGTGAAGACCGTCCGTTTCTTCTGCCTTTTCTCTAATGCTCACTGTTCATGTATTCATTACATCCTGAGCAACTGTCGAATCAAATATCGACGTTCGAATGTACCACTTAGATTCCATTAGCCCAAGCTCGTTCCCAAAGTATATATTTGTCCTGATTTTTTAAATAAAAGTTTCCGCCAAATTGCTTTAAAATGACCTTGTTCACATATTTTCAGACCGGATTTAAGCTTTTAGTTTTGTGCCATGGTTAAATTATTTGAAGTTTTATGTACCCCCAACCACTTATATTGTTCTTATTATCATTGATCTTAAATTGTTCATTTGTTTCTGCAAGTCTTATTGGCAGAATTTTTTCTTATTTTCACTCAAAGTTCATGGAGTTTGAACGATTAGTATTTTGCAAAAAAAATTTGCTGACATCGATCCGAAAATTTGGCTAATATTTCCCACGAGGCCTTCAGTCACCGTTATGTTTGATTATTGCATTCATTGGGTAATTTATCGACGTTGGTAATATTATTTTAGAGATTTTAACTGGTACGATTGATTTTGAAGAGTTTGTAATCATAGTAAAAGCAGCAGTCTACAATTTATACGAGACTCGACTGTGCCGTGTACGCGCCCATCGGGCTACCGTCTCTGTCCCAACCCTGTTACGCGTGTAGTGTTTCATGCCTGCTTTCCGCCTAGTTAAGTTCATAAAAACGCCGTCAACGTCATTTTTAAATCAAATCCTAAACAATTCATTTAAATTCATGGTGATCTTTACTATTTACATATTCCGTTCCTAAATATATGGGATTTAATTTTAAAACATTTTTGATTTTTTTTTTCCCATGAACTTTGATAAAATTAAGGAATTTCGAATAATTTACTTTTGCCAACGTCACGATTCTGCCTCCATACATTTAATACACGGACAAGCAATTCTGTCAAGGTTCACTCATACAACTTACTCCAAAATTTCTTATTTATCAAAAATCGCTGGAATACAGATCAGAAACATCATTTATAAATAAAACAAAATGTATATTAAGGAGACAGAATTTGTCGGAACTAGCTTTTACACCATTGACCCTAGCTGTAAAGCTTAGTCCTGCTCAAAAGCTCGGTCAGTCTGTGCATCACTACGACTAGCTTTTATGCTAGTCCGTCAAACAGATCGGTCACGACCGGACAGACTTAAAATTAGTTGTCGTGACCGACTAGCTTTAAAGCTAGTCTGTTCAGATGGACTAACTGTAACGGATCTAGCTTTCAAGACGGACGAGTTTTAACCCTTAAAAAACTGGGGGGGGCGGGGTATTTCAGCCCCCCCTCGACATTTTCGCGTAAATCGCAACCGCGGAAAAAAAATTTCCCGAAACTTCTACCACATTTCTCTTTAAGCCTCGCGCAACTTTTGAGACCAAATTTGCGATCCCGGTACGCGAGTTCCGAAATTACTAACATTTTGTAACCGTCCGTCGACCCAATTGCTCCCAAACGTATTGTGTACAATTCCAATGCAAATTGTGTTTATTAGCCAAAATCATAAATGTATCATTTTTATCTTCTTTAACTGATTAAAATCAATTAATTTAGGTTGTTTATGATTAAAATTGTGTCACAAATGATTTCCATCGAAAAAACAATAAAAAACAAAAAGTCGAAAAACAGAGAAATACATAAGAAATTTGAAAAACAATAGAATACATAAGAAAAAAAATCTTGATACAGATTTTTTTTTTACTCACATTTCACCAGAAGCCTACAAAGAGCCTGTAATCCAAAAATTAGCACTTTTAGAGCTTTATTTAATTAATTAGAGCAAATCTTAGATTTTATGCATTAATTAGCATAATTAATTAGTGATGAAATTTTTCGGAGAATATGACTCTTCAGTTTTGGAAAGGATGCCACGGGTAACGCGCGTGCCAATTTTCGGCGCGATCGCGCGCTCAACGGCCGAGATCTTAGGGGGGGGGGGGGCTGAATGAGCCCCCCCCCAGTCTTTATGTGTGTCAAAATAGCCAGTCTTTTTAGGGTTAAAGCTAGTCCGTAATAACCGGGTTGTGTTAAAGGAAGGCTAGTCCGTCGTGACCGACTAGCTTTAAAGCTAGTCAGTCTGGGCATCACTACGACTAGCTTTAAAGCTAGTCGATCTACCCAATTAGGTTTTCAGTGTAGGGGAGACCGGGGACAATTGTAACAGTTTTTCCTAAATACTTGCTTAAAACTAAATAAAATGAAATATGCATATCTTAGCTTGACATATGAATAGGTTTGGGTTAAGTACAACAAGTTATTTTGAAACCATTACCATTTCAAAACAAGATGTCGAGTGTTACAATTGCCCCGTGTCCAGGGGCAATTGTAACAGACGCACGGGGCAATTGTAACACATGAAAATGTAACATTTTGTTTTTCTTTATCAAAGCTATGCACTTGACAGATCCAAGATTTAAACAACATTAACCACATATTAAGCTAATTATGATAAAAGATGACTAATGCTTGACTCAAGTTACATTATATTTTTCACTTGTTATATGCATGGCATGGGACTATTACAGAAGTTTACGTGCTCTGTACGGGCGATAGCAGAGCGCTGAATTGTCCCGGGGCTAGGTACGGGGTAAAGGAACTTACTTCAATGCTATTGATACTATTGCCCCTGAGGTGGGTGACCATGTTTGGAGAGAATTTTTTCTATCTTAACTTTGGTATTCATCGTTGAAACTTTAGCAAAATTCAGGCCTAAGAATATCATTTCTAAATAAATAAAAATGACAGCCATAGCTCAACCACATATTTGTCCAGAAGAAAAACATTGGATAGTGTGAGATATTACTTTTTTGCTCAAAAAACAGTTCTTTTGCTGTAAAAATTCAGATAACCGTTAAAACTGTTTACACTCAAATAGCATGTAGAGCGTTGAAATGTACATGCTCTGTACACAGGTTAAGTTTTTAGCGTGTTTCTGTTAGGAATGGGAGCCTCTGTTACAATTGCCCCGTGTTACAATTGTCCCCGGTCTCCCCTACCGTGTAAAAGTAAGATTAAAACAACAATTATTTTGACAAAGGAAGTTGTTACAAAGAAAAGAAACTCTTCCATGTCATATATGTAGATTAATAATAATAATAATAATAATAATAATAATAATAATAATAATAATAATAGTAATAATAATAAAAATAATGATAATAATGATAATAATGATAATAATGATAACAATGATAATAATGATAATAATGATAATGGCGACCATTGATACTGCGACACGTCAGTCATCCCGACAACCCATACGCTCACTCTTTTACCAAAGACATCATTTACATCAATTTCTAACGATTCAAATATTTCAAGTTTTATTCATTTTATGCAATAATTATTGAAATATTCGGTCAAAAAAGAAAGAAAAAAAAAAAGAAGGTAAATATATGTTCTCCATTTTTTCAACACGTGTAACTAGAAAGTTTGTGACCATCAGATCATTGTGCATTGGTCTCATGAAATATGAATCAAGGTTTGAATCAAATAAAGTGTTGTTTACTGAAGTATAAAATACGAAACACGTTAGCTTCTTCCCCCATTACTTATTGACGGCAAACGGTACAAACATGTTGGATACCATGTCGAATAAAAAAAAAAAAAAATAGACATTCATTCTCACAAAGCAACTCGTCCCTGTCATGTTGACAGAAAAGAAATGGAATAATTTCAATTAACCGCATCATTAATGGATGCATTATCACTGCGCACCATTTCGCTTCTTTTGTCACACAATAGTAACCATGCAACTAATATTGGTGCATTTATCCATTACCTCAGAGAGATTTTAACTGAGCATTTTGGTAGATATAGGCCCATTAACTATTAATTTGCGGATATTCAGTGCAAGCCACCGAAATATTCAATACAAAATGATCAATTCTTAGCAAAAGTGGCAAGTGCATTTAAGAACTCCATCAATTCACCGTGATCTCTCGCATTACTAGTAAACCCCAAGTTTATCTTTCGGGTCTATACCAGGTTCTATAGCTTCTAATCACTCGAGCATTAAAAGCTAAGGGGTTTTGAGGGAGGGACATCGACGCAAGTCCTTGTCATAGCTCAGTCGGTAGAGTACCTGTCGAGTAATCAGGAGGTCTCGGGTTCGAATCCCGTTCTCTTAGCCCATTTTTCCATATTTGAATATGCAAATAATACATTTTGAGGATTTTCATAAGGAATATTGAATAAGGGTCCCTAATAAGGGACGATGTCATTATTTTAAACGTTTTTAAGACGCTGTCTCAATATACTCGTTCTCGTTCAACACAAAATATTTGTGACTCTTCATATCAAAATCAAACACAAGTCGCCAGATATGAGTAAAAGATTGCAACAAAGCAATCCATTCTTAAAGACTTTCCCCTAATCATTTCTTTTTTTATTTTTATTTATTTATTTATTTATTTTATTTTACAAAGCATACAAGAAGCATTGAGAATTCAGAAAATAAAAAAAATATTTTACCCCAAACAATATAATTTTTATTATTTTGCCGATTTCCATGACACTGTGCTGAATTTCCTCGGCGACTTGTGTCTGATTTCGATATGATGCATCACATTTGAAGAAAAAAAGGGAGAGAGAGAGAAACACCTACTAGGAAATACACAGATACGTAGGGCTCGAATGATCCCTCGTTTGTCTCTTCTCATAGGGCACCCATTATTAAATGACGTCATTGAGATGTATTTGGGTATAGTTTGTACCATGCCATGGACTGGGTGTTTCTTGATTGGGCACTGTGTTAACATGGGTGAGGTGTTGTTCAGTTGGTGGCTATCTGAGCATCTGGTCTCAATCTGATTTACCTCCACGGCTAAAGGAGAAAAAAAATTATGTTTTAAATTTATGTGTCTCACCATGGAAAAAATATATCTTAAATCAATGTAAATGAATTAATATTTAAAAGACAAATAAAAAAATAAAGAAGGAATATTTTGTTTGGTGTATGTCGTCTGTAATCAGCCTGTATATAGCTGCCTATTCAAAGGCCTCTATGAAAGAGATTTAGTCCTTGATCAATAACCATAATCAAACAAAGAAAAAACAACAAACAAACAAACACCCCCCAAAATGGAAATTACATACACAGCATAATATGGGAGAGCGGCTCGAAACGGACACAAAATCTGTTTAAAAAAAATATATTTATAGCTTCTATACTCGTTGTTCAATTTTCTTTAAAACATTTTTCTTCGTTTTATAAAATGAGTTTCAGACTAAACCCTTTGCAACTTAATATCGGGGCCTCCTGATGCATGAAATAACACAATGTCCCACAGAGTTTTCACAGAGTAAACGATGTGAAAACAGTTGAATTCAACACTGTAACATGATAACACACATACATACACCCACACACACCCTCACACATAGCATTTCCCCATAGAGTAATGATCAGTTCCACATAGTGAATATATTTCCTCACAATTTCAAGTTATGTTTCACAATGTTAAAATGCTCAAGTTGATACTGTAAAATGATTTCACACTGTGTTCACACTGCGTTTCAAATAAGTACTTTACATTGTGTTTCACACTGTGGGACAATGAGTTCTTACCGAGATGGGGTATTCCTTGTTCGTGTTATCTGAATGTATTAAAAAGCGTTTGTTTTTTACGGTGACGGAATTAATTAAATTTAAAAGAAGCGCAGTGTGGTCAGAAGGTCAAACTACCTACCCAGATTTCGACCAGCACAATCAGATTGAGTAAGATGATCACCATATACACCTAAAAAGAACAAAACAACTGTAATAAAACATTTAGGCCTAGCACAGTAAAGATACATGTATTTACTGCACATGTAGGGAGTTTTGCATTCCTTTTACTCCTTTGAAGGTTGAACATTAATACCGTAATCACACCGGTGAGACCGACTCCAACCGACACCAGACCGAGAAAAACTACATTACCATGAATGGCAAGCTCAGGCCCGTAACTAGGATTTTTACGGGAGGGTTCGAAATCTGCAAAAGTGGACAAAAAGGTACATCAAAATTTTTTCACGTCATGCTGTATTCAAAAATGTTCTGCCTTCGGCCCTCAAGAAGAGTACCATATACTACTATATAGGAGTACGCGAAGGTCGTTCGATCGGCCCAAAGAAATTGATCAACAAAAGAAGAAAAAAAATTATCAATTTTTTTCTTCTTTTTTTTGTAAAGCGGACCTCTGGTCGCCAGCGGGGGGGGTGGGACTGCGGGAGGGTCGGCGAAGCTCGAAAATGGTGCGGGGGATGGGGGGTGGGCAGATAGAATGGGGGCGCGAGGGGTGCGGGGGGACGCGATCGGTGGTGGCGAGGCAACGCTGCGCAATAGGTGGACTGGGGCGGTGAGCCGGGAATGTGTGAGGGTAGGGTGATCAAAGTCACTCGGGAGACGAGCTACGATCGGCGCTGAAAAGAGACTGGGGACAGTGGAGAGTGGCCGAGAGAGCGGGAGGGAGAGAATACGGTGCAAAAACGGGCGGGGACGATAGGATAGGCCGAGGGGAGGGAGGGGGGGGGTTCGTTCGAACCCGCGGCGCGGAACCCCCCGCCCCACCCCCCGCTGGTTTAACGCGGCCTGAATAACAGAATGGTCGTTTGGAGTACGGGCTCTGCCGGTGTGAACTCCCGTGTTTTAAGCAGGCACTCCTTTTTTAACATAATTATGTCAATTGTGTTATCTCACAAGATATGCACACTGAGTAGTTATATACCATTCATCTTGAGTCCAGATCTGTTTTTCAATCTTTGGTGCTTATATACCGCTACATAATGCCTCCTCGTGATTAGCATGTTTCGAGATGAGAGTACAACTATGCAACTTTCTAGTTGTCTTTGTGACATCATGGAGGTAGTCTCTGCAAACGTGTTGATTTCAGAAGAGTTCCTATGACAACTAATAAGAATGGAAAATTGACAATCGATTGAATGATGCGTGTTTGTCACGTATACTTAATGTTTCCATTGCATTTACTTTCAATCACTTCCATCTGTAGCATTTCATATTTCATATCATTTCATGTCTCGCAAAAGGTATTTGTTATTTATATGCATTTTTTTTTATTTGCAAGCAATTGATGCTCAAATTGACCTGAGTAAAATTCCACATATTCCCTTTCTCAGAATTATTTATATATTTTTTTAAAGCTTCATAGGAAACCGTCGTATTGATTGAATACATTTTTTAAAATGTTGATTGTGCACTTGGGGTGTTTCGCATCAATTGAATGAAATTGTTCATGTTAATTATGTTCTTTGGGAGTTTCGCAATGAGTTTTATAGCAAAGTTTAATTATTTTCCTATTTGCGTGCGGTATATAAGGATAAAAATACATGATAAGTTTAAAATCTTAATAATGTCCAACACGTCTACCTTGGCCCTTTGAGTTATTTAGTGCTGTATAAAAATCTCCATTCATCGCTGCATCAAAATTTGGTCAATAATGTTTTATAAAAAATTAAGTCAATTATAACTCCAAAAATAATGATTTGTAATTATGTTGTATGCTGAAAAATGTTAATCTTAACGTAATCCTTGATTGACGTTATGTCTTCAACAAAAAAGAAAGAAAAAAAATGGAATCAAAAAATTTCTGACTCTTATTAAAGAAAAGAAAGATCTTTTGACCTATGCGACACAAAAGTTTTAGACTATATAGTGGACTTGTGATTCACTTAAAATTTAAAACAAAAACATATCAAGAGATTCGAACCCAGACATTGTATACACGAATTATGATCTTTGAATTTGATACGAGTGTTTGATTATTTGACATGTTTATATATAATATCATATTATTATTATTATTATTATATAAAATCTCATTGTAGGAATATTCTCAAATCAAACTGTACCCCAAAATCAAAAACATCATTGACCACGATTTTTCGTATAATAAGGGGATACTTTTTAGAGAAGAAGAAAGCTTTGGGTGGAAGCAGCTCATGCCCAATTCCACACACACACACACACACACACACACACACACACCACCACACACACACACACACACACACACACACACACACAGCACACCCACAACACACACACACACGCACAACACACAGCACACACACACACATACTTGCATTACAAATACCTGTGAGGACATGGAGAAGTTACATTACTTCTGAGGACTTCTTTAAAAATGCATTAAAGGTTTTAAAACTTGAAACGTAATTATCGCTTTACTGTACAAATCCTAAAATTAATATCAAATATTCTGATTCATCTTGTTATTGAACTAAAAAACATGCAATCGTTGTGAGGACTTGTTAGATACTAATATACTTTTGAGGACTATACTGACTGGTATGCGGAATGTGTGTGTGCTCATATTATTAACCATAATTACGAGGACGTTCGTGTGTGTGCCCATAATAACTATAATTATGAGGACTTGTGTGTGTGCCCCTCATACCTATAATTATGAGGACTATTGTGTGTGAGCCCCTCATGATTATAATTATGAGGACTCACACAATCAAGTATGTAAGAGCAACGTAATGAGGACTTGTGTGTGCGTGTGCCCATATTAATAAACATAATTACGAGGACGTGTTTGTGTGCCCATAATAACTATAATTATGAGGACTATTGTGTGTGAGCCCCTCATGACTATAATTATGAGGACTTGTGTGTGTGCCTAACAACTATGAGGACTTGTGTGTGTGTGTCCCCATATTAATAACTACAATTATGAGGACTAGTGTGTGTGTGTGTGCCCTTATTAATAACTATAATTACGAAGACTTGTGTGTATGCCCATATTAATAACTATAATTATGAGGACTTGTATGGTTGCCAACAACAATGAGGAACTTGTGGGGTGTGTGTCGCACCTATTAATAACTATATTATGAGGACTTGTTGTGTGTCGCCATATTTAATAACTATAATTTACGAGGACTTGTGTGTATGCCCATATTAATAACTATATGCATTAATGAGGGACTTGTATGTGTCCCCAACAACTATGAGATTGTTGTGTGTGGCCCCATATTAATAACTATAATTTCAAGGACTTGTGTGTGTGTCCCCATATTAATAACTACAATTATGAGGACTAGTGTGTGTGTGCCCTTATTAATAACTATAATTACGAGGACTTGTGTGCGGCCCATATTAAGATGACTTGTGTGTGCGCC
>CALNVZ010003429.1:9824350-9840664 GCA_940671915.1 Paracentrotus lividus
AATTGTTTTGTTGTAAGTTTTACTGTTTGGGCATTTAAATTGTCTATACAAAAAGAAATAATCATATTCTGCAAATTTCAATGTCTAAACTCATTCATTGTTTGACGCCATTTCCGTATGAAAAGTAGGAGAAATCAGAAAAGGAAGAGTGGTATTCAATTTGAGGAGTTATTTCAATTCAATTTGATTACAGAAACCCAATCATAACACTTTTTTTATTATTTTTAAAGGCGATCCTGCACGAGCATCGCTAAGCTAAAACGAGGACTGAAGATGCGATCTGTGTGTAAGCTGCCATTGTTCCACGAAGTATTCGCGAAGAGCATGACTTAATTTGCATACAGTTTTATGCAAACACACGCCAGCCAATCGCAATCGCGCTGTACATGTGAGTCCGATTAGCGTACAAGCGTGTGTGTGTATAGAGCACTGTATCAGTGTTCGGATTTTTAGATGTATATGCATCGCTACCTTCTCGCTTGCACATGCGGGGACAAGCCGTTTTCTCACGCAACCGAGCATGCGAGCAGTCGAATCAATGCCGATAACAAATTGGCTCATGACTTCGGCAATCGTTCGGGCGTTCTAGCTTTCGGTTTTTGGACCACTACTTAAGAGTCGCACATCGTTGGTATGAATGGGCAGCTTGCAAAGTCCGTTACCGCGTACGTATTTTGAACTCCCTCTACACTATGAGGAACGTGCATCTTTAACTATGGCTTTCGAAAATGACTGAAAATACACATCAAAATGTTCGTGAATAAATTTTAGGAAAAGTCACCAAGTCTTGTGGAAAATGATCCAAGCGTATGGAAATGGCGTATAAAAGTTTGGCAGGAAGCATTTTGTGCCCCCCCCCCTTGGCCTTGATAGAGTTAAACAGATGTTACACCTTTGAAATTGAGGACCTTATCATTAATAAATAAAATGTAAAAAGAAAAGGAAAAAAAAATCATACGGATGAGTGGAGTCTGTAGAGTGCGTATTATTGTCACACAGAGTTAACTGTGTTGTCCAGGTTAAGATCATTTTTTTTCCAGCGACATTTTTGTCCAATTTTGTTGTACACTAAACTACACCATTTACTAAAACCCTGTGCATTTTTGTAATATCAGAACTATATGTTTTCCGGCCAATTCTTCTCCCAAATAGTCACAGCATTTAATTTAAAACTAATTTCAATGCCATCAGAATTTTCATTTAAAGGTAGTATCAGCCTTTTTCACAAATTGCGAAAACTAATGCAACTTGGCGTAACTGTAGAATATGATCGACCTATACTGTCTATTCAATCTTACTGTAATAGGTTGCCTAGATCAGTAATACGAAACGAAAATCTGACTAACAATCTTGACCAGCTCTCCATCAACATCGTTGATAAATTATTACAGCGCGTGCGGCACGGACCGCACACAGCAATATACACACGGCGCATCAGCGTGCATTATTCTCCGTGCTAACGGTCAGCGGTTCGCACCGTACGGTATATTTTTCGAGGTTCGAAAAAATAGGAATGAATTTTGATAATCGCAATATAATGACAAACATACACATTTGAGCTTAATCATGTTGTGGGTTATATAGTCATTGGTATACTACTATATCCTCTCAAAAACTAGAAATTTAATATTTTTGCCTGCAAAAGGCTGACACTACCTTTAATCTAAAAACTTATTTTTATTTAATTGTTAATGTTTCATCGTTCGATCTCCACATTTTGTCAAAACAAATTCAAATATCGGGTGAAAAAACTCATTCACCTTGCACAAAGCGTTTTCTTTACATGATATAATTTTGTTGTCCTGAAGGTTAGAAAAAGTATATTTCAAAAGAAAAAAAAGAAGAGTCAGAATCGATTCAAAATCTACGAGAAAAGGGAATGCTTAGAAACAAGTAAGTATTAAGGGATCTTAAGTGCTCTTTGGACGAAATTGAGTGTTTTGGAGTTTAAAATTGAACCGTATCAGGTTTAAAAAGTCACTCAAACTTGAATGACCCTGCTGTGACGTATTTGGCAGAGAAAACATCAAATTCAAATCTTATTTTATCAAGATAACCCGCCCCCTCCCCCTTCACTCAGATGGTCAAATAAACACTTATGTTCGTTCCCGATTTCTCCGAAAAGGGGTATATTTTTAGGGGCTTAGATGGGGGAAAATCCCGAAAATCATTGAAATATGGGTCTTTTAGAATTTTTCCCCATACCTTTCTTTTAATTAATTTTTTTTTTAGAAATGGCGCCTGAATAGGAGGTAATTTTGCTGGCTCCCCTTTAAAATCCTGTGATAAGGGGGGGGTTGATTTGATGCAGCTTCCCTTCCAAAAGTTTGTAACAGGGGGGGGGGTAATTTTGACACGGCTTCCCCTCCAAATATATAGAGGTATCTCTCAGAATCCGGAACGATCATGCGTGTATGGTTGACCACCTAAGTGTGGGGGGGGGAGGGGGGCAGGGTGGATACATGGTGCCTCCCCTTCTATACCAAGTGCCAAGTTGATAGGGCGATACTCTTGTAATATGTAGAATTACCCTCATTCGCAATAACAATTGCAACATAGTTAAAATACGTGCGTATTCCTATTTGAGAAGGTTTTGTTTATGTCACTTGTAATATTTTTTGATAACCAGTTTGTTGTCGAACATTTTGGTATACATGTATTCTGAATGAAACTCCCTTACCATTCCCGACAACTTACCATTCCGAACTGTCCAAGACCAGACCATTTTTTATTATGCCATTGTACTGGTATCTTTTAGCCATTATTTATTGACAACTCTTGAAACAGTTTTCAGAGCCGGAAAAATTAGGTACTGTATTAATATGTTTCATGCTTTTATTGAATGATAATCTCTCAAAATGTCATTCCTAATCTTTTGTTCTTTTGTCTCCACTATTCTTTCAGGAATGATTGGATCTAGTAGTCTACTGCTCTCTGGAATGAAAAAGGACTATTCATTCCTTTAAGAATATACAAAAATGGTAAAAACGGTGTAAACGCCACCCCGCTCCGAATTTATAAGGGGATGTTTCCTCACCACCCACCCCTTCCCGCCCTACGAACATCTTTGCTAGTAGGTTTTCTTTCCTAATATTCCTATTTAGTTATATGAAAAACAAACGTGTTCTCTGCTTCTTTTAGTTGTCATAGAAACCTTTATGTAATCATCACAAGGCCGATTGCGAAGATGCAGGTGCAATTGCAGTTGCGAATCACATCTTTACCTGTTTTGATGTCGCACTACCAGATGAAAATACTAGCGATTGATTAAAAAAAACCTCCATCTGTGCCCGCAATGAAGGTAGGCTTGTTATACTTTTGTCAATGTATTTTCCTCCTTTTTTCACGCGTTATCACCTTCTTCATAATGTTTTTATTACCTTTATTTATTTTCTATGGTATGAACATTTTTTGCGCCATGGATAATAATAGATTACAAATAACTGTATTTCAATGCCATTGCTTTTTTCAATCTCCTTAGACCATTATTACGGAACAACATGCAATTAACAGTATGGTTAAATTTTGAATAAAATTTACAATGACAAACAAAACACAACATCTCTTGTTTGCCGACATTTCCAATCAACCAGCAAAAGAACAAAATTTGGGCTGTCAGATTTTGATCTTTGATGAAATATTGATATATGTGATTCATAAAATTGTCTCCTTGTGCAGCACTTTGTGAAAATGATTTATTGCTTTCAAATTATGTATATTACTGCACATTGGCGGCGATCCCAGGGGGAAGGGGGGATGTGCCCCCCCCCCCCCACTCGATTTTTAAAGCTTAAATTTTTGTTATTTAGTGATTAGCTAGTGAAGCTAGTGAGGAGGCAAAATATATGTCAAATTCAATGCTAAATGTTATAAAATAATTTTGGCTTCGCGCTCGCAAACAAATCACAAGACATTGATTATTAAAAGTGACATGCTCTTTCCTCAGGTCGCTATAGCCCTGTGTATTCATGGAATATGTTTTATTTGTTCAGACGCTTTATTCTTAAAATTTTCATTAGTTTCTGCAATAATGTGCGAAGAAGGTCGTTTAGTATTTTAAATTTTGGCTATACAAATTAATGATTCTTTGGTACGCTTTATTCCGCTTGAGTGTATCATTAATTCAACTTCCGGTGTCCCCCCCCCCCCCAGTCGTGACCTGAAATCGCCGCCCTTGCCTCGTTACTGAAGAAGCTAAATAGGATTCTATAGTATAAATGTCTTATTTACCTCAAAGAAATGCTCTTTTCCCTTCTTTTACATAACAAGGGGAAATAGGCCTAAACTCTTTCATTACGTAGTTGAAAGAGAAAAGGGATAAGTAATAAGAAGAGACCGTAAGATGATAATAAAAACGTGTCATGAAACTCTTTTGTGTTTTTCTCTTCTTCTTCTTCTTACTGTTTAGACTCTAGTGCTGATTCTCGTACCTCTTCTCATCATGCTTCATCGAAATCTAGGTAAGATGCTTATTAGTATTTTTCTCGTTTATCTATAACAAGAAAGTGATCCAAATGTAGACGTTCGGTTTTTTGTATGTGATGGGAATTTTTTTTGGGGGGGGGGGCGTAGAAGGGCGGTTAAAACGCTGGACTTAATGTTGAAAATTTCCCCGGTTATTTCCTTCTCATACCGATTAACTTTGTACAAAAAAGAATATTCTGATGTTCGTGTCACCATGTCACTAACCGTTGTTCCCTCTAGCTGTAGAAGCAACCACGAAAGAGACCAGATGCTCTGATGTAAACCACCTGAACTACACGTCACCTACGTTTACACAGTGCCCAATCAAGAAGCATCTACTCCATGGCATGATACAAACAATACCCAAATACATTCCAATGACGTCATTTGATCATTGGTGTACTGCAAGGCGAAACAGGCCTGGGCTCTTTCGAGGCTTACGTGTATGTGTATTCCCTAGTAAGCATTTTATCATTATTTAATTTATTTGTTTTATGTGTTTATGTACACACATACACAAACACACACACACACACCCACGCGTGCGCGCACACACACAAATAGATATAAATATACAATTTTTAAAATAAAGAAATTTTCTAATTTCATTTCATACAGTTTCACTCCAGGACAGATCTACAATCGTCAAACCTCTTTTAAATCTTTATATTGCTTTTCCGGTATCATTTTAAATGATTAAAATCTTTTGAACTCGTGCCCGATTCAATTTATTTCAATGACACCACAAATAGGACTATCGATTACGCTAAAAGTGTGCCTTTGTCAACGCACGTGCGACAAAAAAAAAATCATTCATTTGAAATTGATCGTTTTGTCATACAACATTTATGGCTTTGAATTGCAACGCTCGACACAACATTTTTAAATCATTACATGTCTTGAGAAAATTGGCAAAGACCACTTGCAATAAACGATAAGTAATTGATGCTTTATTCCAGCAAAATTGTAGCAATTCAAATTGTGATTTTTATTACTCATAATAAATGAAATATTCAACATGTGATAGACAGAATCAAAATGATACCATACACGTTTTTAGACTTTGATGTAATTACATCAAGTAATTGTACTTAATGCGTTATTTCTCACGTACTGGCACAGGCACTTCGGATAAGACGAAAGAGTATCTGCACACGGCCACCTCTTCAACTACTGAAGGTTGTTATTATCATAATTATTTATCTATTCGTTTGTTCATTTTTCTCCCGTTATTTCATATTCAATATTATTACATTTATTGTTATATTTCCAAGTAGGCTTAAACAAGTGTTTGTTTGTTTTGTTTACTTCATTTTTTTTATTTTTTATTTTTTATTTGTCTCTCTTTGCTCTTTTTTAAAGATTTTTTTTATTTATTTTTTGTTTTTTGGGGTTGGGGGCGGTTGGCTGCCGTTGTTCTGTTATGTTCTGTATTGATAAAAAAAAACGACAGTATTGGGGCAAAGAAGTTAATCCAAGAGGAGATTTGATTTCTTCATTTGTGAAATTGCACCTTTTTATTATTATTTGTCAAATCTTATTGGGACATTACATGGATAGAGGTGGCATAGTACCAAATTTAACACACTCACCCTTGTCAACATCTGACATAATTGTGATGTATGTTATTCTGCTTAATTGTAATACGAAATATCATATTCCCTTGGTATTTCTATTATGCGCGGTAAATAGTTTTCTTCAGATTCACTTTTATCTGTCCAGATTTTTTTTAAATCAAGATACAAACTTTAATATCATAATATATTATATCTAAAAACTTGTAAACAACAACCTTTGGCATGCAAAAGACAATGAGGGTTCAATGAAATAAATTACAATAGATACGAGTATTGTGCTTTTAAATTTACTTTTGAATGTGATATAGATTCCGTAAACCCTTCAAATTACTGTTTCCAATTTTGGAATGCTTAAAATCCATTTGATTTATTTTGTATAAATGAATTCGTACATGACTGTTTGGAAAACGAAAATTCGCCTTTCTGAAAATGTAAAATGTATAATAATCAGTGTTCAAACAAAAACTGTCATAAAAGGTATTTGGGTATCATAGAATATTTTAGTTTATTGAAAAATACTATATGAAATATGAGTAATTTCAAAACGTTAGACCAAAATTGTAAATGATATATCATATAAGATTTGCTGCTCAAGTCAATCGAAAGCTTTGCTAAGTTCTGCATAGAATTATATCGTTATTTTCATAAAATCTACAAAAGTTCAGAAGCACAAAGCAAAGCTGTCAAAACATTTTAAAATTGTCGGGCAACACTGTTTTTAAAACAATAAGGCTACTACAGGATTAGGCATTTTAGAGGAACGGGTAAAAGTCTGTGAAATCATTGAACACTGCGCCTGCATAGAACCGCTTGAAAGTTTTTCATCTCATAGAATTATTTAATTTCTACTGTACCGAAATGCAAGATATCAAATTTATCATTTTTTTTTTTCTCGAAATATTTCGTTAATGCCGTTTTTCCCCATTGTACATTACAGGAATACCGAATGAGACGGAGATAACTCTGCGCACGTCCATTTCATCAACTACTACTACTAGTAAATGTTTTACCGATATTAAAATTTATATCTCGCTACGGTGATATATAGACAGTGCGTCCCATGAAAGTAACCCAACTTTGAAGAGCCTCGTATTAAAATTGTGTTACTTAAGTGTCATTATTTTTATATCATATCAAGATAACTTATAATATTCTATCCAGTGATACCAACATCATACCTGTACTGTCAAGGATGACTGACCACTCGATTCTAAAAACAATTTGTTAAAAACAAAGTCCAGTTTATCAGAAGCAATCCCGGCTTTCTGATCATTCATTCTTTGTGTGAGGTCAGCCTTCCTAAGTCCATTCATAAGGAGAGTGGATTTCTTGGTCTATTGAAATTCAAGGGCTGCTTCTCCTCAAACTTCGAAAGTTGAATTATGTTTTTTTTAAATAATAATAATAATGATCGTATTATTTACTCAGGTTAGCCACTTTCAGTTCTGACAACGTATCTCCAGCGGGCCCTGCATGATGTTATTATTACCCCATGCTCCTTGTAAAAAGGCCAACTTTAGGTACCATTTTATAAGTCTTTGGTATGACTCGGCCGGGTTTCGAAGTCACGACCCCCGTTTATGAAAAGCACAGACAAGGCTACCTTTGTACGCGGCGCTCTAACCAGAGCTTATCATGTCCGGTATATTAAAGCCCAAGTGCTCAGCCATCCATCACGACACAGGTTTAAGTTTAGCATCATTGAATTGAAAATGAGTTACTCCTTATTATGAAATAAATATCGAGTTTACATAAGCTATAAAATTTCAATATGAAGCTCTCAAATTTGGGTTTACTTTTTTTCTGGGACGCACTGTATGTATAGCTTCACGTATTAGCTCATCAAGTAGATAGCTAGTTAATACGGCGGTCACAACTCGTCCGGTAGGCTACGGGGCACGTGCCATCAACGTAGCCTGCGTTGCATTTACAGTGCACGCACATGTCGTGGGTCAACTTCTGCGATTCCTGCGTTTCTGTAGTAATAGTCAGGCAGCCAGCTCAAGATTGATTGAACGAGGTACCAGTAGTAAAGTATTGGAAAATATGGGGAAGAATCCCACATTTACTAAACCCAACGTCTGGCAGTGCATCTCTGCTGCATTAGTCCCTACAGCCGGGGCGTCCAAAATGAGTGCTCCATTTTACAAAAAATTTCTATTTTGAATAAAAATAGCGCAGAATTCATTTTATAACACACTAACTTTTATGTCAAAATAAAGAGTATTACATGTCTTAACGTCTTGTGTCATTTTAATCAACTGAAATCAAAAACTAGTGAAATTTTTGATGAAGAAATGTTTTTTTCTCACTTTTTTTACGCAAATTTTTTTTCCTTTTTTCAAAATTTATAAATAGTATAAAACATGAGTTTTGACGTTTTCTAAAACTACCTACGGGCGTTGAATGATGCTGTAAAAAGAAGGGAGTTATATCTATGCGATAAAGAATAGATGACTAAAATCAGGAACGCAATATAGACAAAATCAACAATTTGCCCCCGGACTGAGAACACACAATACCGCACGGTATAAAACTGATGTAAGCGATGGCTTGTGAGTAGGCAAACAAAAGTGCCAAAAATGGCGGAACATTTCGATACTGTTGCTGCTAACTAGCATGTATCGCCTTTCCTAAATATACGTACGGTATGATTCTCTTCGATACGGGGCAAATTGTTGATTGTCAATTGCGTTCCTGACTTAGCTCATCATAATTCTTATCGGAATAAATAAACTCCCTCTTTTACAGCACCATTCACATGCAGAGGTAGTTTTATATTACAAACATCAAGTTTAACAACTATTACTTAAAAATTAAGAAAAGGACAAAAAAATATTTGCTAAAAAGTGAGAAAAAAAGTTATGTGTTTAGAAATGAATTCTAGCTATTTATTCAAAATAGATTTTTTGTAAAATGGCACCATTTTGACGCCCCCGGCTGTAGGGACCTAAGCATGCCAGGAATGCACTGCCAGACGTTGGTTAGTAATGTGGGATTCTTCCCCAATATTCCAATACTTTACTACTGGTACCTCGTCAGCTAAACCAATCATGAGCGGCTCCTGACTATAAGGGTATGGGAAAAACTCTTGGACGTCGTACAGGCAACGTGCCTGCAGGCCAACAAACGCTGTTAAACGAATTTTCTACAAAATCATCGTAAGGAGTTGCACGTCGAAGGGTACGGCGAGTATTGACCGCCTCACAATGCGATTCACGGGCCATTTCTTTATTTTTCTCTCAAATTTTCGACGGTTAAGCCTCCGTCTTCTCAGGATATTTACATGTAAGATAGTACAGGGAGCGTATTCTCAGGCAGGCGCAAGGTTCTATACCAGCTGTGTCCCTAGTGCCACATGTAATACTTATCACAAGTGAATTTTCTGAATACTCAGAAATGCCAGACTCCATGACATTGTTTGATTTATCAGATTGTATAATTTCTCTGTGTCGTAATATTTCATAGTATTGTTACGTAATAATCAGTAACTTTGTTCATTATCGCTAAGCGCGTCTTTAGTCATGTTACTTGTTTCTATGAAGGGAGCGCATTCTTAGCCAGCTGTAGTAGCAACTGTATGGACCTGCCTGAGAATACGCTCCCTGTACTGTCTTAACACTGTAAATACTCCCGAAGAAGATGGAGGCTTAGCCGTCGAAAATTTGAGAGAAAAATTTTTTTTTTATAAAAGCATTTTAATCATTAACTGGCTTCCTACTTGTATATATATATATATATATATACAGTGGTGGCCAAAATTATCAGAACACCAAGCATATTTAAATGATTTTAGTAATTTTCATTCAGTTGACCATTTAAATACCTATAAAATGGTTGGAATGTCTTCGAATATCATCCTTATGCTTGAAAAAATAAATAACAAAGCCATGCGTTGGGAACTCGCCCCCCAAGTCGCCCTTTTTTTATGTTACACCACCGATTGAAAAATCTAAAAAATCTTGCCCCTTTCAGGTTCAAAGTGTCATAACGTTAAACATTTTAAGCCTATCCCTACAAAAGTATATATATTCTGAAAGGAAATTCCCTGAGGATGTCAAAAATGTCATCCGCAACAACACAGGGTGAAGTAGTTACATCTTATGTGGGGATTTTTAAATTATTTTTGAAGGGCCCCAATTTTTTTTCTTCAGTGCCCCTATTTAAGTCCCCCGTTCCAATGACCCTTAATATTTCAACATATTTGAATTGCTCATGAAATTTCCTTTTAAAAAATGTAAATTTACAAGGAGTGTCTTCATTAAATGAAAAAAATAGTCTTAACCTTCAATGGGCATGGTTATTTTGGTCATCTCACCAAGGGTGGGGGCAAATCCACCCTCCCCATTTGACCAAATTTTCTGAAACTTAGCATATATTTGAGGTATATTAGAATAAATAAGCCTGCTAAGTTTCATACTTCTACCTCAAATACGTTTTGAGCAATCGGCATATGTAATTGGCATTTTACTTTTTTGCATTTGGACTACATGTTTAATACACAAGTCTATGGGGAAACCAAAAGCGCATAGCGCTGCTGTTTTTAATGCTACACATTACCAGATGGTCGAAACTATATAAATTTTGTGTCTACATATACGTAATACCCTATGCTAAAAAGTCATGAAAGCTCATGGCACACAAAAGATATCTTTAATCTGATTTCGGCAAATGAACTAGGGCATTGATAATCCCATAGACTTTGTGTAGGTTCAGGTGTTCTAATAATTTTGGCCACCACTGTATATAATTATATTTCGCACTTTTTCTCCAAGGAAAATTGACATTCTATTTGCACGAGAGAGCGTGATGGATTATTTTATTTGATATAAAATTTTTCATGGGAGTAGGCTCTACTAGTATTTCCGAAGATGCAGTAAATTTTATGGTGTTGACCAGTGAGCATTTTCATTGAATTTCTTCGGAGTATGTTCATGTATTCATATAATTACCCCCCCCCCCCCAAAAAAAAAGGAAAAAAAAATAATAAAATAATAATAATAATAATAAAGAAAAATAAAGAAAAAAAGAAGAAAATTCATAACTATCTGCTTAACCTAATTTCATGATTATTTTTGCTTCATACATTTTCTAATTTTACTGGATATTACAGCATTAGGGAATGTGTTTTCCATGACTGTGGAGACATTGCAGACGACACCTTCATCATCCACGAAAGGTGGGTCATTACACATGGCACCTTTTTTTTTCTCTGTTCAATTATAATTTATATGGCAGCTTTAAATCATTAACTGGCTTTCTACTTGTTTATAAATATATATATATATATATATATATATATATATATATATATATATATATATATATATACACTGTCCGTCATAAAGGTGGAATATTTTTTTTGCCGCTATAGCGACATGATTTTGCTCTGACTTTAATTTCTTGTATATGTTTGTCCCTGCTTTTACTTTTCGGGACCCTGGCTATATCTTGGACATTCTCCCAACCTTTCCTGTGGACCTTTTTCCAAAAAAGTTTTGTCAACCCCCATGATGCCCATTTTTGTCATTTTTCTCATTTTGGGGCCCCTTTTTTGTTTTCCCGTCCGATCAAGCCCCCCTCAGTCCTAAACCCAGGAAACGTGACTGAGGTGAACTGTTTTATATTGTTCTTTAAGTTAAATCTAGATTTCTGGGGACAGGCTTAGGTCTCTTGTCTAGGGGAGGGATTGAAGTAAAAAACGAGATTGGTGAAAATTCGGAATATTTTATTCCATCTTTATGCTGAAAACAAAAGAAATTAAAAACAACCTTTAACCCTTAAATGTCATCATTTCCCCTTAAATTTTATTTAGCCTTGATGACAAGGCTGTAAATAGTCATTATTGATAATATTTTTTTGAATTTATGTTTGGTAGATATTTTACAATACAATTTAGGGAAGATAGAAATTTCCATGGTGTAAAAATGAATAAAATCAATGTTGAACCCCAATCAAAATAAATTTCGACCCCTCCCCTAGACAAAAGAGTCAATCCTGTAACCATACATATAGATTTGATTTAAAGAACAATAACAAATCTCCACCTCGGACGTGTTTCCTTGGGGTAGGACTGAGGGGGCTTTGTTGGGTCGCGTGAACAAAAAAGGGCCCCAAAAATAAGAAAAAATGACGAAAATGGCTATCTTCTGGGGGTGACAAACTTTTTTGACGAAAAATTCCCTGGAAGGGTTGAGGGAACGTCCAAGATATACCCAGGATCCCAGAAAGTGAAAGCGGTGACAAACTCATTCAAGAAATTAAAACCGGAGCAACATAATGTCGCTTCAGCCAGAAAAAAATATTCCACCTTTATGACGAACAGTGTATATATATACCGAGTGAGTCAGAAAAAACTTTACACCTAGGTAAATGTCAATAAAAAGAAAACCAATTTATAAACCCCAAATTCTTATACATATTCTGAAAGAGTTAACTCCTCCTGCGTCTTTTGGTACCAATTTCGTGTGTTATATCTTTACGCTTGGATGAACGCAACGCATTGTTTGCAAACATGTCAATTTCGAATTGTGCCAGAAGGGGAGTTCAATCAAAACAACTAAAAGCTATAAAAAAAAAGCAACTTCATCCTGATTAAAATAGCATCACTTTTTAACGAAAATGTCTTCCGCTTAATAATTTGACAGGGGTGTTGTTACACATATTGACTACATTATGTATGAAAATGAGATAGATCTGTGGAATCAGGCATGAGTGAGCACACGTCAAAGACAAAATAATCACTTTTCAAAAGTATTAGGAGGCCTTTTTAGGTCTGTCAGTGGTAATTTACTCTTTGATGTGTACTCGTGCATTACTTGACGAGTCAATCTAATTTTCATGCAAAATGTAGTCAATATGTGTAACAACATCCCTGTCAAATTATTAAGCTAAAGACATTTTCGTTAAAAAGTTATGCTATTTTAATCAGGATGAACTTTTTGTTGTTTTTATTTTACTCCCATTCTGGCACAATTCGAAATTGACATGTTTGCAAACAATGCGTTGCACTCATCCAAGCGTATAGATATAACACACGAAACTGGTATCAAAAGATGCGGGAGGAGTTACTCGTTCAGAATATGTAAAATAATTTGGGGTTTATAAATTGGTTTTCTTTTTATTGACTTTTTTCTAAGTGTACATTTTTTTTTTTTACTCACTCGGTATAGCACTTTTTCTCCAAGGAAAATTGACATTCTATTTGCACGAGAGAGCGTGATGGGATATTTTATTTGATATAAAATTTGTCATGGGAATAGGCTCTACTAGTATTTCCGAAGATGCAGTAAATTTTATTGTGTTGACCAGTGAGCATTTTCATTGAATTTCTTCGGAGTATTTACATGTATTTATATAATTACCAAAAAAAAAAAATAATAATAATTATTCGCTTGACCTAATTTCATGATTTTTTTTCGGTTCATACATTCTCTTATCTTACTGGATATTACAGGATTAGGGAATGGGTTTTCCATGACTGTGGAGACATTGCAGACGACACCTTCATCATCCACAAAAGGTGGGTCATTACACTTGGCACCATTTTTTTCTATCATTTCAATTATAATTAATATGGCAGCTGTTTTTTTTTTTTTTTTTCTTTCTTGTTCTTTTTTTTTTCTTTTTTACAGTTCCGTTTCATCTGATATTGTTATTGTGATAAAACAGTGCTATTTTTAGTGAAAGGACATTGAAATACTGCCCAACCTGACCCAACCTGATTCGCATAACCTGTACAAAGCATGAATAACTTTCAGACTTGACGGTGCCACATGAAAGGTTCATACAATATACCCAGAACTAAAGCCTTTTCCCCAGAATCAATTGTATTTTATTAGTTGGTAGCCATTTTCAAAATGGTACATTATCTTCTGTTTTACAGATCCACCTTCATGTATGATGGATCCTAGAGGGGTGAACTACAGGGGCCAATTATCTCAAACCGTATCTGGGTACACCTGCCAGAGTTGGACCTCTCACGACCCTCACTCACACGATGCAACCCCTGCTGATAACCCCTCGGCTGGATTGGGAGATCATAACTACTGCAGGAATCCAGACGGTGAATACACCGCGTGGTGTTTTACAACCAATGAAGACATAAGATGGGAATTGTGTGCTGTTGGCGACATGGCATTTCCCTGCAGAAAGGAATGTATGTAATAGGACGTGTTATTGGTTTTCCAACGGAATTTGAAGACTGAAAGTCTTCAAATGGAATAATACATAATAATAAAGTCACTCAAAATCTAACGGGACACTTCGAAGATGATACATGATTACGCGGAATGTGACGAAACAGGTTACTTCATAGAATTCTTCCTAGCAGCTGATCTTCCAGCTTGTATGTTTTCGCAGTCTGGCTCAAGATCTCTGCTTAAACTACTGTTTTCTCTTTTACTCTGTGCTTCTCTTTACTCTCTGCTTTTACAATCTGCTCTTCAATGATTTTGTTGAACCCGGAGTTATAAAAAAAATTATGTTAAACACATCGTAGATTTCATCGTGCTATCATCGCAGGGTCATCGTTGGGAGCCTTGGAGCTCATCGGACAATGCCGCATAAATTATGATATGCTGCTTATACATGCCCCTATTGCACACAAACCACATATTTTTACCAAATGTATACGTTGCATTACTTCTCTTACTTATGTATGCGACCCAATGACTTTTTTTTTTTTTTTTTTTTTAATTCCTCCTCAGATATCACATTTGGAGCCGACGAATGCTACAGCCTTCCCGATGCCTCCGACTACAGAGGCAATGTGTCTGTCACAAGGAACAATCTCACCTGTCAAAAGTGGTCCTCTCGGATACCCCATAAACACTCCTGCACCCCTACCAATTACCCGGACAAAGGCCTTGGGGATCATAATTTCTGTAGGAACCCGGATGGAGAGCCATTTGCCTGGTGTTATACAATTTCCTCTGTGAGATGGGAGACGTGTGACATTGGAGTTCGTCAGGATAACTGCAATTCCTTTTAGCATATTCGTGTAAAGTATGGGATTGAAAATAACATTCACAAAATTGTTCTACTCAAATCCCCCTCCCCTCCAAGAAAAATACCATATAATTGTGATATCTAGTCTGTTCGAACACCCCACCCACCCCGCCTCCCCACTTTCGACGAAGCCAACTTTTGAAAACGCTCCGCGGCCCCTGAAGAGTTTTAGTAAATAAATAAACGTCTCAAAAAAAAAGTTTTATTCGAGTCTTTTGATGTGATAACGGCAATAGTTACATAATTTTTTCGCCCAATTTACATTTTGCTTCGAATTTATTGTATTTGTTTGGAGTATGTATTTATAGTTGAGAATCAATATATCATGTTTCTGAAATTCATCCATTATTGTTAATGTTGCAAGTATTTAATTTGTTTTTGAATTCTTTCATGGCAACAGTATTTTGTATATTCTTAAAAAGAGACTTGTCCCTGTTCATTCCAGAGTGCAATACCGAGTGATTAAAAGAAAAATTACACCTAGAAAAATGTCAATAAAAAGAAAACCAATTTATAAACCCTAAATTATTTTCCATATTCTGAAAGAGTAACTCCTCCAGCATCTTCTGGTACCATTTTTGTGTGGTATGTCTTTACGCTTGGATGAACATGACGCATTGTTTGCGAACATGCAAATTTCGAATTGTGCCAGGGTGGGGATGAAATTGAAACAACAAAAGCTGACAAAAAAACAACTCCATCATGAATAAAATAGCATCACTTTTTAACGAAAATGTCTTTGGCTTAATAACTTGGCAGGGGTGATAATAGATTTTAGCAACTGATCTATGTGAAGGGAGCTAAAATAATTTACTTTCACTTTGAGAGGAGATTGGGTGTCTGCCATGCTGCGAAGGCGGCTTGTCTGGCTTTGGAGCCATAACAAAAGTACATGAGCGATCATGCAAGGAAGTTTCCGAAAATGTTTGGGTGTTCATACTCTAAACACTTCCTCTAAGTCGGGCCTAAATTCAATATTATTTTCAAGCATCTTACACGCCAAGGCCTAGCAGCGCACGTGCTCAGAAAATATTGCACGGGCAGTCACCATTCTTGCCATGGTCTTCATGAGAGAGGGTCGTTCAAACAGATAATTCATAATTTTTTTTCGGGGCGTCTTATTGTGCTAACTGTACCAGTAAAGATAAAATAGCATATGACTTGATAGTTTTTATATTTACGAGGATTGTGTTGGATACTCCGTAAGATTTGCACTTATCTATTTCGGCGCCCTCGCCCCTCTCTACGTGACCTGTGTCTAGTG
>CALNVZ010003429.1:9865513-9894223 GCA_940671915.1 Paracentrotus lividus
CGCGGCCCCTATACTTCCTCAGCCTTTACTGGCCGGAAAAATATGTATGTTAACATGATATGGCTTTTTATCCGGAGATGGTTTTGGTAAAAATCATACATAAGTTATTTATATAGCGCTTTTACATTTTTTTGTAAATGCTCAAAGCGCTTTACAATTGAATTAACAATAAAAACATTTCTGCTCTTCAAGTGCTTACAAGGACAAAGGGGATTAGAGACAAAATAGATAGGTTTTCAATTTCTTTTTAAACAAAAGAACTGAGTTACATGAACGGACCAGTGAAACTTATGAATTGCTGACCTAACTATCCCCGCCACCCCCTCCCCAAAAACACTTAAGGCTGGAGAGATTCCAGTTTATAAGCCTAGTGCATGTACATAAAAATTTGTTATATTGTAAGTCTAAGTTACATGGATGTTATGGTTAACCCATTCGAGTGTACAAATTTAATACATTGATATATTTTATGAAAAGACTTAATATCCGTAGAGCTTTAGTAAATAAACGTTTGAACCTCAGCAATAGGTTTACTAGAAACCGAACGCCTCAACAAAAGTTTTTATTTGAGTCTTTTGGTGTGATAACGGAAATAGTTACATTTTCTTTAGCCCAATTTACATTTTGCTTCGAATTTATTGTATTTGTTCGGAGTATGTATTTATAGTTGAGAATCAATCTACAGGGTGACCCAGAAAAAAGGAAACCCAAGTTTGATCATCAATAATTTAAAAAATATTACCATGGTGATTATAAAATTTATATCACTGGAAAGTGCAACACGTTACCATTTTAATGATACCCCGCTCAGCTCACCAATGTCACGCATCGCTGAACCTCATTGATTTGAAAATGTCTTGCAAAATTTACATTTTGCTTCGAATTTATTGTATTTGTTCGGAGTATGTATTTATAGTTGAGAATCAATCTACAGGGTGACCCAGAAAAAAGGAAACCCAAGTTTGATCATCAATAATTTAAAAAATATTACCATGGTGATTATAAAATTTATATCACTGAAAAGTGCAACTCGTTACCATTTTAATGATACCCCGCTCAGCTCACCAATGTCACGCATCGCTAAACCTCATTGTTTTGAAAATGTCTTGCAAAATTTACATTTTGCTTCGAATTTATTGTATTTGTTCGGAGTATGTATTTATAGTTGAGAATCAATCTACAGGGTGACCCAGAAAAAAGGAAACCCAAGTTTGATCTCAATAATTTAAAAAATATTACCATGGTGATTATAAAATTTATATCACTGGAAAGTGCAACTCGTTACCATTTTAATGATACCCCGCTCAGCTCACCAATGTCACGCATCGCTGAACCTCATTGTTTTGAAAATGTCTTGCAAAATTGTGAGTGGTTCACTTTCACGCTCATTGAGATGGGTTGCTGCAATGTGCCTAAAAAGGAAACCCAACTTTCATCATCAATCATTTTAAAAACATGACAATAGTGATTATGACGTTTATATCACTGGAAAGTGCAACTCATTATCATTGTATTGATATCTCTTTCAGCTCACCAATGTCACGCATCACTGAACCCCATTGTTCTGAAAATATCTTGCAAAATTGTGACTGATGCACTGTCATGCTTCTTACATTATCCATGGGGAACTGAAGGTTCTCTGGGTTGTCGTGACCAGTAACATGTTGAAATTACCTGGATGGTAAGATTAAAGGACTAAATAAGTAAAAATTTCCAACCCATTTATCAAACTCATTTATTTTAAGTCACTGGAATGCTTTACTTAGATTTGTTAGGAATCTTTGAAGCAACTCATCTCAAGGAGCATGAAAGAGAACCTATCACAATTTTGCGAGACAATTTTCAAAACAATGGGGTTCAGTGATGCATGATATTGGTGAGCTGAGAGAGGTATCATTAGAATGGTAATGAGTTGTACTTTCCAGTGATATTAAATTCTTAATCACCACTGAAATATTCTTGAAGTTATTGATGATCAAAGTTGGGTTTCCTTTCCAGGCACATTCACACAAACCATCTCAAGGTGCATGAAAGTGAACCACGCACAATTTTACAAGACCTTTTCAAAACAATGGGGTTCAGTGATGCGTGACATTGATGAGCTGAGCGAGGTATCATTAGAATGGCAATGAGTTGCACTTTACATTGATATAAATTTCATAATCACCATTGGAATATTTTTAAAATTATTGTTGATCAAAGTTGAGTTTCCTTTTTTCGGAAACACCCTGTATAATGTTTCTGAAATTCGTCCATTATTGTTAATGTTGCAAGTCTTTAATTTGCTTTTGTATTTCATTCATGGCCATAGTATTTTGTATATTCTTAAAAAGAGACTTGTTCCTGTTCATTCCCGAGTGCAATAGATGACCAAACCCAGTGATTTTTTAAACAAAGTGGCAGACAAAAGAACAAAGGCCTCGAAATAAAAGACTTATTAAATTTGAAAAAAAAACACGAATTTCAGCTTCCTTGTAATATTTATGTAAGTGAGGACGGTATGAATATGTGATACCTTGTATTGTTATGTGTAAAACTATATTTCTGACTCTGAATGCATATTAGGTTCATCTAATTTTGGCAGGATCCTTTTTAATATAAACGGTATTACCGAAGAGGCTACCCTTTTTAAAATTTTACAGCTTGTTGTTCCGAAGCCTATTTCAGGTTACCAAATATCCAACTCTTAAAGCTGGATCAAAATGTTGGTAAGGTTGAAATACTTTAACTATTATAAGAAGTTAATGTGACCGATAAACCACATTGTTACAACTCAGTCTTTGTGAAAATTTGAATCTTTTGGCGCCTTTTAAGGCAGTAATATTTTATTCTCTAAAACCATTATTTAATATATTTTGCTACAAACGAAGCTATATAATCATTAAATGTTCTCCCTATCTATTCCAATAGAGTTGTTATATATCACAAAGATAATACAACTAAATTTATGTATTCATTTTCTCTAGACATTTTAATATCATGAATATTCATAATGGTTTTTATATCTCATTGATCAAGCGATATCTATTCCATCATATGAATGTTTCAGACTATATAAAAACTGAATTGAAATTGGCTATACTTTTTAACCCTGTGAATGTGTGTACAAAATATTTCAGTTTCGTGATGCTTCAGGCGAGGTTTTGTGTTCGTGTGTGAGAGGGTATGTGTGTGGTCAGATGTATAAGGGTGTGTTTGTGTGGGTGTGTGATTGGGTGTGTTTGTGTGAGTAGGTGATTAAGTATGTGTGGGTGGGTTTGTGTGCGTGTGTGTGTGTGTGTGTGTGTGTGCATATAGTCCAGATGATGTCTCAAAAAGTCATTCATCAAATCATTCTAATTAGGGTACATGCAGGTAATATGGACCCCCTAAGCTCATTTGCCTAATTTGCATAAAATTACAAAATGACACACAGTCTAATCTTTGTTTATATGAATCAATAACTACTGCTCTAACTTTTACTGTGAAGAAAACAATTTTCACCACCTCCCCAGTCTGCAATATTCAAATGTTGACGTCATAACCAAAGTGCCCATATTACCTGCATGTGCAGGTAATATGGGCACATGTATTTAATGTATTTTTAAAAATCTACAATGACTCTACCATGTCAAGAATTTGCTTAAAATGTTAAAAATCATTAACTTTCAGATATCATTTGAAATTATAAGACCCTTCAGTAAATCCTTTGACTATATATTTCATTGTTTTGTATTTTGTATATTATTTCTTATTATTGATATTATTTAAATATTATTTTCATCTTACAAATCAATATAGGCCTACAATAAGTTATTTACGTTGATTATATACTGTGAATATACCCCAAAAATCGTAGCAAAGAGATTGATGCCTCATCCCAATACTAAGTACAAGAATCATTTCCGCCATTTAGGACTGCCCATATTACCTGCACTGATGTTGCTATTTCAGGCAAGCATTCAATGCCACATAGCACCCATTCACTACAACAAATTGACCTGTACACGCTAGTATGATCAAAATGAAGCTATAAGCATACTAAATATACAAACAATTGAGGTTACCCCCTCAAACACTCTTTCACCATCACATTCTGTGAAATATCAAATTTTACATCAGGGTAAAAAAAATTTACATCCCTTGTTGGTTTTCAGCAATTTTCTCAGTGAAATTTCGGCATTAGATGCTCTCACGATGATATATTTTCGTATACAGTTCATATGAACAACATTATGGCGCTCACACCGGTCAGCGGTCACCGGTCGACGGTCACGACATGATTTGCTTCAGGTGGCCCATATTACCTGCTGGCCCATATTACCTGCATGTACCCTATAACATAAAATGAGCCCTTACCTTTTTTTTTCAATCATAACCACGTGACATTATCCAGACGCCATTTTGTAAATTCACATTAATATATAGATCATAGCCTTATAATCAATAGTCATTAATCAATCATTTTATTACACATAAACTTCAGATGACTTTACAACAAACGATATCCTCGAAGTTCGTCTCATGACGTGCGCGTACGCGTGCGTAGAAATTTTGAAATGCCTCAAGTCGTAACTGATTTGTTTGTTTAGTTTTTTTTTTTTTTTTTTTTTTTTTTTTTTTTTTTTTTTTTTTTTTTTTTTTTTTTTTTTTTTTTTTTTTTTTCCTCTCAATGTATAGACCTTTCTTGGCAGTTTCCACCAATTTGGAATCAATTTCAGCTGACCATAAGGTCACACGCGCGTGTATATTGTACATTTTTATTTTTGTTTTTTTGTTGTTTTTTTTAGCTTGAATCTGCATTCCCGTATTTCATTAGCAATCCCTCCATCGTCTCTGATCGATTTTCATTAATTAGAGTTAATTTTCCTTTATTCTAAATGATTTCGTTTTCTCTCTCCCTCTCTCTCTCTCTCTTTCTGTGTTTTTCTTCATCTTTAAAATTGCTGCCCTATTTTGGCAAAAGGAACCAAGTGACATACTAATCAAATTTAATTTAGTTTTTAATGTTTTCATATTTCATTCGGTGCCATCTTTTTACTGTCCAAATTTCATGTCTCAAAGTTTATCCATCTTTGGAATATTTAAGTTAAGACATTAGGAGATTACATTGACATTAGTGTAAATGATGGACACATTTTGCTCTTTTACAGGAAATGTCACTTTTGTCACTTGCTTTCTTTTGCCAATGCAGGGCAGAATACATACCACCGATAATTGTACGTCCTATAATAATAAATTTATCGATTTTATTTATTTTTAATGGGGGTTGTTCGGTTATGTTTTGAATGATATAAAAAATACTTACGACATTCCCATATAAGTTTCAATAAACCAACAACAAAAAAGGGAAATCATGTCTTTCATAAAGTTGAATACTAAGAATGGTGTGAACGGGGTTGTTTGATGCGCTCGTCAGTAATTAACAATGATGAATCAATTTATAACACGATAACATGCATTACGAACATTAGTAATTATGAACAGAACATATTGAACATGAGATAGAACAGCAATAAAAGCAACAACGCAGTCACTAAGATGGGTCTCATGAAGAATAACTTGACCACCAAGGTAGCCGAGGCTACGTATTTGAATATCTCTGTTGTCATGGTTATCGAAAGATTTGTTATAAAGGGATGTGCTGTCTTACTTACATTCTTAACGTTGGCAGTTTTTCTATTCAACAAAAAGTTATGGAAGCAGCACAACATATTTCAGATGAACGTAGTAATTGCTGATGCTGCTTCCGTGATCGTCGCTTTTGTATATCATGGTGAAAATTTGGATTATATTCAGGCAAGTATAAATTGTAGTTTGTCTTGAAACCAGGCGTGGATCTGGGGGCCCACCAGCCGACCCCAAGGTTTAGAAAAGATAGTTCCCTTAAAGGAGGACTCATGTTTTTCAAAGTAAAGTAAAATTTAAAAAGCGCAAAAATGAAAAAATCATCAAACTCGGATTAGAAATAGCAATGTTATAAATTTCTTGGGTTTGGAAGTTTTTTAGAAAACAGTTTCTGGTATAACCCCATGCATATTCAAATGAGCAAACTGATGATGTCACAGTCCCACTACTTCTTATGTATTTCATTATGTGGAATCCTATTTATCATATTTTTTTCATACAGTGCGTATAAATAAAATTTATCCCTCATACTGAAATAAGTAATAGCACTTGTGACCTTGAAAATTCTAGAGTTATCACCTTTTTTTTTTAATCCTTGGGGCAGAAAATCTGGATAATTGGTATTTCATACAATAAATTACAAAGGAAAGTATTAAGTATTAGGGCTGTGACATCATCAGCTTGCTAATTTAAATATACATGAGGTTATGCCAAGAACTGTTTCCTAAAAAAATCAAAACCTAAGAAATTCATATTTTTGCTATTTCTCTTCAAATTTTGATAACATTTTCAGTGTTGTGCTTTTTACATATTACTTTATTTTTCTAAACATTCAAACTCCAGCCTGGAGTCCTTTAACTTGTAAAAGCCGACTTATATTAAGGCATGATAGATCTGCGCCTTCTCGAAACAAATACGAAATCAACACACAGGCGTAAGGACTAGTGTAGAACTTTCTCAAAATATGGCAGCATGCCATGGCAATTTGTGTTGTAAGAATTATGTATAATGTACAACAATTATAAACACATCACAAAAAGAAGCTTCCCAATTCGGATATCAATACCTTTTTAGCCAGGACGAGTTAAAAAAAAAAAAAAAAAAAAAAAATCGAATTTTATGTCCATGTAGGAAATTTTAGCTACTGTAGGAGCGAATTTCAGGAAAAATCGTTAAGTACATGCTTCAATGAGCAATGGTGAATGCAATATGTCATTTTTTTTTAAAGTTCACAAGCCTAATTTCAAAACTTTGATTCAATGAATCGGACCCATTTTCGTTTTAACATTTTACACGTCAGAATGTATGCAAAACGTGCTTCCCAACATAGGAAAGGAAATTTCCGGCAAATTCACGGTTGATGAGTTGAGCACGCACAAAAAGATTGGAAAATTGCACGAATTGTGATTTTTACTTCTTTGCAATGGTATATTCGATCAAATATATATGGAATTACTGTTTTGGAAGTGTATACAACCAATATCCCTTCATTCACTATTGAATGAACCCATGGAATAACCAAAAATACAAAGAGGTATTGCCTGTATATTTTATGCACTGAAATCATTCACTTTTTGAAACTGGTCAAATGATTAATACTACTTAACTCATATATTTGATTATTTTGGTAATTAATCTAACGATGTATCCCTCTCACCTCTGTATGTCTCTCTCTCTCTCTCTCGTCTCCTACACCTCCTCGTCTCTCTCCTCTTAACCATCCTTCCTCTGTTTGCCTGTATTTTACAAGGAATATTCCATGGCTTAACGTGGTGTAAAGTTTTGGGCAGAAGAATGGCACAAAAACCGATCAAATGTAGTTACATTTAGCGCACATGCACTAAAGATATTAGTGAGAGATCTTGTGACATTCTTCATTAATTTCCGATGAATGTCAAGAAATTGTTTGAATAAAGGCGTAATTAACGCCGTTTAGACATCTTGCTGACAAGATTCGCACACCGGAGGTTACGGCGCGTGAATTAGTGCGAACCGATCTGTGTGTAACACTCACACAAGAGAATCCCCTGGGTTCTCACCACGGAGCGCTGACCTAGACGGGTCCCCGGCTTATCTTTTTTATCCTAATATAGAAATAAAGACATATAACGAGTTCAAGTACTTATTTGCTTATTATAGTTCTTGGATTCAATCTTTCATAATTATTCTTAATGTGAATCGAAATTAATTTTTCTTTCTCCGAAATCTATACACCACCTTAAAAGATTCACCTGTAGATATCATTATGATCATTAATGGTTTGGTTGTTCGGTCTTTCAGAATCCGTTCTGTATTCGATTGCGCAACTCCAATAAGTGTATCGGTGATAAATCATCGAGCTCGTGGCAGTATATCGATACATATAGCATTGTGATGGATCCGTGGTATGTCGTCACTTCTCACCACACCCGTATGCATCATAGGCCATAATTCAACTTGGTTTTCGTTCTGTTTGGTAGAACAGTCGCAACATTGTGCCACAGAGGCCGAATTTTATAAAACTGCAGCAATCATGCTTTCATCATACTCGTAACCATTGGACTACTCTAATATCTTTATATATCGCGCAGTCTCTAACAGCAATCGATCATACGGAGCAACGATTGGCCGAGAACAAACGCATCCTCAGAACTTACGTCATGGTTTACGCCACAAGTCTGATATTGATGGTGCAGCCAGAGAGTCATTTTACTCGTTATTTACTATAAATGCCAGAGAAGACATTCCAACTTTTGCTCCTTTCTCGTAGAAAACTTACTCTCCTTTGTCCATTTCAAATTCACCTAATATATTGGTGGCGACTCCAAGAGTTCCGGTCATCATTAGGTCATTTAAATTCAGAAAACCTGTTATCCAACCTAGTTGTTTGTAATATATTGTTTGTGTTTTTATATTTACGTGCACTTTACATACATGAATCAATACAATTCAACTTTATTTTTCATTTCCACAGAAATCATATGTACATTTGAGCAAAAAAGAATCGTGCAATATAATATATCAACAAACCAATTTACAAAAAATTCTTTGACTGCATATACAATTATAATTTTTTGGCATATTTTAAGGTATGTAATATAATAAAATGAATATTAGGGTAGGGTTAAGGTAAGGTAATTTGATATGTAAGTCATTTTATTTCAAATAATAGTATATTATACAGTTTATAATTTTGTACAGCGCTTAGCAGCGCGTATCCAGGATTTGGCGCCCCGGGGGGCCCGATGTGATTTTGATATTTTGGCGCCCCCCCCCAGTGGTGACTTAGAAAGGTACATCTATTTTTCCCCGTTACACCGGGCGAGCAAAAAGTACACTCAATTTTTTTCACGTCACGCTGGCCGAGCGATAATGTGGGGGGGGGGGGGGTAGTGTTGAATTTTTTTCAAGTCATATTTCACCTTAGGGGTAGTTTTAACAATGTCAATCTGCTCAATTAACTTTAACAAATCAACTTGGCGCTCCTTTGAGGTCATTTTGGCGCCCTTTCGGCGCCTACCTGAGGGGGGGGGCGGGCCCGCCCCCCCTTCAGAATACACGCATGCTTAGGGAGTAATTAGGGAGACGGGATGGACGTTACAAAATTCACATTTCGGGCCAGATATTCTAATGAAAGTACTCACACACTCCATTTGGGTCTGTAGTTAGCCTATTATGTTGGCTAAAACTGAGGCACATAGAATTGAAAACATGTAAACACTAATTAACTACAGCTTAAATTAATGAAGACATTTTTTGTAAACCTACCCCGTATACGGGGTAAGTTGTTACACCATACGGGTAGATGTACTATATGTAAACATAGGGGAATTTTGTTACAATGTGTAAATCTCTTATACTAACTTTTGTTTCAACTTCAGTTCTTTGGTATCGTTAACAGAAGATCAAGCAGAGCTTAGAATAGACTAAAGTAATAATAAGAATATATAAATATAAACACCAGAAATTGAAACAATACTTTACATGTGTAATGTAATTCGGGTAGGTTCATACATCGCATGGGTAGGTGTTGTAACAACCTAGGGCTACCCCATGGGTGATTTTACACAATAAATCAACTGTAGCAAAGCCATTAGGCAGAATTCAGAGCAAGGCTCAGGGGTATATTTATGTACATACATGTACTTTTATTTAAAAAAAACAGAATCTCATCATGTGCCTTCAGTTGAAAGAACTATTACAAATTTTAATTTTGTCAAAATTCACTTGGAACTGTAAAAAATGGTTTAGCTGCAGTTAGTGATTTACTTTTTAATAAAACAACGGAGAAACTCTCACGACCGGCAGTTCACAAGCTGTTAGTAGGCGTATATAGATGCAGTTAGCACGAACTCTTGTTCCAACTTAGAGTGTGTCAATGTCCAATTTCAAATTATAACGCCAACATGAATCATGATACAAAACGCAATTCTAAACGCTGATATAAAAAACAAAGAGGTGTTCATTGTCCCATCCCCGGTCGTAAAAATAAACGTGTTTCAAATCTCATTTAAATTATACGCCGAAGATTTAAACGCCGAAAAAGATGCGTTTAACACCAATCAGCTTCAATTTTACGACTTGACAATCGCGATTGCAAAATGCGACATTGAACAGGATTGAGTTTTCAAACGTGTTTACATGTGCTCTCGCATGGAAGCTTCCGTTGCAATTGAAAAAAGGAGAAGATATTTGTTTTTTGAGAGTGGGGAATTTAAAGACGATCGGATATAAACACGTTTAAATTTGGACACTGAACGGTGCACCGTTGATCGCTGTTTGTGTTTGAGTTTTGTGATTGCGTTTTGTATCATGATTCATGTTGGCGTATAAATGGACGGACATTGAACACACTCTAAGCACACTGAGAGCTGTAACAACTGACCCGTGTAACTTCCATCCCCGGTCTCCCTACTTTTGAGCGCTTTATAAATAGTGTATTATTATTGTTGTTGTATTTATTATTATTTAATGTTTCATTGTATATAATTCGTCGTTAATTTCAGATTTTGGATTCATGTGACAATGTATGATTGTATTACCAATCCAGTAAATTTCATCTATATATATATCTAAATCACACACGCCAATTACACTTCTTTCTCTAACAATAACTATACCTTAGTCAAGATTTTTACTACTTGTACATAGGCTTGTTTGTATATCTCACATTTAACACGGCTTATTTGCAGTTCGATAACAATTGGATATTATTATCTCTTGTTTTGTAAATCTTCTTTATCACTGAAGTACACTCGTGGCAAATTAATTGGCCACCCTTTGAAAATAAATTTACAAGCCTTTATTTTAACGCTATAATATCATTACTCATAGTGTTGTCAACTATTTTTTTTTTTTTTTTTTTCTTCTTTTTAGAGAAAGCTTGCTCATTTTTCGTCGTTTATTCTGCCTTGTCTTGGCAATTTATGCTCTGTATTATGTCTTTTGGGAAAAGAGGAAAATAACCCTCACAAAAAATTCCGTTACTCGACTTAATAATACACAATAACTTTTAGATACGCTTTAGTTATTCCTCATATACATACCATTGAAAGATAATTTATTCCCTGTAATTGATATCCTTTGTATTAATTGTTCATGCTTCAATGCCACAGAAAACCGGAATTGGAGAAATAAAAGTAAAAAGTCAAAATGTAGCAAATGCATTTTATTGATCAAATGAAGTTTCCGCAACTCGACTTTTGGTCTTGACAACTTTGGGGTATTGTATCAATTTATTGATTTTATATCATTGTCGAGTTCATTTATTCCTCATTTCAATGATACGTAATTGTAAAAAATAGTTTTGTTCTGCGTACAGAACACCTGAATGTTAAAACAATGTCAGTAGTGAAATTTGCAAATTGAATGCCTACTGTGACAATTATTGTCTGATGCGAGTTTACTCAATTTGAGCAATAACAATACAGTTTCACATAACTCTTCATTTTTTACCTTTGCATTATATTTTGGATTATGTGCATTCAACATGATGTATATCATTGCAATAGGCTATTAACAAAAAGAAAATAAATGTACTCTTCAATACTATAAAAATTGATAGTGATGAAATCCACATTAAAATCTATCAAGGTTCAATTTGTTTTACAGAACTTTAAAGTGAATATTATCTTTCGCTTTGCCTGGCATTCAGGTGGTATTCAGGAGTTAGTGGACCCAGGTATGTAGTCTGCAAGCACATACTTAATTGTGACACTTTGATTTGACACCAATTTCAGTCTAGAGTGGAGGCTAGCCTCCAAACTCAATGTCTGTGTAGAGAAGCTACAGTGCATGAGTGAATCTAAATTTAGTTTTTACTTCAGACACTAATAAGTGAACACCTTGGGTTTGTGCCTGCAAACTACCAGGCATGCTGACATGAACATGACAAATCAGTATCAATAAAAGGAGGAATAAATGAACTTGACATGGGTACAAAAATCATATAAAAATTACAAAATACCCAAGCTATCAGGGCCTAAATTCGAGTTGCGGAACTTCAATGTGAATCATAAAAACGTATTTCAAAACATTTGACTTTTTACTATTCTCCATATTTTGTTACCAAATTCATTTCAGGAATTCAACTCACCCTTGTACAACCTTGCCCACAATGTTTCCTTTTAGTGGTTCGACCCGTAGCGCTTTGTCGTTATAAGCCATGGCTCGATAGCTCCCGTGTTGTCCTGGTGTCTAGCTCACTCAGAGACCAGATAAGGTCGGCTCTGGGAGTATACCTGTTCTATTATCTGATCCCTTTTTAATACTAAGTTAAATCTCCATAATCAATGCCATGCAATTGGGATTGTATTTTGTTGTTGTTTTTAGCTGCACATAAAAATTAAATGCGGAGCCTTTTACTCGCCACTGTACGCTCAGCATTTGCACAAACACAAGGTACGATAATAACCAGTGGTGGACTTTACCATGTTTGAGAAAGAAAGCATGAAGAAGAGACAGATAATGATGTTGTGTGTGTGTGTGTGTGTGTGTGTGTGTGTGTGTTGTGTGTTGCGTGGTCCGTGTGTGTGACTGAGTGCACGCAGATGTATGTGCTGTGTGATGTGTGTGTGTGTGTGTGTGTGTGTGGTGCGCGCCGGTGTGTGTGCGTGTGTGTGTGTGTGTGTGTGGTGTGTGTGTGTGTGTGGTGTGTGTGTGTGGATTTGGGCATGGGCTGCTTCCACCCCAAACTTTCTTCTTCTTCTCTATTAAAAAAAGTATTTCCTATTATACGAAAATCGTGTCGGGATCGTTTTAATTTGAGGGTTTGATTTGAGAATATCCTACAATTCGATTTTATATAATAATGATTATTATATCTATATTAGATCTGAACACCTCAAATATCAAACACTCGTATCGAATTCAAAGATCGTAATTCGTGTATACAATGTCTCGTTCGAATCTCTGATATCTTTTTGTTTTAAATTCATGTGAATCACAAGTACGCTATACCGTGTAATTAAAACTTTTGTGTCGCTAGGTCAAAAGATCTTTCTTCTTTTAATAAGAGTCAGAAAAGTTTAATCCATTTTTTTTTTTTTCTTTTTGTTGAAAGACATAACGTCAATCAAGGATTACGTTAAGATTAACATTTTTCAGCATACAACATAATTACAAATCATTATTTTTGGAGTTATAATTGACTTAATTTTTTATAAAAACTTTATTGACCAATTTTGATGCAGCGATGAATGGAGATTTTTATACAGCACTAAATACTCAATGGGCCAAGGTAGACGAGTTGGACATCATTAAGATCCTAATCTTATCATGTATTTTACTCCTTATATACCGCACGCAAATAGGAAAATAATTAAGTTTTGCTAAACTCATTGCGAAACTCCAAAGAACATAATTAACATGAACCATTTTATTCAATTGATGCAAAAACACCCCAAGAGCCAATTAACATAACAAAATTATTTCAATTAATACGACGTTTAATTCTTATGAGGCTTTAAAAATATATATATAAATTATTCTGAGAAAGGAAATATGGAATTTCACTAGGTCAATTTGAGCATCAATTTGCTTGCAAATAACAAAAAGAAATGCATATAAATACTAAATACGTTCTTCGAGACATAAAATAATATGAATATGAAACAGATTGGAAGTGACTGAAAGTAAATGCAATGGAACATGAAGTATACATGACAAACACGCATCATACAATCGATTGTCAATGTTCTATTCTTATTAGTTGTCATAGGAACTCTTCTGAAATCAACACGTTTGCAGACGACTAACATGATGTCACAAAGACCAACTAGAAAGTTGTATGTTGTACTCTCATCTCGAAACATTTGCTATCAGAGGAGCACTTAGCGGTTTATAAGCAACAAGATTAGAACAAGAAATCTGGATCCAAGATGAAGGTATCATATTATTCAGTTTGTCTATCTTTGAGATAACAACATTTGACATAATTATTTAAAAAAGGCCTGCTTAAAACCGAGTTACGCCGGCGAGCCCGACTCCAAACCGACCACAAGCTTGCCATTCATGGTATAGTTTTTTCGTCGGTTTGGAGTCGGTTTCACCAGTGTGACTACGGTATTATATGTTCAACCTTCAAACGGAGCAAAAGGAATGCAAAAGTCTCCTGCATTTGCAGAAGAATACATGTATCTTTTACTGTGCTTGGCCTATATGTTATTTATTATACAGTTTTGTCTTGTTCTTTTTAGGAGTATATGATGATCATTGTACTCTTCTGAGCGTGCTGAGTCGAAATCTGGGTAAGTAGTTTGACCTTTCTGACCACACTGCGCTTCTTTTAAATTTACTTAATTCCGTCATCGTAAAAAGAACCTTTTTAAAATACAAATACCACGAACAAGGATATATCCATCTCGGAAAGAACTCATTGTCCCACAGTGTGAAACAAATGTAAAGTACTTATTTGAAACATAGTGTGAACACAGTGTGAATCATTTTTCAGTATTCAACTGAGAGCATTTTAACATTGTGAAACATAACTTTGAAATTGTGAGAAATATATTCACTATGTGGAACTGATCATTACTCTATCGGGAAACGCGATAGAGAGGGTGTGTGTGGGTATGTGTATGTGTGTGATATCATGTTCACAATGTGAATTCAACTGTTTCACATCGTTTACTCTGGAAAACTCTGTGGGATATCGTGTTCTTTCCACGCATCAGGAGGCCGGAATTAGTTCAAAGGTTTTTACTAAAATTTATTTTGATGAATAGAAGAAAATTAGTGTAAAGAAATTGAACAAAGAGTATAGAAGCTATAAATAGATTTTTTTAAATAGATTTTGTGTCAATTGCGGGCTGCTCTCCCATATTATGTTGTGTATGTTATTTCTTTTTGGGGGGGTTTTGTTTGTTGTTTTTTCTTGTTTGTTTTTTTTTACGGTAATTGATCAAGGGCTAAATCTCTTCTCATAGAGTCCTTTAAATAGGCAGCTGTAATAAGGCTAATTATAGACAACGTACACCAAACAAAATATTCTTCGTTATTTTTTTTTTTTAAATATTAATTCATTTACATTGATTAAAAATATATTTTTCAAAATGAGACACATAAATTTGGAACATATAATTTGTTCTCCTTTAGCCGTGGAGGTAAATCAGATTGACACCAGATGCTCAGATAGCACCAACTGAACAACACCTCACCATGGTTACACAGTGCCAATCAAGAAACACCAGTCCATGGCATGGTACAAACTATACCAATACATCTCAATGACGTCATTTAATATGGTGCCTATGAGAAGAGACAAACGAGGATCATTCGAGCCCTACTACTGTGTATTTCCTAGTAGGTTGTTTCTCTCTCTCTCTCCCTTTTTTTCTTCAAATGTGATGCATCATATCGAATCAGACACGTCGTCGAGGAAATTCAGCACAGTGTCATGGAAATCGGCAAAATATAAAAATTATATTGTTTGGCGTAAAATTTTTTTTTGATTTTCTGATTCTCAATGCTTCTTGTATGCTTTGTAAAATAAATAGATAAATAAATAAAGAAAAGAAAAAAGAAATGATTAGGGGAAAGTCTTTAAGAATGGATTGTTTTGTTGCAATCTTTGACTCATCTCTGCGACTTGTGTCTGATTTTGATATGAAAGAGTCACAAATATTTGTGTTGAACGAGAACAAGTATAATGAGACAGCGTCTTAAAACGTTTAAAATAATGACATCGTGCCTGAAACGGGACCCTTAGAAAATCCAAAATGTATTATTTGCAAATTCAACTATGGAAAAATGGCTAAGAAGGGATCCGTCTGGATTCGAACCGAGACCTCCTGATTACTCGACAGGTGCTCTACAGACTGAGCTATGAACAGGACTTACGTCGATGTCCCTCCCTCAAAACCCTTAGCTTTTAATGCTCGAGTGATTAGAAGCTATAGAACCTGGTATAGACCCGAAAGAAAACTTGGGGTTTACTAGTAATGCGAGAGATCACGGTGAATTGATGGAGTTCTTTAATGCACTTGCCACTTTTGCTAAGTATTGAATATTTCGGTGGCTTGCACTGAATATCTCAAATTAATAGTTAATGGGCCTATATCTACCAAAATGCTCAATTAAAATCTTTCGTGAGGTAATGGATAAATGCCAACAATTAGTTGCATGGTTACTATGTGTGACCAAAAAAGCGAAATGGTGCGCAGTGATAATGCATCCATTAATGATGCGGTTAATTGAAATTATTCCATTCAACATGACAGGGACGAGTTGCTTTGTGAGAATGAACGTCTATTTTTCTTGATTTGACATGGTATCCAACAGTGTTTACCGTTTGCCGTCAATAAGTAATGGGGGAAGAGCTAACGTGTTTCGTATTTTATACTTCAGTAACACACACTGATTTGATTCAAACCTGATTCATATTTCATGAGCCTATGCACAATGATCTGATGGTCACAAACTTTCTAGTTACACGTGTTGAAAATGGAGAACATATATATTTACCTTCTTTTGTTTCTTTCTTTTTTTGACGAAATTTCAATAATTATTGCTAAATGAAAAAACTTGAAATATTTGAATCGTTAGAAATTGATGTAAATGATGTCTTTGGTAAAAGAGTGAGCGTATGGGTTGTCGGGATGACTGACGTGTCGCAGTATCAATGGTCGCCATTATCATTATTATCTTATTATCATTGTTATCATTATTATCATTATTATCATTATATCATTATTTTTTATTATATTACTATATTATTATTATTATTATTATTATTATTATTATTATTATTATTATCTACATATATGACATGGAAGAGTTTTGTTTCTTTGTACAACTTCCTTTGTCAAATAATTGTTGTTTTAATCTTACTTTTCACGGTAGGGGAGACAGGGGACAATTGTAACACGGGGCAATTGTAACAGATGCTCCCATTCCTAACAGAAACACGCTAAAACTTAACCTGTGTACAGAGCATGTACATTTCAACGCTCTACTAGTAGAGCTGTTTAGCTCTAGATTTAAGGCGAATTGTGCAAATTTGACTAAAGCATGAAACTTCTGTCAATGGTAGTACATGTCATAAGCTTAATTTTAAGATCGGGAGGCACGTCAGATTTGACCTCTGATGACCTCTAGAGGTCATGACCTTAAACTATCAGATATTTATGTTTTGACATCATTTTTCAATAAATCACATGGAGATAATGCACAGAACAAGCATTATATTTTGCAATCAATGACAGGGTTTTAGATTTGAACTCTGAGAACATTGAAAGGTCAATGACTCTTAAAATATCAGAATATGACTATACGTTTTGGCTAGGGAGAACATGCTATGTTACAATACTTTGTATTTTGGCTGACAGGAGACTGTCTTGATATTCTTAGAGCAATTGATACTGATTGCAGGTTTAACTTTGACCTCCCTGACTGCGAAAGGTCATTGACCTCAAAATTGAAATTTTGATATTTGCGCTCTTGGTTATTTCATATCTCTCATGTACAAAGTCTGTTCAAAGAATAACTTTCACGTTACATAGACCCGTCGTCTATGCATAGACAAGTTTTACCTTAATTGACTCTGACATGTAGAGGTCAAAGGTCGACATAGGCGGGCCACTATAATGAAATACAGTAACGTCTTCCATTAGCTGATTGTAGTACTCTTGTCCTGCGCGGTTCTCCTACCGAGTCCGACTTGATCAGCTTCGTCTCATATTTACTTGAGGAGCTGGAGACGGATACTTGCATGCTTTGATAGATACTGTACAGAAAGTGAACCAGAAAGTGCAGGCCATACGAACTGTGGATACTGCTGTTTTGGCACTGGCCACTTTCAAAACACATAGATACTGACTTACTTTATAGCTCTTTGTAACGGATTCAGCTTCCAGTACATAATCAATCGCTAACATGTGCTTCTGTTTCCAATGGTCATGCCCTCATAAAGCATGATACTGTATATTTTCGCTAAAAATAGAAACGAGTCTGCCTGTAAGATGTGAAAAGTGCTATTCAAGTGATATTCAAAGTTATATGGGTACATACACTATGTAACTGCTACATGTAGAGTGTTAGGGTTGTTGTGCTGTCTATGTCTGCAATAGTCATGGAAGTGAACAATGTCAGGTAGTACTAACAGTTCTTCACCCACAAATCTATGGCTCTCACAGGACTGCTAAGGAACCAGACTATGGTGCCGAATCCCGACATTTACCAAGCCCATCTGACAGAGGCCTCAAATTCTTACCATGAACTGATGCAAGAGCAATAATGATGCACTGATAGCAAGGCTTCTAAAGTCCATTCGAATATATTTGGAGACTGTTGCTATCGAGGACAATTCATCACTCACTCGGTCAGTCAGTTAGTCTTTGGATTGGTCTGAAGAGGTGTGTGCAGACGAGAACGGGACAGGGCAAGCTACATGGGCTAAAATATAAAACTTTGGACTGCAACTGACAAGATGACACAGCTCTAGGAAAACATTTTTCATCTTCTTCTGTCAAGTCCCTTTAACGAGAACAGTCAAAGGACTAATTACTGACTGATCGAGTGAGTGAATGAATCGTTCCCGATAGCAACAGTCTAAAAATATGATCGAGTGGACTTATGTAGCATTGGTGTACTCCCAACAACTGGTGATACTTCCTTGCATTTGCATCAATATTTATAGCAAGATATTAAGGCATCTGACAGTCCATCCAAAGAGGCTGCGGCCACACAAGATTCCTTTGTCCATTTCAGATGGGCTTGGTAGATCAGGATTCGGCACCCTCATCCTGTAGACATTCATGCTTAATGTGCCATCTCCATTACTACCCGACATTGTTCACGTCCATGACTATTCTAGGCATTCCTCAGCGCAACAAAGTGCTCTATACATGTAGAAGGGACATGCATGGCGTCTGTACCATATAACTTGGAGTTTCTTTATAATATCACATGGAATACGTAAAAGAGATTATGTTACTCCCAGGAGCACTTTTCTCATCTTCTAGGCAGACTTCTTCCCTTTTTTTTTAGGGAAAAACAGCCAAAAACAGCAGTATCCACAGTTTGTATGGCCTGCACTTTCTTGATCACTTCCTGTACAGCATTTCCCAAAGCAAGCAAGTAGACCTATCCGCCTCCAGCTTCTCAAGTAAATATGAGACGAAGCTGATCAAGTCGGACTCGACAGGAGAACCACGCAGGACAAGAATACTACAATCAGCTAATGGAAGACGTTATTGTCTTTCATTGTAGTGACCCGCCTATGTCGACCTTTGACCTCATACATGTCAGAAACTTGTCTATGTAACGTGAAAGCTATTCATTGCAACAGACTTTGTATGTGGAGAATATGAAATAACCAAGAGCGCAAATATAAAAATTTTCATTTTGAGGTCAGTGACCTTTCGCAGTCTAGGGAGGTCAAAGGTTAAGAACCTGCAAATCAGTATCAATGGCTCTAAGAATATCAAGACAGTCTAATTTCAGCCAAAAATACAAAGTATTGTACCATAGCAATGTTTCTCCTTAGCCAACAACGTTAAATAGTCATATTCTGATATTTTGAGGTCATTGACCTTTCATTGTTCTCAGAGTTCAAATCTAAAACCCTGTTTGTAATAAATAATCCTTGATTGCAAAATATAATGCATGTTCCATGCATTATCATCATGTGATTTATTGAAAAATGATGTCAAGCATCAATATTCTGAGATTTTAAGGTCATTGACCTCTGGAGGTCACCAGAGGTCAAATCTGACGTGCCTTTCGATCTTAAAATGAAACTGATGACATGTACTACCAGTGGTAGAAGTTTCATGCTTTAGTCAAAATTTGCACAATTATTCAGGTAATCCGCTCTACTATACATGCTATTTGAGTGTAAACAGTTTTAATGGTTATCTGAATTTTTTACAGCAAAAGAACTGTTTTTTTAGCAAAAAAGTAATATCTCACACTATCCAATGTTTTTCTTCTGGACAAATATGTGGTTGAGCTATGGCTGTCATTTTTATTTATTTAGAAATGATATTCTTAGGCCTGTATTTTGCTAAAGTTTCAACGATGAATACCAAAGTTAAGATAGAAAAAAATCTCTCCAAACATGGTCACCCACCTCAGGGGCAATAGTATCAATAGCATTGAAGTAAGTTCCTTTACCCCGTACCTAGCCCCGGGACAATTCAGCGCTCTGCTATCGCCCGTACAGAGCACGTAAACTTCTGCAATAGTCCTATGCCATGCATATAACAAGTGAAAAATATAATGTAACTTGAGTCAAGCATTGTCATCTTTTATTATAATTAGCTTATGTGGTTAAATGTTGTTTAAATCTTGGATCTGTCAAGTGCATAGCTTTGATAAAGAAAAACAAAATGTTACATTTTCATGTGTTACAATTGCCCCGTGCGTCTGTTACAATTGCCCCTGGACACGGGGCAATTGTAACACTCGACATCTTGTTTTGAAATGGTAATGGTTTCAAAATAACTTGTTGTACTTAACCCAAACCTATTCATATGTCAAGCTAAGATATGCATATTTCATTTTATTTAGTTTTAAGCAAGTATTTAGGAAAAAACTGTTACAATTATCCCCGGTCTCCCCTACACTGAAAACCTAATTGGGTAGACCGACTAGCTTTAAAGCTAGTCGTAGTGATGCCCAGACTGACTAGCTTTAAAGCTAGTCGGTCACGACGGACTAGCCTTCCTTTAACACAACCCGGTTATTACGGACTAGCTTTAACCCTAAAAAGACTGGGCTATTTTGACACACATAAAGACTGGGATAAAGATCTCGGCCATTGAGCTCGCGATCGCGCCGAAAATTGGCACGCGCGTTACCCGTGGCATCCTCTCCAAAACTGAAGAGTCATATTCTCCGAAAAATTTCATCACTAATTAATTATGCTAATTAATGCATAAAATCTAAGATTTGCTCTAATTAATTAAATAAAGCTCTAAAAGTGCTAATTTTTGGTTTACAGGCTCTTTGTAGGCTTCTGGTGAAATGTGAGTAAAAAAAAAATCTGTATCAAGATTTTTTTTTCTTATGTATTCTATTGTTTTTCAAATTTCTTATGTATTTCTTTGTTTTTCGACTTTTTGTTTTTTATTGTTTTTTCGATGGAAATCATTGGTGACACAATTTTAATCATAAACAACCTTAAATTAATTGATTTTAATCAGTTAAAGAAAAAATAATGATACATTTATGAATTTTGGCTAAAAACACAATTTGCATTGGAATTGTACACAAAATCACGTATTGGAGCAACTTTGGGTCTGACGCACAATTACAAAATGTTACGTAATTTCGGAACCGCGTACCCGGGCATCGCAAATTTGGTCTCAAAAGTTGCACGAGGCTTGAAAGAAAATAGTCATGAAGTTTCGGCGAAATTTTTTTCCGCGTTGCGAATTTATCGCGAAAAATGTCGAGGGGGGGGGGGCTGAATAAGCCCCCCCCCCCCCCCCCCCCCCAGTCTTTTTAGGGTTAAAACTCGTCCGTCTCTGAAAGCTAGTCCGTCAAGTTAGTCCATCATGACAGACTAGCTTTAAAGCTAGTCGGTCACGACAAACTAATTTTAAAGCTCGTCCGTCGTGACCGACTAGTTTGACGGACTAGCATAAAAGCTAGTCGTAGTGATGCCCAGACTGACGAGCTTTTGAGCAGGACTAGCTTTACAGCTAGTCGGTCATGGTGTAAAAGCTAGTCCGACGCGCTTTTCTGCTGCGATGTTCTTGCTGCTGTCTTGACAGACTAGCATGACGGACGAGGTTAATATGGCTTAACCAGCTTGTCAGAGATGTCAAATATGAAATATTAGAATACATTTTAAAGATACGATTGAAAAAAACATGCATTTTGTCACAAGAATTCGAGCAAAAACATTTTATTATGATGATATAAATCAGAAGACAGGAATTAATACAGAAGGCACAATTAGTTAACATTATGGCAATTATCAAATAATGGAGGCAAGGGCCCAGGGGTCGCCGCCATGGCTTGCATCATCATGACTTTTTGTTGTAAGCCTACCTGCTTTTGCATTTTCGGCCTATATACTTATTCTTGAGAGCTACTTCAGAATCCCAAAGTCGTGCCTCTAATCCAATATTCTTTACTTACAGATACAAGTAATTTAAAGAAAAGTGGCGCCTATATTTATCAAAAGAATTAAATTTCGATTTTCATAATTTAATGTGATTTTTATTAGCGTTGTAAATACACACAATTTATAAATTGATTTAGCAAGACATAATTTTTCGCGTTGGTGATTATAGCATTAATCTATGTGGAAAAAAAAAAACACGCTATCTTTGAACTGAAGCATAAGGAATTAAAAAAGCGTACTCACGCAGTCATGTCACTCAAAGGAGATCGCTATTATAATCAAAATCTTTACGGGGTATATGGTGTCTTCCCGTCTGTACAGTTTGCTCATTAAATAGAATTCACATACAAATAATGCAACTAATAGTGATGTCCTTTTCTCAATGCGCATTTTATTCAATCAATTGTACCACCTTCTATTCACTGTCGTTGCTAAGCCTATTCACCAGCAATAGAATAGACGGTTCATGGGTTCTACAGTAACGAAGTATTCAGTTAGCCTGTAATTAAAGAATGAAACAATATTTCTAGCCTACTCGTGAATGGCATACTTTTCATGATTGATGTTATGTCGGCAATCGTAAGCTCTCATATTGTCAAGCCACAACAACCTTTGTTTGAGAATGTTGATTGTATCCAACTTCTATTCACTGTTGTTGCTAAGCCGGGCATTCACCAGCAATCTGTAAGAAAATACCGGGTTTTTGAGTTCTATAGTAACAAGGTATTCAATTAGCCTGTAATTGGAGAATGCAGAACAATATTTGGAATCTACCGGTACTCGTGAATTTCATACTTGTCATAATACATGTTATGTCTCGTACGCGTTCAGATTGTCAAGCCAAAACAACCTTTGTTTCAGAATGTATCAACTTGATTATGCTCGGAAACAGAATAAATAGAGAAGGTACATTGAAACGACATTGCAACTATTTGTATCAAAAGCTAGTCAGTCATTTTAAGGGGTAAACTGTCCTACCTACCTACTTTTTTTTTACCTAGTCGGTCGCGTCGACCGACTAGCATCAAGCTTGACGGACTAACATGACAAACTAGCTTTAAAACTAGTCCGTCTTGACCGACTAGCTTTAAAGCTAGTCTGTCCATTGACGGACGAGGTTAGGTTTTCAGTGTATGCTCATAAAATGGCACTGTATTCTAAAGGCCTATATTTACACGCGCGCTCTTATCGACTGCCATTGATAAATAGGTTTACTTGAATGTTGCATTTTAAAGAATTTTGTATCTCAATGTACATTACAGACATAACAGATGAGAAGTTCGAATATCTGCACACCGCATCATTTACTAATACCAAAGGTACGAAATCTTTCACAGATGTTGAGGTGGCAAAATTAAAAATGTTCAAATCTATTATATTATTATAATTGTTAATTATACATAATAGGACCTTGTTTCATTGTCTACCATATTTCAACGGAACATATTATAAGAATATCTTTGTTGGTCAATAATGGATTTTACATCGACGTGTCATTTTTGTTGTTATTGCTTTGCTTTTTTATTGTCTCTGGACGGTTGAGGCATATCAGATAAAACTGTATCAACTCTGCACACAACATCCGTGTCACCTACTAAACGTAATTTATTAATATGTGCTAATTATGTCTAAAATAAAAAATTTAATATTCGTTTGATCTTTCTTTTTTTAAAGAGCTAAATGACTTTATCTTCTTGAAAATCTCACTTTACATTTTAGTGGTGGACGATGGAACATTGACCACCTTTTACACTGCACCCCAATCAACAACTGAAGGTAATAATAATTATGTAGACTCTTTCATGTCAGATATAAGGCATTTCATATTCGTTTGACCTTATTTCATTATACACGGCTCATATTGTAACTTTTTCAATCCCTCTTTACATTATAGTAATGACGGATGAGACATTTGCAACTCTACACACAACACCAATTTCTACTTCTGAAGGTGATGAATTGAATTTCATATCAGATATTATAAATTTCATATTTGTTTGACCTTATTTGAAAAAAAAAACGGCTCAATCTCACCTTAATCAGTCTCTTTATACATTTCAGTTATACTGGATGATACCGTGGCAACTCTGCATACGATACCCGTGTCTAATTCTGAAGGTAAATATGTTATACTAGCTGTAGTTTATGTCTTCTATAAAAAAAAAAAAAATTAAAAAAATGATAAAATAAAAAAATAAAAAAAAAAAAACAATCATATTCGTTTGACTTTATTGCGCAATACATTTTTTTTTAAATGTCACTATACATTGCAGTAATAGCGGCTGAGATCATGACGCCTCTTCATTTGACATCCTTATCTATACTTATCTATACAAACATAAACGCATTTCTTCAAATGGTATATTCAACTCTATCATAATAAATCTAACGGTTGACTGATTTTATTTTATAGAACGTAGTTCACATTTTATCATTTTAAAACCTCACTTTATATTCTGGAGATGCTGATTAAGACAATAAAAACTGTGTCTGTATCCGTATCAACTACGAAATTTGATCTATCATATGATTATTTTCAATTCTAATATAAAACCTTTCATATTCGTTTGATCTTATTTCATAACACATTGCTCATATCGCATCAATTTTAATCTCATTTTACATTTCAGTTACACCTGATGAAAAATTAACAATTCTGCAGATGAGATCAGTATCAACTACTGAAGGTAATTACACTGTAAAAAATAATACAGCAAAGTGATGTCAGCAGAGTAGCCATGCAAAAATGTAATTTAAAATAACAGTTTTGCTGTAATTTTCTCCTCTAAGAATTAATGAAAGAGAAGAAAAAAAATCATAAGATTTCTATACCTTACACAGATGGTTAAAACGGAACAAATGTGTTACTCTTGATGAATATTTTGTATTTCTCATGTAATTATTTGGCAGGAGAAATTTATACAACAAACTGTTTTTTTTATATAGTTTTTATGGCGACTCTGCTGACAAGCAGATTTGCTGTAAAAATACAAATATTTTTTACAGTGTAATTATTTGCCTTATTTAATTTTTATTATAGTTAATTTTATATTCACTTCATTTTATATCATGATATGTGGTTCATCTTTTTCAATCTCACTTTCATTTCAGGAATAGAGGGGTGGCAACATGGTAGCTTCTACATACAACATCTATATCTACAGTGTAAAAAAATATTTGTATTTTTACAGCAAATCTGCTGTCAGCAGAGTCGCCATAAAAAAAATGGAATTCAAAAAACAGTTTTTGTTGTAAATTTCTCCTGCAAATAATAACATGAGAAATACAAAATATACATAGGAGTAACACTTTGTTCCGTTTTAACCAATACGTACGCTATAAAACTCTAATGATATTTTCCCTTCTCTTTCATCAATTCTTAAGGGAGAAATTTACAAACAACTGTTTTTTAATTACATTTTTGTATGGCGACTCTGTGACATCACTTTGCTGTATTTTTTTTTTACAGTGTGGCTACTATACACTGTAAAAAATATTTGTATTTTACAGGAAGTCTGCTGTCAGCAGATCGCCATAAAAAAAAATGTAATTTTAAAACAATTTTGTTGTAAATTTCTTCCTGCAAATATATTACGTGAGAAATACAAATATACATCAGAAGTAACACATTTGTTCCGTTTAACCAAATATGTAAGCTATAGAACTCTAATGATTTTTTATCTTTCTCTTTCTTTAATTATTGGAGGAGAAATTCAACAACAAAACTGTTATTTAAATTACACCTTTGTGTGGCGACTCTGCTGACATCACTTTTCTATACTTTTTTGTATTTTTTTTTATTTTTTTATTTTTTTACAGTGTAGGTAGTTATGATCTTTTTTCTTGGGGGGGGGGGGGTTATTATTATACGTTTGACATTATTTAACAAACTATTCATGTCGTTGACTTTTTTTTTCAATTCAACTTCAAATTGAAGTGATACCGGGATGAGGCACTGAGAAATGTGGACAGTCCTCTGTTTCAACTAATGAAGGTAATATAAATAGAGACTAGCAATTGTCTAATGATATAATAACTTTTACACTGACTGTGCATGCTTAAACTTATTTTATAATACACTTTATATTGCAGTAAGATCAGATGAAGACCATGACGATATTGCACACTACATTCCGTATCATCTAGTGAAGGTAGTTCCTTGTATAAACTATTTCAGACATGTTCCTATCAGAAATTTAAGGTTTGTTGGACCTTATTTAAAAGTTCGCGGATAATATAATATCTTCAACAATCTATTTTTTAATTATTCAGTAATGCTTTATTATACCATGAATACTCTGCACACGGCACCCTGTGCTAAAGTGCATGTCTTCTATAAGAAAATTTCATATTCATTTAGCCAATTCATAAAAAGTTTTTCATTTTTTTTTTTTTTTTTTTTTTTTTTTTTAAATCTTATTTGACATTGCAGTAATACCGGATGAGACTAGGATAACACTGCACACAATACACGGATCAACCACTGAAGGTAATTCATTATCATTAATTCATAAGATTTTCATTTTTTGTTTACCTTATTTAATAATTCGCGGTTTATTTCGTATCTTTTCAATCTTACTTTCCATTTTAGTAATACCTAATGAGACCACGACAACAATGCACACAGCACCCGTATCAACTAGTGAAGGTAACTCCTTGTTTAATTATTTCATGTCTCTTATAAGAAGTTTATTATTTGTTGGACCTTATTTAATATTTCGCGGTTTATGTTGTATCTTTTTTCAATCTTACTTTACATTTCAATAATACCTGATGACACCCTGATAACTCTGCACGAAACACCCGTATCCAGAACTGAAGGTAATTCATTATTATTTTAATTTATATAGAATTTAACGTTTGTTGGACTTTATTTGATAATTCACGGTATATATTGTTTCTTTTTCAATCTTATTTTACATTGCAGTAATACCTGATGACACCCTGATAACTCTGCACGAAACACCCGTATCAACGACTGAAGGTAATTCATTATTATTTTAATTTATATAGAATTTAACGCTTGTTGGACCTTATTTGATAATTCACGGTATATATTGTTTCTTTTTCAATCTTAATTTACATTGCAGTAATACCTGATTACACTCTGATTGCTCTGCACACAACACCCGTATCATCTTCTGAAGGTAATTCCTTGCATAATTTTTTTGTATGTCTCTTATAAGAAATTTAATATATTTTACATTATTTTGATAATTCGCGGTATATGTTTTTTTTAAATCTTGCTTAACATTGCAGTAATATCTGATGAGACGATGATAACACTGCACACAACACGTGTATCAACTTTTGAAGATAATTCATTATTATTAATTTATATAAAATGTAACGTTTGTTGGACCTTATTTGATAAATTACGGTATTGCAGTAATACTTGATGACACTCTGATAACTCTGCACACAACACCCGTATCAACAACTGAAAGTAGTTCATCATATGAATTATTTAATGTCTTTTATAAGAAATGTAATGTTTTTTTGCACCTTATTTGACTTTTCACGGTTTATACTGTATCCTATTCAATCTTATAATACTGGATGATACTATTAAATCTCTGCATATGACACCCGTATCAATTACTGAAGGTAATTCATTATATGAGTCTCTTATAAGAAATGTAAGGTTTGCTGGACCTTATTTGATAATTCACTCTTCATATCGATGTTTTTGGGTTTTTTTTCAATCTCACTTTATACCACCGTAATGGGGCGATCACAGTACCATCTGCGGGATCCAGACGGCGTACTGTATCAGTCGTTTTGATAAATTCTGTTTGAGCTGCACGCGATTTTTATTTTCCGAACCGTTTACATATTAATTACTAAAAATAAGCCTTGAACGTGCACTAATATATCCTAGTTTGATTCATTTGAATTACAAATCAAGTTGTCGGTATCAGTAATACTAGCCGAGTGGTATGAGGAACAGCCTCTCATCCAGAGGACTTTACTTCGACTCCCAAGAATTTTGTTTTATTTTGTTTATTTATTTATTTATTTTTTTTTTAGAAGATCTAAATGGATAGATCTTACATGAATAAATAAAATCCATCCATAAAACCGATAGTTCAGAGACGAATTTTGCTCGAACATATTATTTTCATTTTGTACACCCATGCATTACACCCATTAGGAGAGAAATTACACTCATTTGAAAGTGATATTGATGGTCCATCCCTTTAAAAAAAATGTCCTGTGGTATTCCTATGGTATTTCTGAATTTTCTGTGGTATTCATTTGGTATTTCTGAATGTCCTGTGGTATTCCTATGGTAATTCTATGGTACAGTAAAATACCATAGAAATACCATAGGAAAATACCACACAGGAAAAGGGTACCATAAGAATACCATACAGCAGTGCTGTGGTATTTGGCACAAATACCATTTGTATGGTATCGCTGTATGTTTTTTTGGCAGAAATACCATATGTATGGTATTGCTCTATGGTTTTTTGGCAGAAATACCATATGTATGGTATTGCTGTATGGTTTTTTGGCAGAACTTATGGTATTGCTCTATGGTTTTTTGG
>CALNVZ010003429.1:9894729-9916668 GCA_940671915.1 Paracentrotus lividus
AGCTCATTTGCTTAATTAGCACATGAAAACAATAAAATCACAAAAGAAAACGATTCTCATTGCTTAGCTACATCATTCAACTTTATTTTCAAAAAAAAAAAATTGATGTAATCAGATATTTGGTGAGGCTGTTATATGCAAATAATGACGTCATCGTAAATTGTCCGGTATTCCCTGCAGTGTAGGAAATACCGGACAGTATGTTTTTACCCTTTCTTTAGTATAAAGATCTGTCTGGAAGCACTGATTTGAATGTAAACCATCAACTTAACATGTTTGTATTGATTCTTTATAACATTATTCATTTTTAGAAGATTATATGCATTTTACTACAAAATACTCAGAATAACTTTATATCTCATGTAGATCATGACATATCAAAATAATAATAAAGAGAAATAGACATTCCAAAATTGTCAAACAATGTAATAGATAAATATCAAACATTATATATGCAACTTACTATTTGATCTACATGCTTTAGAACTCAACCCGGAAGTAAAACAAACAACCGTCCATGTGGTGTCCGGTATTCCCTACACAAAAAAAATGACTGACTAGCACTTTTCAACACACTACCACCCCAATACACAGGCTTTTTACAGTGCATACCCGCCATACACGTTTGGCCCACCCTCCACACATGTCCATAATGCATGAAATAGAGGTCATGCCCCATTTCTATTTTTATACCATCACATTCTCTAAAATGTCAATTTTTACATCAGGCCATTTTTCAGGCTGCAAATTTTCCTACCTTGACAGATTGTGGTAGTTTTCTCGGAGATTTCTCACTTGTTGTTGTCGAATACAGCATTCAACCTTCCCAGACAGACCACCTGACCAATAGTTGCCGGTATTTCAACTCAATATGTTGGCAGCTAAGGCTGGACATGTGATGACCGTCCGGTATTCCGTACTGTCCGGTATTCCCTACGGGTACCCTATGTTTGTAATCCCTTTTTGAATATGGTCACTTTTTATAACGATGCGGACCTGAAAACAAATATTTAAAAGTTTATTCCCATCACATTTAGACAAGTGGGCAAATACAAAATCTATTCAAAATACTAAGAAAATAAAAACAAAATGTGAAGCTTTAAAAATCAAGGGGAAACGTCCCCCTGATTGCCGCCAATTTTGGAGGGGAATTAATTATACACTAGATACACGTTGAAACAAATAAAGGAATAAATGAATATAGGGACCTGAAGAAGAATTATTAGTTTAATTATTGTCTGGGGTGTTTGTTTTTTTTTGCAAGCGAAGCGCGAGCCGAAAATGTTGCTTTTTAATGACCTGAACCTGGTACATTTTACGCACACTGTGCATATATATGTTGTTAAGCTCTAAAAATCGAGGGTGGACGATCCCTCCAGAAAGCAAAAATCGAGGGGGTGGGGATGGAACTCGATCGTCCCCCCGTCCACCCAGGATCGCCGCCATGCAATACTTATCGTTGTGTGGTATTGCCAAAGGATTTTTTTTTTTCCTAAGGGATAGTTTCTTACAGGAATTGACTAAGTGGTTTTTGACCAAGTCGACTGGATTAGACGAAATGGGTATTAATTAGACCAAATGGTAATTTGACAAACTGATTGAAGACAAATATCCAACACGGATGAAACCAAACGGGCATTAATCAAAGCGGATTGATGGTAGTGTACTGCTGAAGTTTGGTAGTCGAATGGTATTCGTGTGGTACTTCATGTGGTACTATGGTAATTAGCTCATTTGCATACAATGTTTTTGTATGCACAAATCAGTATTTTTGTGAAGCTTACCTCATTAACTAGTAATTCAATGCATATTAATAATTTCCTTTTAGGGAAATATATTTCCTAAACACAAAGTAACATCAAGAGCGATAGTTTTGACATTTGCATTGTTATCAAGAAATATAGAAAATAACTAACTGTGGCACAAAATATTTTTGCTAGATAGTGGTATATATACCAGTGCATGGCATCCTGGTTTGTATGCAGCAGTCCTGTGATAACGGCGTGTGGTATCCGTGTATTAACGGCGAGTGGTGTTCCGGTCGTAACGGTATGTGGTAATCTTGGTACCTTTGTGTATTGCTGTGGGCATACTTAGTAACTCCATGCTGTGGGGTACTATTTTGGCTGTATGGTACTGCTGTATGGTACTTCTGTATGGTATTTGTGCCAAAATACAATAGGAAATCCTGTGGTATTTGTGCCAAAAAAAAAACATACGAAACTTGTAGTATTTGTGCCAAAAAACCATAAAAAAAATCCTGTGGTATTTGTGCCAAAAAACCATAGGAAACCCTGTGGTATTTTGGCTGTATGGTACTGCTGTATGGTATTTTATGTGATATTTGTGCCAAAAATACCATAGGAAAATCCTGTGGTATTTTGTATGGTATCGTTGTGTGGTACCACAGGATATTTTTGTAAGGGATGTATTGGGAAACGATATGAGATGCTTAGTCCTAGATAAACATCTACCAAAGTATATATATATATATATATATAAATAAACAAAAGTATATTTCAGGCCAGAGTTTGAGATCTGACCCTAGACAGTATAGCCTTCTCGTATAGTCTCATCAAGAACCTTTAAGGGGCCCTAGCGGTGGCCGAAGGAAAGTCGCACGGGAACCTTATTGTAAAAGGCCTGTCAATATTTTATTTGGAGGATTCACTGAAAAATCACGGGCGTAGCCCGCTCGGACACCGGCAGAAATCTATACGGCTACCGGCAGAAACCCGCTCGGGTCCCATTGGTGTTTCCAAAGGTTTTCTACGGCCTGCCGGGTTGAGAAAAACGCCGGGAAACTTGAGAGCACACACTCGATCTTCCCGGCTCCCCTACATTTAAAGACCGTTGACGGAGTAAATACAACCTTACATCGATTGAACGCTAAGTAGGCGACCATACAGACGCACGCGCTCATCAAATTTCAATTTCCGCGCGTGCGTCAATAGGGCAATTAACGTAAACACATAACAAAACATACGTCTTTAGAATCCTCCAAAGCTCGTCGAAAAGGTCAAAACCCTTTTTATTTGTTCACATGTTCTGAAAGTTTATGACATAGTAAATATAATCCACTTATAAAATGTGGGGTCTAAGCAATAAAACATCGGCATATTCTCATGCAAACCCAAAATTTCATTTTTTTTTTCCAATCCAAATTTCAATCCAAATTTAGTTATTATCAGCATAAATATTGGTTGATTTTCTCCCAAATGCTTTTCATGTTAGGGCTGAGAAAGTTCCCAAAAAGTCGAATTGTAAAATGTAATTAAATGTAAAATTCATCACATTACACAATTCATTTTCTCTTTTATTCAAAAAGTTTATTTCACTATCTCTTTCCGTTTCATTTTTGTTCTCTCTCTCCTGTAGCCAATTGCTGCATACTTTTTTTTACATTACACATACATATCAGTACATACCAATAATTGAGTTTGGTCAACCTTTTTGGTGATCAGCATGTTACTAACATCTGGACTATTAGGAAAGTTTGACATTTTGAGTAATTTGGTAGTCCAGGGGTATTTTATTGACAGATTTACGAAAAACACCATGTTCATAATTATTCATACCCTAGGGGTACCCAGTTCAATTTCTTATCAAATAACCAGAGGCACACTGTTATTTACTTCAATAAACATCTGAAATAATTTTTGCAAGAGTCTATAGTCGTTCTTCATGGCTTCTGTGGGTGTCCTGTGGAAAACTTCCAGGCTGAGTCAGGTTGCATGGTTTTACGGTTAAAACACATAAAATAAAACTTAGCCCGTTTTTGCCAGACCTCATGCGTCTTCGTAACTTCCTGCTGATAATGAATATACAATGCTCGTTTGTAAGACGTCCTAGCAAATCTTTAGAACGATTTAAGAACGGCAATTTCGTTTGTAGTACGTCCATCTCGTTTAAGGTACGTTTCCACCCCGTTAAATTTTAGGACGAGATGGGCGCCCGATTTTTTTTAACACTTTTTTGAAAATCCGACCGAGCTAGTCCATGAAGTTCGTAAACAGATCGTAAGAAGTATTTACTACGTCCACTCAGTTTACACACAGACTATGCCCGTTCGGCAAAAATTTGCAAGGACGTAGTAGGAACGACCTCAGTGTGACGGGGGTATTGGTTCCTTTGCCTCTCCTTAATCCCTTCTTTGTTTCCTCTTACCTCCTCTTCCAGCTTATCATTTATTCCAGTATTTTTGTTTTATGTCACGTTTCTCCGTGCTTTTTGATTGACTGTCCTCCCCATACTTGTTATATCACCTAATGTTGCTTTCTTTGCTCTCTCTCTCTCTCTCTCTCTAGGCTTCCCTATACATGCTATACTTCCCTCTTTATAGCAGTGTTTGATTCTGCTAGATCGAATGCTCTGGGGAGCATTTCATCAAAGGACTTGTCGGACATTTTATCCGACAAATTTGCTCTCAGCCAATCAGATGCAAGCATTTCAGTAGCTTCTAACAGTTTGTCGGATAAAACGTCCGACAAGTCCTTTGATGAAATGCCCCCCAGGTTCCTTTTGACTTTTGTTTTCTCTGTACTAGCTCTCTTTTATTGGATAAGCAATTTCAGCAGCTCCATGCTCCAAATTTTATTGTCCGGAAAGGATATTTATTTTGCCCCTTTTCTCGTAGGCCGGCAGCCGCTGAGCAGCGCCAGAAGGACATTGCTCTATCCCCCTCTTGTTGAACGCCAAACAGGGAAGCAGCAACTACCATTTTTTAATGTCTTTTGGTATGACGCGGCGGGGGTCGAACCCATGACCTCCCGATTATGAGGCGGACGCTCTATCCACTGAGCCAACACATCGTGTGGTTCTCTTTTTTGAAAAAATAATTGTGAGCACGTTCGATTTTCCGTCATTCATGAGACGTCGCGGCGACGCAGGAGATATCTCTGCTACTCCATGGCATCCGCATGTTCGCATCTTTGTTTTATCGGTGATACTACATTTGCTCCTACAAGAATTGCTCCGGGATTTATTTGTCTAAGATGTACGTATAGGGTAAGGTTGCAATAGGGTTTTCAGGCTTAGGATAATTTATAGTGTGCAGTCGGGTTGAAGTTAGTAACTCGATTAGTGTATGCCTTTCCAGCGGAGCAGTTAATTGTCGCCGGAGCAATTGTCATTGAATCGTTTTATCATCTGCTAACGTGGAAAGATTTTCGACGCAATTATCGTGTATACGAAAATCCCAACATAGTAGGTGACGTGAATAACCGAATCGAAAGCCGAAATATACGGTTATAAATTGAATACAATGACTTTTAGAAGATAATGGTATGCCTCTGGGGAATTATGAGTAAAATACTCCAGTTTATACTATGGATTCGAAGGTGATTTTATCGAATTCCACCAGTCTGCGAACCATAGATGGACGTCCACTAGATATTTCTTTAATAATAGTTTCGGCACAATTTGAGGCGATTATGGCTCACTATGGCCCGTATTCTAAACGGAACATTGAGTTTGTAGGAGTTGGAAGTTTGTGCAGTGGTATTGTTGCAACCCTTTTGTCTGATGCTCATACAATGGATAGCACAATAGCACCGCATATACCTCCGACTCATACAAACTCAGTCTACGGTTTAGACACGTATGTTCCAACCGCTCGTTTCGAGGGCGCATCCATGTTGAAATGTTATAATTAGCATAACCATGAACCGATTCCGTGAACCTCCGTGAACTTTGTGAACTTTGCCCGCTGTAATTAGCTCCTCCCGTTCGTTAATGAGCAAGGAAACCCCTCAAAATATGTTGTTTTCCAGTGTGCGCGCCCGGGTGCGCAAATACAAATTAATATTTAGGAGAAGATATGAATGAAGCTCGTTCAATTAAAGTTAATTATTCCTCACAAAACTGACCCAAAATGATTATTTTCCAACAAAAAAAAGCTTGTAAGATTTTTGAATATTTATGAATAATATTTTATTTTCTCATGTTTTTTCCTTTTCGCATTTTTACAGTTTTACCGACCTTTATATTTACAAACTGTGATATATTTTTTATAATTTCCATAATTTCCAGGAGATGAATATGAAATATGTATATATACGGAAAGCGCTATTTAAATTTTGTTGAAAATTACCTGTTTTCTGGAGCTTCGAACATCAACGTTTTCGTGGTCATCTCCCGGAAATGATGGAAATTATATATTAAAGAAATGTATATCACAGTATTTATAATAAAGGTAGGTAAAGCTGTAAAAATTCAAAAAGGAAAAAAAAAAGAAATAAAATATATTCATAACGAACAAAATTTTTACAAACTTTTTCTTGTTGGAAATAACTTTAGGTCAGTTTTGTGAGAAATAAGTAACCTCAATTGAACGAGCTTGGTTTATATCTTCTTTATATATTTTGTATTTGCGCACCCGGCGTAGCGCGCACACTGGAAAAAAAAAATATTTTGAGAGGTGTCCTTGCTCATTAACGAAGAGGAGGAGCTAATTACAAGTTCACAGACGTTCACGGAACCGGTTCAGAAATGGCACCCCCCCCCCCCCCGAGCAAACATAGACCTTCGGCTTAAATCCATCTTGAAGGATTTTAAAGGTGGTGTATAGTTTCGGGAGAAAGAAAAATTAATTTTGATTCCCATTAAGATAAACTATGAAAGGTTGAATCCAAGAACTATAAAAAGCAAATTATAGTACTTGAAATCTCGTTTAATGTCTGTATTTCATAATATAAGGATAAAAAAGATAAGTCGGGACCCGTCTCAGGTTAGCGCTCACGTGGAAAACCAATGGGGATTCTCTTGTGTGGGTGATACACACAGATCGTTCGCACTAATTCACGCCGTAACCTCCGGCGTGCGAATCTGTCAGCAGAGTCTAAACGGCAGTTAATTACGCCTTATTCAAACAATTTCAATGAAATTCATCGGAAATAATGAAAGGAATGTCACAAGATCTCTCACACATATCTTTTAGTGCAATGTGGACAACATGTATTTACATTTGATCGGTTTTGTGCCAATTCCTTTTTTTCCAAAACTATACACCAGGTTTAAGAAAAATTTATTTGAAGTTTTTTTTTCTAAAAAAAAAAAATAATAAATAATAATTTTAAATACGAGCACGAAGAGCGATCGAATTTCCCCTCTATCTTACGACCAGAAAGCATTGAAACTTAGGGGGCCGTCACACTGAGGTAGTTATAACGTTCAATAACGTTCTTGCCCGTTCTTCAAAAAAATGCTGAACGGGCTTTGGTCGGGTTGGAATTTGAAAAATAATTTCTTGAATACGATACTAGCAGTTCATAAATAGTTCTCGTTACGTCAATTCCGTCTTTATCGCGTCCGCAATACGTTGTTACTCCAGTTCAGAACGAGTAAACGGCTCGTTCACTCTATACGTTCGTAGCACGTCCAAACCGTCACTAAAAGTGCCTATACGTAGCATGATAAAAGTTAGGTACCATGTTCGTAGTACGTCCTTTCGTTCAGAGTAAGTCCTACCCGTTTAAGGAACGTTGTCACTACGTTTAATTTTAGAACTGGAAGCCAGTACGATTTTTTTTTAACATGTTAAAAAAAATCGGAATGCCTTTCCGTTCTCTCCGTTCGGGCCCGTTCGCCAAGTTCGTAAACAGATTGTAAACGGTCTGTACTAGATTCTAAAAGGTCTGTACTACGTTCAGCCGTGTGTAAACAGACTGAGCCCGTTCACCAAGAACTACCAAGAACGCAGTGAGAAACTAGTCAGTGTGACGGGAATTATGACATGCCGTTCTGTTTAAAAATTGAAACGTATTGCTATCCAAGCCCGTGCTATAAAGTCCTGAGTAGATTGAAATACGTCTCAAATACGTCCACTCCGTGTGTACATTGATTAAGCCCGTTCTGTAATAATTTCAATAACATGGTAGGAAATTGTTCAGTGTGATAGTAGTATAAGCGAATAGATCAGCTGTTTAATTGCCACACATTAATTGTTACAATTACAGAAATCTCACAACTTTTAGAATAAATACGAAAAACGGCCATTGGTCCGAAAAGAACGCGTACATTTGACCTAATTTTTTCTGGATTAAGATGAACAACGTTTGTATACAGTCCTCAATACGTCCATCACGTCTCTGCCTCGTTTGCAGTCCGTTTGTATCTTGTTAAAATCGGGCGAAAATGACCGTTTCCACGAAACAGAGCCCGTCTGAAACAATCCAAACCCGTCCCCAGTTAGTTGCAACCCGTTCTTAGTCAGTTCCAACTCGTTTCCAATGCGTTTCGTCCCGACCTAACTGGTTCTGGGGTGTTTCCATTACCTGCTACCCTGCTACACTTCCAATTTCTGCTATACACCTTTTTCAATTTGGACTCGACCATTTATCCCTTTTCTGTGATTGGCTATTTTGCTCATGAATATATATATCGCCACCTTTCCTGATAAATGTATTTGCATATTAAAGGAATGTAATTTTGTGTGCGTGTACAGTGTACTCTGTGTGGCGATAAACGTCACGCGAAAAATACGATACGAACTCGTAGGATTTTTACTGCCAAATCCTTGATCTGTAAACGCTTTTCTTTCTTTTATTCTATATTTATCATTTCATCATTATCTGTTAATGATAAGGGCCGTCTAGATGCTTTCGATCGTTCTTAAATGTTGATTTCGGGAGACGTACATATGGTACTACAAAATACCAAGGTTTGTTGCCTGAGAAGCGACAGCGCAGTTAGCAGCGTCACGAGCTCTTCATTTGAAAGTCGTGAGTTCAAATCCGAAAACCAACGGATTTTTTTCTTCTCTCTTCTTCTTGAGTTTGATTTTCTGACAGTCATTGACTGTCATTCACTTATTGAAAAACAGAAAAACAACCTAAAAATAAGATTTTTTTTTTCTTAAAGATAATCAGTGTAGCCTAAAGTGGCAGATACACGATTTTCTAGAGAGTTAGCCTATGGGAACAACTTTTTTTCAACACCCCCCCCCAAAAAAAAAAAAATATATATATTTATTATATTACGCTAGTCATAACAAAGTTGATAATTACTATCATATGAGTGTAATGATATGAATAATTACAATAATAATAATTATTATTAGTATATAAATAAATGGCTTAGATTAGAAATGGTGGTGAACTATTTTTTTTTTTTTTTTTTTTTTTTTTATATATTTATTTCTTCTTTTTTTGGGGGGGGGGTGTTGAAAAAATCTTGTAGCTACCACTTTAGCTACACTGATTTTCTTTAAGAAAAAAAATAATCTTATTTTTAGGTTGTTTTTTCTGTTTTTCAATAAGTGAATGACAGTCAATGACTGTCAGAAAATCAAACTCAAGAAGAAGAAGAAGAAAAAAAAATCCGTCGGTTTTCGGATTTGAACTCACGACTTTCAAATGAAGAGCTCGTGACGCTGCTAACTGCGCTGTTCGCTTCTCAGGCAACAAACCTTGGTATTTGTGGTACCATATGTACGTCTCCCGAAATCAACATTTAAGAACGATCGAAAGCATCTAGACGGCCCTTATTATTAACAGATAATGATGAAAATGATAAATATAGAATAAAGAGAAGAAAAGCGTTTACAGATCAAGATTTGGCAGTAAAATCCTACGAGGTCGTATCGTATTTTTCGCGTGACGTTTATCGCCACACAGAGTACACGCACACAAAATTACATTCCTTCTTATGCAAATACATTTATCAGGAAAGGTGGCGATATATATATTCATGAGCAAATAGCCAATCACAGAAAAGGGATAAATGGTCGAGTCCAATCGAAAAAGGTGTATAGCAAGAAATTGGAAGTGTAGCAGGGTAGCAGGTAATGGAAACACCCCTGGTTCTGGGTCGTTTTTTAATCCGTCAAAATCCGTTCTTACTCATTCTTACTTTGACCAAACGGCCTCCAGAAAGTTCGTCTCGTTCTTACTTCGTCATTATCCGTGGCTAGAACGTGTTGAACGCATATGCGTGCCCGTTTTCCATAAAAAACCTAGCCCGTTTTTGCCAGACTTATGCGTCTTCGTAACTTCAAGCTGATAATGAATATACAATGCTCGTTTGTAAGACGTCCTAGCACATCTTTAGAACGATTTAAGTACGGCAATTTCGTGTTAGTACGTCCATCTCGTTTTAGGTACGTTGCCACCCCGTTAAATTTTAGGACGAGATGGGCGCCCAATTTTTTTAACACTTTTTTGAAAATCCGACCGAGCTAGTCCATGAAGTTCGTAAACAGATCGTAAGAAGTATTTACTACGTCCACTCAGTTTACACACAGACTATGCCCGTTCGGCAAAATTTGCAAGGACGTAGTAGGAACGAGCTCAGTGTGACGGGGGTACAAGAGGTTTCAATTTTGTTTAGCTCCTCATCCGAATATCATAACGGGAAATTGTAATTTGTCCATCAAAACGATTTGAAAGCAAGTCATACAAAATCATTCGAAATTTGACCATCAAGTAATGTGTAATCGAACCAATGTAAATTGATACTAGAGACCAGGAGGGTATTTCATCAAAGGACTTGTCGGACATTTTATCCGACAAATTTGCTCTTAGCCAATCAGATGGAAGCATTTCAATAGCTTATAACAGTTTGTCGGACAAGTCCTTTCATGAAACGACCCTCTGAAGTTTAGGACCAAGTTGGCCTCCATAATTTAAAGATCAATTTGTTGCCCAGCAACGAGTGCTGCCTAGTAAGTTTACATGTGAAAGAAAAATGAATTTGTATCTATATATCTATAGGCCTATATAATTCTGCTTCCCTCTCTAAGTTTAAGATAAATTTGGCGCCCCTAAATTTAAGCTCAATATGGCGCCATACATGCATATTTTATGTCAATTTTAATGTCCATTTTTGTTTTAATCAATGTGGTGCCCTTTAGTTTCAGGTCAATATGAAATGCAAAAAATGTAATGTGTAATTAAAAAAATGTATAAATGTATTGATGGTATCCCATAATATAAATTCTCGTTAGTGGAAAAACAAAAGCGAGCGCGAAGCGCGAGCGAACATTTTGCAATGTAAATACATACCAGGAGGCATGGAATTTTATAATTTTGCTCTCTCTAGATATAGATCATAGTTAAAAGAATTGCAATTTGTTGCCCCCGTAGTTTAATGCCAATTCCACACACTTCCATAAGTCGATTTGACGCCCCTATGTTTGAGCTAAATTTGGCGCCCCTACGTGTAAGGTCGATTTGGCCCCCCCCCCCTCTAATTTTAAATTCGATTGGGAGACCCATAAATTCAAGGTCGATCTAACGCCCCTAAGTTTAAGCTTAATATGGCGCCCCTACCTGTAAGCTCTATTTGGCGCCCACGTAGTTTAATGTCGATTTGGCGCCCCCTTAATTTAAGATCGATTTTACGCCCCTACGTTTAAGCTCAATTTGGCGCCCCTGTAGTTGAATGTCGATTTGCCGCCCCCTAAATTTTAAGGTCGACTTGACGCCCCTCAGTTTAAAGTAGACAACTGGAGAGTCAAAACTGCTTTTAATTGCAACCAAACTCATATTATAGTGCAACGAAAAATCTTTACTGATTCAGAATATCTAAACCCCTTGTCAATATCTGTTTTAGATTGGGAGTTATCACCTTTCAAAGAAGGGCCCCCATTTTCAGGCTTCAGCGGTACCCTGCAAGGGCGTCGAGATTATGACGTCACAGCGTGGGCACCCGTACTGTGTCCACTGTATGCACGTATCCTGTACTGTGCTATATTGCGTACATTGCACATTCTGATTCTTGAAAACTTTCTTTTTCTAATCTCATGCTTCACCCCAGGCCCTGACTAATTGGTCAAAAGTGATATATCTGGCCAACTGTTCCTCTATCATTTGTCTATATATTTAAGTTAATCCGTTCTAATAATGTATTCTTTTTTCATCATATTAAAATATAATTAAAATAGGCCTATCCTCAGCACGAGAGTGAGTAAAAAAAGATAATAAAACAAAATGACATTGTTTTCATTGTGGACTGTTCAAATCCCACTTTTAGTTTTGTTGTCATGACAAATTATTATAACGAGTAATCCTATATATCAATATTGTAAGGTTATCATAATCTTGAAATTGTTCATTTGGTTTTGTAAGTCTTTATATTACTGTGCAGATCCTGAGATACTTTCATCCGTTAGCTATAACAATAATTCGTCCAATTAAACTTTCGGATGGAATAGCTCCTTAGTTCTTCAGTTACAGTATATGTGAACTATTTTTCATGGTCTTAGATATTGTTCAGAATGAAATAACATTTTATTTTGTAGATTCGACCTTGTTGCAATGGATTGAGAGATTTCGCATTCGTGATAAAAGCAGCAGTCTTACGAAGAGACGACTGCATATTCCATCTGCTCCTGACGGACCGATATACACTACCCCATCCCGTTGCGTGTGTAAGAATTAAGCCAAACTAAATTAGTAGACCGTAAATATTGCAAACAAATCAATGCTACATATTGATATATATTCGTCTTTCAAATTATTGATTTATTAATGATTCTGTTTTATCTATTACTCTAGTGATTTTATTTTAAGGCTCTTTTGGATTTTAGCCATTGAATTTCGATAAATAAAGAATTGAATTTTGGAGAAATGTGACATGACCACCTTGTCAAACTATGATGGTAGTGTTGTTGGAAAGTCATGAGCGTGGCATGATTATATTTTGCTCTAAAACCTTATTTGGAGGATTCAGATTAAACAGAAAAATCATATTAAAATCAGTATAGATTCAACACAGAATAAGTTCTTCTTAAGAATGAAGTCACTATAAAATTTACGTTGAATTTTAAGCATTATATCTCCGAATGTCAATGGGCTTAACCACAACAACAACGGCCGCACCGTTCACGGCCCTCGTGAGAGATGAGCAAGGCAATTCGTGCTTTACCGTGATTGCAAACTCTTAAAAATCTGTCGCAGCAAGTTCAAACTACAAAATAATCACATCATTAACAAATATCTCAACACGATATTCTAAGGATATACAACCCTGTATGATTTGTCCAATGTGTGTAATTCGTTGATTAAAAAAGCCATTTTAATCCGAGACACAGCAGCTATAGCAATAGTACAGTGCGAGCAAATCTGTTTACGTATTAATGCATACAGTACTGCATTACATGCACACATGCATCAAGCTGCGCACGCAAGCCCAGATCAGCTGGCTAGCTGTACTTGTTCGAGCTGCCCAAGGTGTGACGTCACAAGCCAGAGCTCCTCCGCACGCCGAGCGGCCCATTTGGGGGCGGATTAAACAAAAACACTAAAAACCATTTACAGCTATTTCTGAGCGATTCAAGTCATTTTCAGCATGTCAATCGTATAAACGAATGAAAATCTATTCAGCGACATGTATTTGGCCATATTAGCAAATTTGTGTATTTTCTCCGTGTGTATACTTTAAGGTCAATTGGCGCCCCATGTTTAAGCTCACTTTGGCGAAATTGGCGAACCTTTTTTTTCTCTCCCCGGCCCCCTTGTTGAGCCCCAAATGGTAAAAATTCGCACTCAATGTAAAAATGCCCCTCAAATGTCACAAACGTCAACCACAAATTAAAAATGCCCTCAAAATTCACCACACGTCAACCACAAACTGTAAAATGCCCTCAAATTGTACACAGGAAAAGAAGAATGCCAAAAATGGTGCAATAATTTTTAGATAATTCCATACCCCGTTTTTTTTATCTTAACTCTGTAAAACATAATGAATGAATGAACATAAACAAAATATAGAAAAGATTTTTAAAATCTTTCTATACTAGTTATTATGCTTATAATCGTAATTGAAACATTTTGTTCCATTTAGCAACATTCCTCATTGTTTATAATACATGTGATGAGTTTATACATTTGTGGGTGACATGTTTAAGACATAAGTGGTTAAAATGAAAAATTTTTACATTGTGGTCAACAATTTATGACATTAGTTGGTCATTTTCACATTTATGGTTGACATGTTGTGAACATTTGAGGGCATTTTTACATTTGTGGTTGATGTGTTGTTACATTTGAGGGCATTTTTACATTCGTGGTTTGACCGTGTTGTGACATTTGAGGGCATTTGAGGGCATTTTTACATTAGTGGGCGATTTTTACATTTGAGGGCTCAACACCCCTTCCCCTTTCTCTCTCTCTCTCCCTCTCTCATTTTCTTCCCCTTTCCCCCTTTTCTCAAAGCACAAGACAAAGACAGACAAAGCAAGAAAATAATCAGCGCCCTCACCTGACCATATTAGAGTTTTGAAGCTACATAGTCCCATATATTTATGTTTGTGTAGATAATTAAAAGCGTCAGCCCAAATTTGAAAGATTTTTTAAATAAAAGAATCACTCATATTCACTTTACCAAAATTCACAATTATCATGGTAGATATGCTACAAAACAAGATAAAAGAAACAAAATAAACACTGAAAATGCGTGAAGAAGACACATTGGGTTTAAAATTAATATGTAATCTTCCCTCAAGTGCCTTAATTAGCAAATGAGTTTTTAAATCGGGTTTGATTGTCTGAATTGTTAATTCAAAAGGTAGATTTAGGGGACCCCATGACCAAATGCATAAGTAAAACATTTCAAATCTCATAAGATATTTTATTGAAGATTTTGAAAAATCATTTCAGCCTTGGAGACAGACAAAGCGAAAAAATGGCGCCCTCACGTGACAATATTAGCTGCCCTCTTGCGTCGATGCCTATATATATTATATAAATAGTGCATGCTCTACCATGCAACATACTAGATTATGTGCATGACAAATACTAAATTATTTAGTATAATAATATATATAATAATATAATAATAATTTAGTATTTGGAGTTTACATAGTCAGTAATGTTGCATTAATAGATGCATGCACTATTTATTATAGTAAATAGACCCCCAGATCTTTGACCTTGCCTAATCTTGGTTGACTTTTTCAAATGTTTGCCAAACTTTTGGTACTAATTTAAATCTATTTGACGTAATATGGTCGCTCCCGTTCTTTGTTGTGCGCAATTTTACTGTTATACGCGGCTTGCCAACAAGGGCAATCGATTTCACCATTCATTTTTAACAACAGGTAAAAACCGTTCAAATATAACAAAAAAAACCGTTCAATATAAACAAAAACCGTTCACTATAACAAAACGTGAATTGACACGTGACATTCATTTCAACCAATCACAACTCTTTAAATACTACCACTATTTTACTTATAATGTCAAATATGGCCCTACACGTCCGTCAAGGTTGCGTACATTAGGAACATACGTGTTAGAATAACGGTCTACCGGCATCGGAGCATTCCCTTCTTTGACTCCTGAATCAGAAGTCTGCAACAACGTAGCGTCTCTGCCATGCCATCTAGGTCCTTTCGTACGTGATTCAAATTCACGAAGCTTCTTTTCAATGCATCTTGGCCTGTCTAATATGATGTTAGTGATTCACTTCATTCTGTTTCCGGTTTAATCTAGACTTATATCATTGAGATAAATATTTGTTACACCGCCGTGAGACAATGAACACTGAAAAACCTAACCTCGTCCGTCAATGGACCGACTATCTTTAAAGCTAGTCGGTCAAGACGGAACTAGTTTAAAGCTAGTCTGCCCATGTTAGTCCGTCAAGAAACATCTTTCAACTGACGGACGAGGCTTTAAAAGCTCGTCCGTCAAGCTTGATTGCTGGTCCATCGACGTGACCGACTAGGTCAAAAAAAAGTAGGGGTAGGAGAGTTCACCCATTGGAATGACTGACTAGCTTGATACAAATAGTTGCAATGTCGTTTCAATGTACCTTCTCTAATATTCTGTTTCCGAGCATAATCAAGTTGATACATTTCTGAAAACAAAATGTTGTTTTCGTTTGACAATCTGAAAGCTTTACGAGACATAACATTTATCATGACAAAGTGCAATTCACGATACCGGTAGATTCAAATTTGTTCTCCATTCTTCAATTACAGCTAATTGAATACCTTGTTACTATAGAACTCAAGAACCCGGTATTTCTCTTACAGATTGCTGGTGAATTCCCGGCTTAGCAACAACAGTGAATAGAAGTTGGATACATCAAACATTCTCAAACAAGGTTTTTTGCTTGACAATCTTTGAGAGCATTACGATAGCCGAAATAACATAAATCGTGACAGTATGCCATTCACGAGTAGGTTAGAAATAATTGTTCCATTCTTTAAGGCCCGGTGCCACTGACGGGAGGATTAATTGCGGCATGAGTTGCGTATATACAAATTCGTTCATCGCCAACAAAAAAACAAAAAACAAAACAAAACAATCCGAATTCATTCGCAAATCATCCTTAAAGAGCCAGTGGGACCGCGCCTTTTATTTACAGGTTAATTGAATACTTTCGTTACTATAGAACCCATGAGGTCTATTCTTAGATTGCTAGAAGCCGGCTTGCAATCAGTGAATGAAAAGTGGTACAATCTGATTGAATAAACATGCGCATTCGAAAAGGACATCACTATAACTGTATTAGTTGCATATACGTATGTGAATTTCATTAATGAGCAAAAACTGTACAAGAACGCACCCTGGATATACCCCGTAAAGCTTTTAAGATTTGTTATTAATGCGATTCTCCTTCCTGTGACATGAATTGTTGAGTACTCTTTTAATTTCTTATGTTTCAGTTCACAGATAGCGTTTTTTCACATAGATTAATGCTATAATCACAACGCGAAAAATTTGTCTTGCGAAATCAATTTATAAATTGTGGTATTTACAACGATAGTAACAATCACATTAAATTATGAAAATTGAATTAATTTCTTAATTAAAATAGAGAGCGCCACTTTTCTTTTAGGATTACATGTATCTAAGAAAAAAGATATTGGAATGAGGCGCCGGACTTTGGATTTCTGAATGGGCTCTTCAAGGCAAAGTACATACGCCGAAAATGCAAAAGCAGAGTAGGCCTACAACAAAAGTCATGATGATGCAAGCCCATGGCGGCGACTCCTGGGCCCCGTGCCACCCATTATTTGTTTAATTGCCATAAGTTAACTAATTGTGCCTCCTGATTAAATTCCTGTTTCTTGAATTTATATCATTCAATAAAAATGTTTTTTTTTTTTTAATATTATTTTTTTTTGCTTCAAATTCTTGTGACAAAATGGCATGTTTTTAATCGTTCTTATTATGTTTCTTCAATATTTCAGATTTTGACGTCTTGGACCAGTGGTAAGCCATATTAACCTCGGTCCGTCATGCTAGTTCGTCAAGACAGCAGGCAGAAACATCGCGGGCAGAAAAGCGCGACGGACTAGCTTACATCAGTACGACTAGCTGTAAAGCTAGTCCTGCTCAAAAAGCTCGTCAGGTCTGGGCATCACTACGACAGACTTTAGGCTAGTCCGTCAAACTAGTTCGGGTCACGACGGACGAGCTTTAAACATTAGTCCGTCTTGAACCCAACGAGCATTAAAAAAAACTAGTCCGGTCTTGACGGGATAACTTGGACTGGGACTTAGCCTTCAAAAACTTTTAAGTCCGTTAGAAGCGGGGGCGAACGAGTTTTTAAGGGCTAGGTTCCGGTTATAAACCGGGTTGTGTTGAAGGAAAACTAGTCCGTCGTGACCGACTAGCTTTAAAGCTAGTCAGTCTGGGCATCTTGACGACTAGCTTTAAAGCTAGTCGGTCTACCCGTTTAGGTCTTCAGTGAAATATCATGTAATCTTCTCAAAAGGATAACATTTTTCTTTTCTTTTCGTTAACACAGCTACCACTGCCTTTATATGTGAAAATACGGGCCAAGCCATCAGGTGCCCTGCTTCACAAACGATCACAGTCTGTTCAAGCCTCTACGGTAGGAATAATCAAGACACAACCGCCTGCACCACTACCACCGGTACAACCAACTGCGGGGTTGAGGACCCTCTTTTTGTCAGTATACAATGCAATGGTCAAAATGAATGTTCCCTTAGTGCCATGGATGGCTTCTTTGGCGGAGATCCCTGTACTACTGGAGACCATTATCTCAAGGTTGTCTACCGATGTGCCAACGCTACCAGTTCACCAATGACCGATCCAATGACCGATCCAACAACTATGCCTAACGCAACCAGTTCACTTATAACGGGTGCAACAGCTATGCCTGACGCAACCAGTTCACCCATGACCGATCAAACAGCTATGCCTGACGCAACCAGTTCACCCATGACCGATCAAACAGCTATGCCTGACGCAACCAGTTCACCCATGACTGATTCAACAACTCTACCTGACGCGACCAGTTCACCAATGACCGATCCATCAACAACGCCCGTCGATATTTGTGCATCAACATCCATTGAATGTAAGGCACTGTTTAATATAAAATGAATTATTTATGTGGTCATAGACTATCAAGGATTTTTTAAATCCCCACGAAAGTAAAGGTATTATCTCATAATAATGAGACGTCTCGATGACTGGAAATTTTTCAAAAATAATTATGAACGTGTTAGATTTTCCCGCGTCTAATGACACGTTGTGAAGACGCAGGAGATTGTCTTTGCTACTCCAGAATACCGGAGTCAACATATAATCTCAAATCCGTCTCATGTCTGATAAGATACAACCATGATAGGGTAAAGATTGCACTGTTTTCATGTGCTTACAATATTTTAATTACTAAAAAAAATACCACAAGAGTCCCTGTTATTTTTAAGCTTTACATGAATATAAAATTTGCTGCAACCTCTTTTAACATTCGGAAATAATTTTCCATCCGCATGTTTGCATCTTCTTTTATTATCTGCTAACGTAGATAGATTTTGAATGCAATTATTGTGTATACGAAAATCCCCACACAGAAGGTGGCGTGAATAACCGAATCGAAAGCCAAAATGTACGGTGAAAAAAACCAATACAAATGAATGGAATGATTTTTGGAACATAATGGTATGTCTCTGGGGAGTTGTGAGCAAAATATTTCATGACTTTTTCATGAATTTTCATGACCACCCTAAACAATGGATTCGAAATTGATCTTATCGAATTCCACAAGTCTGCAAACCATAGATGGTCTGCCATTAGACAAAATTGAATGACAATGAATTCTTTCATTGTAGCTGCAGGATATTTCCAAGAACATGCCATGGACATCTTGACCTGTCTAATGATTTTAATGATTCGCTTCTTTCAATTTTGGTTTACTTTAGACTTATGATAATGTTTCTTTTGGTTGCCCACCGTTAAAAAGAATAAAATAAATATAAAAACAAAAAACAAAACAAACAAACAAACAAAAAAACAACACACATTTTGTCTTCATGTAATTTGCTGAAATGAGATGAGATTGTTTTTTTTTTCCATTTCTTTTCGTTAACACAGCTACCACTGCTTTTATATGTCAACCTACGGCCCTAGCCATCAGCTGCCCGGCTTCACAAACGCTCACCGTCTGCTCAAGCCTCTACGGTAGGAATAATCAAGACACAACCGCCTGCACCACTACCACCGGTACAACCAACTGCGGGGTTGAGGACCCTCTTTTTGTCAGTATACAATGCAATGGTCAAAATGAATGTTCTCTTCCTGCCACTGATGCCTACTATGGCGGAGATCCCTGTACTACTGGAGGCCATTATCTGAAGGTTGTCTACCGATGTGCCGATACAATAACTATGCCTGGCACAACCAGTTCGCCAATGAGTGTTCCAACAACTATGCCTGTCGTAACCAGTTCACCAATGACTGATCCAACAACTATGCCCGTCGATATTTGTGCATCAACATCAATCCAATGTAAGGCATTGGTTATTACAGAATGGATATTTTATGTGGTCATAGACTATCAAGAAATTTTTTAATCCCCTCGAAAGTTAAGATCTTATCTCAAAATGATGAAAAGTCGCGGTGACTGGAAATTTCTCCAAAATAATTATGACCATGTTCAATATTCCCGCGACTCGTGAGACGTCGCGGAGACGCAGGAGATTCCTTAAGTCACAAACCTATCCCAAACACCTCTCATGGCGAATGAGATAGCACCATCATGGGTGTCAAGATTGCACTTTATCCATTCGCTTTCATTTTTAAAGTTAGTGGCGATTTATGCGCCAGTCCTGGTTGTGTTTTAAGCTTTACATTAATTAAAAATTAAACTGCAACCTCTTTCTGTTGATGTAATTTGCTGAAATGAGTTAATTTCCCTTTTATTTTCGTTAACACAGCTACCACTGCCTTTATTTGTCAAAATACGGCCCTAGTCATCAGCTGCTCGAGTTCACAAACGATCACCGTCTGCTCAAGCCTCTACGGTAGGAATAATCAAGATACAACTGCATGCACCACTACCACTGGTACAACCAACTGCGGGTTTGAGAACCCTGCATACGTTGGTGTCGCTTGCAATGGGAATAATGAATGTTCCCCTCCTGCTATAGATGCCTACTATGGCGGAGATCCATGTACTACTGGAGGCCATTATCTCAAGGTTGTCTACCGATGTGCCTAATCTTATTGTTCACATCTTCCTTTTTAGCTCATTATCCGTTATCAAGTCATCCACTTATTTGTAATATAACGTATGTAATGTCATTTCTATTTTTTTTCTGTAATGTTACTTCTTTTTTATTTTATATACAGTTCAGTGAAGGTTACTTTTTCTATCACTTCGTTTATTATCTATTTGCTTATTTACTTTATTTGACTAGTTTAATAATGTGCTAAATGCACTTAATTATATTACTGGCACTACGAATGTATGCAAAATATGCAGCCGCCTGCCAGATTCCTCAGTAAAACATCTAAATATCACACATAACGCTTTTCAGGAACTTCATTGCTGCCTTGGGGGGAACGGATCAAATTTAAAGATATTGATGCTAACTTGGAAAAATGTTAATGGGTGCCCCCTATCTAACGACCTTATTTCGGATAATTTCTACGAAAATCTGAGTCTTCGGGTACCGGGCTGTACTCTCGTAGATTTAAATGTTCATTTGGTGAAAAGGTTTTTGCTAAGTGTCCTGCTCTCTGGAATGCTCTTCTTCCAGTGTGCGCAAATGCGGATCTTTGGAATCATTCAATCAGGTTCTAAAAACACATTTGTTCTCCGTCTCATTTTAAATAAATCACTCCTTCATTTACTTCCTCTGTGCGCTCTGAATAGTAAACTAAGATAGTGGCGTACTTTAAGTGCATATATATATTATTAATTTATATTATTGGGATGCAAATACACTAATAAGAAGCACGTTAAGGTTTTTTTTTTTTTTTTTGTTTTTTTTTGAAAAGAAATCACGCCTCTTTGCTATAAGTTTATTCTTATATGAACAGTGAACTATGTGATTCATTGTCTCCATTGTTTATTTGGGAGCGTTTTTTTTTTTTTTTTTTTTTTTTACATCTAATTCATGCGCACGTATGAATCACAACGTCACTGTTTTCAGAAATTCTATTCACACTAGGACACGAGCTATCCATAGTTTTTCAGTCAGAGAAACATAAGAGAAATCGTTAAGTCCGAGTAAAATCGGCAGGAAGGTGGTACAATTAATAACACGGACCGTGAACTGCATCATTATCCCTCTGCTTTTGGCCCCATCCTTTTTGAACCCGTCAATTTAATACTAGTTATTAAGCCACAAAGAAGAGATTAAATCTAAGATGTTCTGCAATAGCACCGATAACAGCATTTGTTTTCGGGGTTTTGTTTGTTTGTTTTTGATTTTGATTTTTGTTTTGTTTGTTATTAATTTCATTTTTGTGTGTATGTTCATATTTTTTCTGTGTTTTTGCTTTTATATACCCAACGGCTAAGTGAATTGTCAAGAATGTATCGAACTTTTTATTGAAGTAAATTTCCTATTCCAAAGCATTATTAGATCTACACTGTTCGTCATAAAGGTGGAATATTTTTTTCTGGCTCAAGCGAAATTACGTTGCTCCGTTATTAATTTCTTGAATGTGTTTGTCACCGCTTTCACTTTCTGGGATCCTGGGTATATCTTGGAAGTTCCTTTAACCCTTC
>CALNVZ010003429.1:9921268-10016268 GCA_940671915.1 Paracentrotus lividus
ACTTCGGCTCAGCCCTTCCACTTTCAAAAACGCTCCGCGGCCCCTGTAACGTGCATTACAAACATTAGTAATTATGAACAGAACATATTCAACATGAGATAGAACAGCAATAAAAGCAACAACGCAGTCACTAAGATGGGTCTCATGAAGAATAACTTGACCACCACGGCAACCGAGGCTATACGTATTTGAATATCTCTGTTATCATGGTTATCGAAAGATTTGTCATTAAGGGATGTGCTGTCATCCTTACATTCTTGACGTTGGCAGTTTTTCTATTCAACAAAAAGTTATGGAAGCAGCACAACATATTTCAGATGAACGTATGCTGATACTGCTTCTGTGATCGTCGCTTTTGTATATCATGGTGAACATTTTGATTATATTCAGGTAAGTATAAATTACAGTTTGTCTTGAAACCAGACGTGGATGCGGAAGCCCACCAGCCGACCCTAATGTTTGGAATAGATATTTCAGTTAAAGGAGGACTTCAGGCTGAAATTTAAATGTTTTGCAAAGTAAAGCAAAATTTGAAAAACCGCAACAATGAAAACTTCATCAAAATCGGATGAGAAATAGCAATGTTATAAATTTCTTAGGTTTGGAATTTTTTTTAGAAAACAGGTTTTGGCATAACCCCATGCATATTCAAATGAGAACTGATGATGTCACAGTCCCACTACTTCTTATGTATTTAATTATATGGAATCCTATTTATCACATTTTTTCATACAGTGCGTATAAATAAAATTTATCCCTCATACTGAAATAAGTAAAAGCACTTGTGACCTTGAACATTCTAGAGTTATCACTTTTTTTATATATCCTTGGGGCAGAAAATCTGGATAATTGGTATTTCATACAATAAATCACAAAATAAGTATTGGGGCTGTGACATCATCAGCTTGCTAATTTGAATATGCATGAGGTTATGCCAAGAACTGTTTCCTAAAAAAAAAAAAAAAAAAACCTAAGAAATTCATATCTTTGCTATTTCTCATCAAAATTTGATAAAACTTTCAGTGTTGTGCTTTTTACATATATCTTTATTTTTCTAAACATTCAAACTCCAGCCTGGAGACCTCCTTTAACTTGTAAAAGCCGACTTATATTAAAGGCATGTTCAGTCCGAGGGCACCGTGAGCTATAATGAGCCAAAAGTGCAAAATTTATACAACTCTCTCAGTCCTCTATCTGCACTCTGCGGAGCTGTGCGGACCTGTGCGGGCTTAAACTGAGATTTTGCAACTCTTGTAGATTTTGATTTTGTGAACGGAATTTCCTGATTCTTACGTATTTAGAAAGAAGAAATTCTAAACCTACCTATCATGCACATTTTATGGTATTTTATCATATCTGAATATTGTAAAAGTATTGGTGAAAGATAAGGAACAAAAACATATGTTCAGTTCGGTATAAGTGACAAGAAAAGTAGTTATTTTTGTATGATTCCAAAAGAAAATTTCATATTTGGAAAGAATATAATCTTAGCTTCAAAACGTAGTAACTTTTAATATCCTTTTCTTTTTATACCAGTCAGGAGCTAGCAAAATATAAAGCAAGTCCAAAATACAGAAAATGCGGCTTTCTGATTGGCTGCTTGAATCAAGGATTGATGCGAGCTGGGATTTTGAAACACTTGGGAGCCGTTACCTGACCGCGCAGTGACCTTTGGTGCGTGGTGAGATTCGCATCAGCCAATCAAATCACACTCAGACCAGCCAATCAGATCGTGGTTATTGAAGCAATTTTGTATTTACTGCACATTTAGCTAGCTCCTGAATGGTATAAATCTTGAAATACTATGTTTGGTGTATTTTTGGAAAGCTGAAGAGTTGCTGACGATTATGAACCTATTTTCTCGTCGAATCATTGAAAATAAAGCGTATTTATGGCTAGTTATTCAAAAAATTCGCAAACGGATTTTAACGCAAAATATATCCCACAATTTCTTCTATTTTGAAAGACATATTTCCTTTCTTATTAAGGAATATATATTTTAATAATATGATTTATTAATGCCGAAAATTTCATGTCAAATATTCATTTCTATGCAGAATTATATCCGCATAAAGACAGGGGTACAAGCTGCTAATTACGTATTCAAACACACAAACTCATGAATAGGACTTGAATAAATAAGAGCGATTTCAAAAGCGGTGCGGGTGGACTGTGTTACATCTGCGCTTTCTCGAAACAAATACGAAATCAACACACTAGTGTAGAACTTCCTCAAAATATGGCAGCATGTCTGATGGCAATTTGTGTTGTAAGAATTATGTTTAATAATGTACAACATTATAAACACCACACAAAAAGGAAGCTTCACCTATTTCGGATATCAATAATTTTTTAGCCAGGACGAGTTTTTTTTTAAAAAAAAAATCGAATTTTATGTCCATGTAGGGAATTTTACTGTAGGAGCGAATTTCAGGAAAAATCATTAAGTCATGCTTCAATGAGCAATGGTTGAATGCAAAAATGTCATTTTTTGAAGTTCACAAGCCTAATTTCACAACTTTGATTCAATGATATCGGACCCATTTTCAGTTTTTAAACATTTTACACGTCAGAATGTATGCAAAACGTGCTTTTTTCCCAACATACGGAAAGGAAATTTCCGTCAAATTTCACGATTGATTGAGCACTCTGCAAAATTGCCGAAATTGCGATTTTTACTTCTTTGCCATGGTATATTCGATCAAATATAATGGAATTCCTAATTTGGTAGTGTATGCAACCAATATCCCTTCATTCATGGTTGAATGAACCCATTAAACAACCAAAAATAGGACCGTTAGAATTAGAAAGAGGTATTGCAGTAGTTTTATGCATTAAAAATCATTCATTTCATGAAATGGTCAAATGATATATAGGCCTACTACTTCTCAATAATTGGTTGTTTGTTGTTTTTTTTTATTAATCTAACGATGTATCCTCTCCTCTCTGTATGTCTCTCTTTGTCTCTCTCTGTCTTCAACCATCCCTCCTCTGTTTGCCTGTATATTTACAGGAATATGTCCAGTGCTCAAAATGATTTACCTGTAGGTATGATCATTACATCATTATGATCATGATATTGTTTTCCACTTGTACCATTTTATTTGACACAGACTGTATGGTTTTGGTGTTTTCTGTCTTTCAGAATCCTGTTCTGTATTCGATTGCGGCAACTCCCATAAGTGTATCGGTGATAAATATTATGCTAGTGGGAGTATATCGATACATCAGCATTGTGATGGATCCGTTTGGTAATCGGTCACTTCTCACCACACTCCGTTGCGTCATAGCCGCCAATTCAACTTGGTTTTTCGTTTCCTGTTTGGTAGCAACAGTCGCAACATTTGCCACAAGGGCGGAATTTTATAAAACTGCAGCAATCATGCTTCTCATCATACTCGTAACCATTGGACTACTCTATATCTTTATATATCGGGCAGTCTCTAACAGCATCGATCATACGGAGCAACGATTGGCCGAGAACAAACGCATCCTCAGAACTTTCGTCATGGTTTACGCTACTAGTCTGATATTTGATGGTGCAGCCGGAGTCATTTTACTCGTATATTTTACGATGACTGCCAGAGAAGACATTCCAACTTTTGCTCCTTTCCTCGTGGAAAACTTACTTCCTCTTTGCGCCATTTCAAATTCACTCATATACTGGTGGCGACTGCAAGAGTTCCGTTCCATTATTAGGTCATTTAAATTCAGGAAACCTGCTATCCAACCTAGTTGTTTGTAAATGTAATTTAATATGTAAGTTATTTATTTCAAATAGTTAGCTTATACTCCTATTTTTTGTAGCATATAATTTTTGAACAGCGCTTAGGGGAGTAATTACTTGTTTTTATAAAATAGTGTGTTATTATAATAATTATTATTATTTTTATTGTTATTATTATTTAATTTTTCATTGTTTATTAATTTGTTGGCTCCCCTCTTGATTAAATCAGATCAAGGGCCTGTTAGTAAATTAATGGTAATGTCGCAGCGACGTTTGAAGTCACACCAATGCAATATTAACGTTTTGGAACAACCTTTGGCATCATACATGTTTGGCGTCACCATCAAAAAGACGTGACGAGGATTCGAACCTCGCTCCAATCTGTATCAGTTTGATGCAGAGAAAATCACTAAAATCACGTAATGGACAAAGCTGGGACGAAGGATAAGCTAAACAATAGACTTCCTTAACAAGCTGAAAGTTTAATTTTCACTGAGATTTTTGGATTCAATATGACAATGTATGATTGTATAACCAATCCAGTAAATTTCATCTTTAAATAATCTAAATTCACCAACGCCAATTACACTTCTTTCTCTAACAAGCACTATACCTTAGTCAAGATTTTTACTACATGTACATAGCTTGTTTGTACATCTCATTTTTAACATGGCTTATTTTGCAGTACGATAACAATTGGATACTTATTATCTCTTGTTTGGTAAGATCTTCTTTATCACTGGAGTACAATCGTGGCCAATTAATTGGCCACCCTTTGAAAATAATTACAAGCCTTTATTTCAATCGCTATATATCATTCATACCATAGTTTTGTAACTATTTTTTTTTCTTTTTTTTTTTTAAGAGAAGCTTGCTCATTTTTCGTCGTTTATTCTGCCCTTGTCTTGGCAATTTATGCTCATTATGTCTTTGGAAAAATAGGAAAATAAACCCTCTTCAATAGTTCCGCTAATCGACTTTGGGCCTTAATTACTTTTTAGATAGGCTTCAGTTATTCCTGATATACATACCATTGGAAAGATATTTATTCCCTTTTTATTGATGTCCTATTGTAATTATTGTGTCATGTTCATGCACAGAAATCGGAATTTGGATAAAAGTAAATTCAAATGTTGCAAATGAACTTTTATTGATCAATTGAAATTTCGCAACTCGACTTTTGGTCTTGACAAATTTTGGGGTATTTTAATCATTTTTACTGAATTTTATACCATTGTCGAGTTCATTTATTCCTCATTTCATGATACCGTAATTTTAAAAATAGTTTTGTCTTGCGCGAACAAACCTGAATGTTAAAACAAGTTAGAAGTGAAATGTTGCAAATTGATGCCTACTGTGACAATTATTGTCTAATGCGAGTTTACTCAATTTGAGCAATAACAATGCATTTCAACCTTTCATTTTTTTATGATTATATTTATGGATTATGTGCATTCAAACATAATGTTACCATTGCAAAATAGGGTATTAAAAAGAATAATGAATTTTTCAATGCTATAAAATATTGATAGTGATTAAAACCCAATTAAATGTATCAAGGTTCAAATTTGTGTTAAGAGAACTTTAAAGTGATATTATCTTTCGCTTTGCTTCTCATTCAGGTGGTATTCAGGAGTTATGTGGACCCAGGTATGTAGTCTGCAGCACAGACTCAATTTCACACTTAAACAATTTCAGTCTAGAGTGGAGGCTAGTCTCCAAACTCCATGTCTGTGTAGAGGAAGCTACAATGCATGAGTGAATCTAGTCTTTTACTTCAGGTCCTAGTAAGCGAACAACTCCACAATAAATGCCTGCAATATGTGATTATATTTTGTTTTGTTTTTTAGTTGCACATAGAATTAAAATGCGGAGCCTTTTACTTGCTCTGTATGCTCAGCACTTGACTAACAAAGGTACGATATTCCACCAGCGGTGGACTTTACCATATTTGAAGATTAAAAAATGAGAGAGATATTAATGGTGTGTGGGTGTGTTATGCGTGTGTGTGTGTGTGTGTGTGTGTGTGTGTGTGTGTGTTATGTGTGTGTGTAGGTGTGTGTGTGTGTGTGTGTGTGTGTGTGTGTGCGTATGTGTGTGTGTGTGTGTGTGTGTGTGTGTGTGTGTGATGATAGAGAGCATTAATATAAACGTAGAGAGCAATGGAGGGAGATGTCATAAATCAAGCGATAATTACAAATACAAAAAAGTGGAATGCAATACATAGAAAAGGACAATATGCCTAATAAGAGATAGCTATACTGTACCGTATAATGGTATGATTCAGACTGTCAGAACAGATACAATAGAGATATGGAGAGAGGAGAGAGTGTGTGTGTGTGTGTGTGTGTGTGTGTGTGTGTGTGTGTTGCAAGGGTGTATGTGTCTGTGTGTGTGTGTCTGTGTGGTGTGGCGTGTGTGTGTGTGTGTGTGTGAGGGTGTGTGTGTGTGTGTGTGTGTGTGTGTGTGAATTGGGCATGAGCTGCTTTCACCCAAAGCTTTCTTCTTCTCTATAAAAGTATCCCCTTATTTATACGAAAGTCGTGGTCAATGATGTTTTTTGTTTTGGGGTACAGTTTGATTTGAGAATATTCCTACATGCGATTTTATATATAATAATATAAATAATTATGATATTATATGAACATGTCAAATAATCAACACTCGTATCAAATTCAAAGATCATAATTCGTGTATACAATGTCTGGGTTCGAATCTCTTGATATGTTTTTGTTTTAATTTTAAGTGAATCACAAGTCACTATATAGTCTTCTTTTCGTTAAAGACATAACGTCAATCAAGGATTACGTTAAGATTAACATTTTTAAGCATACACATAATTACAAATCATTATTTTTGGAGTTATAATTGACTTAATTTAATAAAACATTATTGACCAATTTTGATGCAGCGATGAATGGAGATTTTTATACAGCACTAAATAACTCAAGGGCCAAGGTAGACGTGTTGGACATTATTAAGATCCTAAACTTATCATGTATTTTTATCCTTATATACCGCACGCAATAGGAAATAATTAACTTTGCTAAACTCATTGCGAAACTCCCAAAAGACATAATTAACATGACAATTTTATTTATTGATGCGAAACACCCCAGTGCACAATCAACTTTTTTAAAAATGTATTCAATCAATAAGACGGTTTCCTATGAAGCTTTAAAATATATAAATAATTCTGAGAAAGGGAATATGTGGAATTTTACTCAGGTCAATTTGAGCATCAATTGCTTGCAAATAAAAAAAAATGCATATAAATATCAAATACCTTTTGCGAGACATGAATGATATGAAATATGAAATGCTACAGATGGAAGTGATTGAAAGTAAATGCAATGGAGCATTAAGTATACGTGACAAACACGCATCATTCAATCGATTGTCAATTTTCCTTCCATTTCATTGTCATAGGATACTTCTGAATCAACACGTTTGCAGACGACTAACATGATGTCACAAAAGACCAACTAGAAAGTTGCATGTTGTACTTTCATCTCGAAACATTGCTATCAGAGGAGCACTTGTTAGCGGTTTATAAGCAACAAGATTAGAAAAGAAATCTGGACTCAAGATGAAGGTATCATATTACTCAGTGTGTCTATCTTTGTTTGAGATAACAACAACTTGACATAATTATGTTTAAACCGGAGTCACACGCGGCGAGCCTGACTCCAAACCGACCACAAGCTTCAGGCCCGTAACCAGGGGGGGGGGGGGGTTCGGGACGTTCGAAACGAACCCCCCCCCCCCCCCCCCCCCCCCCCCCCCCCGCTGGCGACCAGAGGTCCGCTCTTACCAAAAAAACAGATAAAAAAATTGATAATTTTTTTTTTTTTTTTTTTTTTGTGTGATCAATTTCTTTGGGGCCGATCGAACGACTTCCGCCTACTCCTATAGGTAGTATATGGTACTCTTCTTGAGGGCCGAAGGCAAACATTTTTGAATACCCCCCCCCCCCACCCACCCCCGCTTATCGCGCGGCCAGCGTAACGTGAAAATTTGATGTACCTTTTTGTCCACTTTTGCAGATTTCGAACCTCCCGTAAAATCCTAGTTACGGGCCTGAGCTTGCCATTCATGTATGTAGTTTTTTTCGTCGGTTCTGGTGTCGGTTTGGAGTCGGTCTCACCGGTGTGATTACGGTATTATGTTCAACTTCAAAAGGAGTAAAAGGAATGCAAAACTCCCTACATGTGCAGTAGAATACATGTATCTTTACTGTGCTAGGCCTAAACGTTATTATGTTTGTCTTGTTCTTTTTAGGAGTATATGGTGATCATCTTTCTCAATCTGATGTGCTGGGTCGAAATCTGGGTAAGTAGTTTGACCTTCTGACCACACTGCGTCTTTTAAATTTAATTAATTCCGTCACCGTAAAAAACAAACGCTTTTTAACATTCAGATAACACGAACAAGGAATACCCCATCTCAGTAAGAACTCATTGTCCCACAGTGTGAAACACAATGTAAAGTACTTATTTGAAACGCAGTGTGAACACAGTGTGAATCTTTTTACAGTATCAACTTGGAGCATTTTAACATTGTGAAACATAACTTGAATTGTGAGGAAATATATTCACTTGTGGGACTGTATTACTCTATGGGGAAATGCTATGTGTGAGGGTGTGTGTGGTGTATGTATGTGTGTTATCATGTTTACAGTGTTGAATTCAACTGTTTTCACATCGTTTACTCTGTGAAACTCTGTGGGAATTGTGTATTTCCATGCTCAGGAGGCCCGATATTAGTTCAAAGGTTTAGTCTGAAACTCATTTTATAAAACGAAGAAAAATGTTTTTAAAGAAAATTGAACAACGAGTATAGAAGCTATAAATATATTTTTTTTATAGATTTTGTGTCAGTTTCGAGCCGCTCTCCATATTATGCTGTGTATGTAATTTCCATTTTGGGGGGTGTTTGTTTGTTTTTGTTGTTTTTCTTTTTTGATTATGGTTATTGATCAAGGACTAAATCTCTTTCATAGAGGCTTTGAATAGGCAGCTATATACAGGCTGATTACAGACGACATACACCAAACAAATATTCCTTCTTTATATTTTTATTTGTCTTTTAAATATTAATTCATTACATTGATTTAAGATATATTTTTTCCATGGTGAGACACATAAATTTGAAACATAATTTTTTTCTCCTTTAGCCGTGGAGGTAAATCAGATTGAGACCAGATGCTCAGATAGCCACCAACTGAACAACACCTCACCCATGTTAACACAGTGCCCCATCAAGAAACATCCAGTCCATGGCATGGTACAAACTATACCCAAATACATCTCAATGACGTCATTTGATAATGGGTGCCCTATGAGGAGAGACAAACGAGGGATCAATCGAGCCCTACGTATCTGTGTATTTCCTAGTAGGTGTTTCTCTCTCTCTCTCTCTCTTCTTCAAATATTTTGTGTAGAGCGAGAGCTAGTATAAAGACAACGTCTTGAAATGTTTAAAATGATGACATCGTGCCTGAAACGGGACCCTTATTCAATATTCCTTATGAAAATCCTCAAAATGTATTATTTGCATATTCAAATATTTAAAAATCGGCTAAGAGAACGGGATTCCGTCGGGATTAGAACCCAAAACCTCCTGATTACTCGACAGGTGCTCTACTGACTGAGCTATGACAAGGACTTGCGTCGATGTCCCTCCCTCAAAGCCCCTTAGTTTTTAATGCTCGAGTGATCAAAAGCTATAGAACCTGGTATAGACCCGAAAGATATACTTGGTGATTAATGCGAGAGATCACAGTGAATTGATGGAGTTTTTTATGCACGTGCCACTTTTGCTAATGCGGCGGTCACAACTCGCCGTACCTTCGACGTGCAACTCCCTACGATGGATTTCGTAGAAAATTCGTGCAGCCTATGTACCATGCAGACACGTTGCCTGTACGACGTGCAGGAAGTTTTTCCAATACCCTTACTACAGAAACGCAGGAATCGCAGAAATTGACCCAGGACGTGAACTTGCATTGTGCATGCAACGCAGGCTACGTTGATTGCACTAGTTGTGACCGCCGCATTAGAGTTGATCATTTTGTTTTAAATAGGCCTATTTCAGTGGCTTGCACTGAATATCTACAGATTAATAATTAATGGGCCTATATCTACCGAAATGCTCAGTTAAAATCTCTCCTGAGGTAATGGATAAATGCACCAATATTAGTTACATGGTTACTATTGTGTGACCAAAAGAAGCGAAATGGTGCGCAGTGATAATGCATCCATTAATGATGCGGTTAATTGAAATTATTCCATTTCTTTTCTGTCAACATGACAGGGACGAGTTGCTTTGTGAGAATAAATGTCTATTTTTTCTTGAATCGACATGGTATCCAACATGTTTGTACCGTTTGCCGTCAATAAGTAATGGGGGAAGAAGCTAACGTGTTTCGTATTTTATACTTCAAGTAAACGATACTTGATTTGATTCAAAAGTTGATTCATATTTCATGAGAGCAATTCACAATGATCTGATGGGCACAAACTTTCTAGTTATACGTGTTGAAAAAATGGAGAACATATATTTACCTTTGATTTTTGTGACCGAATATTTCACTAATTATTGCATGAAATGAACAAACCTTGGAGTATTTGAATGATTAGACATTGATGTAAATTATGTCTTTGTTTGGTAAAAGAGTGAGCTTGTAGGTTGTCGGGATGACTGACGTGTCGCAGTATTAATGGTCGCCATTATCATTATTATCATTATTATTATTATTATTATTATTATTATTATTATTATTATTATTATCATTATTATTATTATTATTATTATTATTATTATTATTATTATTATTATTATTATCATTATTATTATTATCATTATCATTATAATCATTATCATTATTATCATTATTATTATTATTATTATTAATCTACATATATGACATGGACAAGTTTCTTTTCTTTGCAACAACTTCCTTTGTCACTGTATGCACATAAAATGGCACTGTATTTTAAAGGCCTATCTCAACACGCAACGCTCTTATCAACTGGCATTGGTAAATAGGTTTACTTGAATGTTGCATTTTAACGAATTTTGTATCTCAATGTACATACAGACATAACAGATGAGAAGTTTGAATATTGAGATGGCCAAATTACAAATGTTCAAATCTATTATATTATTATAATTATTAATTATACATAATAGCATCTTGTTTCATTGTCTACCATATTTCAACGAAACATATACTAAGAATATCTTTGTTGGTCAATAATCGATTTTACATCGTGTAAATTTTGTTGTTGTTGTTGTTGTTGTTGTTTTGCTTTTTATTGTCTCTGAACGATTGAGGCATATCAGATAAAACCGTGTCAACACCTGTGTCACCTACTGAACGTAATTTATTAATATGTGCTTATTATGTCCAAAATAACAAATTTTATATTCGTTTGAGCTTTCTTCTTAAAAGAGCTACATGACTTTATCCTCTTTAAAATCACACATTGAAGGGGTGGACGATGGAACATTGACAACCTTATACACTGCACCCCAACCACTAACTGAAGGTAATAATAATTATGTGGACTCTTTCATGTCAGATATAAGACATTTCATATTCGTTTGACCTTATTTCATAATACACGGCTCATATTGTAACTTTTTTCAATCCCCTTACATTATAGTAATGACGGATGAGACATTTGCAACTCTACACACAACACCAGTTTCTACTTCTGAAGGTGATGAATTGAATTTCATGTCAGATATTATAAATGTCATATTTGTTTGACCTTATTTTTAAAAAAAAAAGGGCTCAATCTCACCTTAATCAGTCTCTTTATACATTTCAGTTATACTGGATGATACCGTGGCAACTCTGCATACGACACCCGTGTCTAATTCTGAAGGTAATATTTTATACTAGCTGTAGTTTATGTCTTCTATAAAAAAAAATATTCGTTTGACCTTATTTCGTAATACATTTTTTTTTAAATCTCACTTTACATTGCAGTAATAGCGGATGAGATCATGACGCCTCTTCATTTGACACACTTAACTATACTTATCTATACAAACATAAACGCATTTCTTCAAATGGTATATTCAACTCTGTCATAAGAAATCTAACGGTTGACTGATTTTATTTTATAGAACGTAGTTCACATTTTATCATTTTAAAACCTCACTTTATATTCTGGAGATGCTGATTGAGACAATAAAAACTGTGTCTGTATCCGTATCAACTACGAAATTTAATCTATCATATGCTTATTTTCAATTCTGATATAAAACCTTTCATATTCGTTTGATCTTATTTCATAACACATTGCTCATATCGCATCAATTTTAATCTCATTTTACATTTCAGTTACACCTGATGGAAAATTAACAATTCTGCAGAATCTGATGAGATCAGTATCAACTACTGAATGTAATTAATTAATTATTCGCCTTATTTAATTTCTATTATAGGTAACTTCATATTCATTTAGTCTTATATCATAATATGCGGTTCGTCTTTTTCAATCTCACTTTATTTCAGGAATAGAGGGTGACAACATGGTAACTCTACATACAATATATATATATATATATATATATATATATATATATATATATATATATATATATACTATTATATCCATCATTGAAAGTTTGTCGAACAATGATTGGTTAAGAGCACTACACGTGATTTAAAATAATTCCACTAGAAATGAAAAATTTCCCATTTACCCAAGTATAGTTGGGATTACTATTTCATCTGCAGATTATACACGCCTAGCATGAAAAGCGCATAATATTTTACGTGCATTGCTATTATGACGTAATCTGTTTCGCGCTGCCTGACTTAAAATCAAGAAAGTTTGATTAATCTAACGTTGTTATCTCTTAAAACTTTCCTTTTATTCATTTTATTTCATTTACTATATAACTTTTCTATTTTATTATTATTATTATATATATATATATTAATTTTTTTTTTTGATGAGGGATATAAAACAAATATACGTTCCTTCATTCGAAATAATTGGTATATCTACACGATCTTAGCTACTAAAATATCCCAATTTCCTTCAGGGCTAAAACCCTTCAGGAAATAGAAATATTTCAGTAGCTGCGATCTATAGATTTAGCCATCCTTGCTCAAGGTCCGTATATTTGTATACTATATATAGGAAGTTAATGATCATTTATTTTTATTATTATTATCATTATTATACGTTTAACATTATTTAACAAAAGACTCATGTCGTGACTTCTTTTTTTTTACAATCCAACTTCAAATTAAAGTGATACCGGATGAGGCACTGAGAAATGGGGACACGTCATCTATTTCAGCTACTGAAGGTAATTAAATAGAGACTAGCAATTGTCTAATGATATAATAACTTTTACACTGACTGCATGCTTAAACTTATTTTATAATACACTTTATATTGCAGTAAGATCAGATGAGACCATGACGATATTGCACACTACATCCGTATCATCTAGTAAAGTTTATTCCTTTTATGAACTATTTCAGACATATTTCCTATCAGAAATTTAAGGTTTGTTGGACCTTATTCAATAGTTTTCGCGGATAATATAATATCTTCAGCAATCTAGTTTTTTATATTCAAGTAATGCTTGATTATTCCACACTGAAAACCTAACCTCGTCCGTCAATGGACCGACTAGCTTTAATGCTAGTCGGTCAAGACGGACTAGTTTTAAAGCTAGTCTGCCATGTTAGTCCGTCAAGACGGACTAGCATACAGCTGAATCTACATCTCTCAACTTGACGGACGAACTTTAAAGCTCGTCCGTCAAGCTTGATGCTAGTCTGTCGACGTGACCGACTAGGTCAATAAATTAGCTGGGGGACCCAATTTACCCATTAGAATGACTGACTAGCTTTTGATACAAATAGTTGCAATGTCGTTTCAATGTACATTCTCTATTTATTCTTTTTCCGAGCATAATCAAGTTGATACATTCTGAAACAAAGGTTGTTTTCGCTTGACAATCTGAACGCTTATATACGAGACATAACATCTATCATGACAAGTATGCAATTCACGAGTACCGGTAGATTCCAAATATTGTTCTCCATTCTTCAATTACAGGCTAATTGAATACCTTGTTACTATATAGAACTCAAGAACCCGGTATTTCCTTACAGAGTGCTGGTGAATGCCCGGCTTAGCAACAACAGTGAATCGAAGTTGGATACAATCAACATTCTCAAACAAAGGTTGTTTTTGCTTGACAATCTGAGAGCATTACGATAGCCGAAATAACATATATCGTGACAAGTATGCCATTCACGAGTAGGTTAGAAATATTGTTCCATTCTTTAAGGCCCGGTCCCACTGACGGGAGGATTAATTGCGCATGAGTTGCGTCTACAAATTTCGTTCATCCGCAACAAAAAACAAAAACAAAACAAATAATCCGCAATTCATACGCAAATCATCGTAAAGAGCCAGTGGGACCTCGCCTTTAATTAAAGGCTAATTGAATACTTCGTTACTATAGAACCCATGAACCGTCTATTCTTATAGATTGCTGGTGAATGCCTGGCTTAGCAACAGCAGTGAAAAGAAGGTGGTACAATTAATTGAATAACATGCGCATTGCGAAAAGGACATCATTATTACATGCATTAGTTGCATTATCTGTATGTGAATTCCATTTAATGAGCAAACTGTACAGACGCACACTAGATATACCCCATAAAACTTAAGATTTTGATTATAATGGCGATCTCCTTCCTGTGAATGTGTGAGTACCCTTTTTTAATTCCTTATGTTTCAGTTCACAGATAGCGTTATTTTTTCACATAGATATATTATTGATAGATTAATGCTAAAATCACCAACGTGAAAAATTATGTCTTGCCAAATCAATTTATAAATTGTGTGTATTTACAACGATAGTAACAATCACATTAAATTATGAAAATTGAAATTTAATTCTAATAATAAATATAGGCGCCACTTTTCTTTTAGATAACTTGTATCTGAAAGAAAAGAATATTGGATTAGAGGCACGACTTTGGGGTTCTGAAGTGGCTCTCAAGGACAAGTGTATACGCCGAAAATGCAAAAGCAGGTAGGCCTACAACAAATAGTCATGATGATGCAAGCCATGGCGGCGACCCCTGGGCCCCGTGCCCCCATTATTTGATAACTGCCATAATGTTAACTAATTGTGCCTCCTGTATTAATTCCTGTCTTCCGATTTATATCATCATAATAAAATGTTTGGTTTTTTGCTTAAATTCTTGTGACGAAATGCATGTTTTTAATCGTATCTTTATAATGTCTTCTAATATGTCAGATTTGACGTCTCTGACCAGAGTGGTGAAGCCATATTAACCTCGTCCGTCATGCTAGTCTGTCAAGACATCAGCAAGAACATCGCGGCAGAAAAGCGCGACGGACTAGCTTTTACACCATGACCGACTAGCTTTAAAGCTAGTCCTGCTCAAAAGCTCGTCAGTCTGGGCATCACTACGACTAGCTTTTAGGCTAGTCCGTCAAACTAGTCGGTCACGACGGACGAGCTTTAAAATTAGTCCGTCGTGACCGACGAGCATTAAAGCTAGTCCGTCTTGACGGACTAACTTGACGGACTAGCTTTCAAGCTAGTCCGTAGAGACGGACGAGTTTTAAAGCTAGTCCGTATTAACCGGGTTGTGTTGAAGGAAAACTAGTCCGTCGTGACCGACTAGCTTTAAAGCTAGTCAGTCTGGGCATCACTACGACTAGCTTTAAAGCTAGTCGGTCTACCCGTTTAGGTTTTTAGTGCAGTAATACTCTGCACACGACACCCGTGTCTACTACTGGAGTCAAGCGCATGTCTTCTATAGGAAATTTCATATTCATTGAACCTACTTCATAAAAAGCGTTTCAAATTCCTTTTTTTCCCAATTTAACTTGACATTGCAGTAATAACAGATGGGACTATGATAACACTACACACAATACCCGTATCTACTAGTAAAGGTAATTCATTATCATTAATTCATAATATATTTAATGTTTTGTTGGGTTTTTTTTATCCTTATTTAATCATTCGCGGTTATTATTGTATCCCTTTTCAATATTGATTTACATTGCAGAGACACCTGATGACACCCTGATAACTATGCACACAACACCCGTATCAACTAGTAAAGGTAATTCCTTATTTGAATTATTTCATGTCTTTTATTAGAAATTAAATATTTTCTACCTTATTTTGATAATTTGCGGTTATTATTGTATCCTTTTTCAATATAAATTTACATTGCAGAGATACCTGATGACACCCTGATAACTATGCACACAACACCCGTACCAACTAGTAAAGGTAATTCCTTATTTGAATTATTTCATGTCTCTTATTAGAAATTAAATATTTGTTACCTTATTTGATAATTCGCGGTTATTATTGTATCATTTTTCAATCTTACTTTACATTTAAGAAATACCTGATGAGACCACGACAACCATGCACATGGCACCCGTGTCAACTAGTAAAGGTAACTCCTTGTATGAATTATTTCATGTCTCTTATAAGAAATTTATTATTTGTTGGGCCTTATTTAATAATTCGTAGTTTATATTGAGTCTTCGGTTGGTATCTTGAACAATCATTTTGTTTTTGTATTTTAGTAATACGGGATTATACTATACAAACTCTGCACATGACACCCGTATCTACTACTGGAGTTAATATTCTATACTACCTAAAGTTCATGTTTTCTAAAAACAAAACAAAACAAAGAAAAGGATATTAATTGAACCTAATTGATTCAAAGCGGTTCAAATTGTTTTTTGTTTTTTTCAATGTTACTTTCCATTTCAGTAACACCTGATGAGACTAGAATAACTCTGCACATGACACCCGTATCAACAAGTGAAGGTTACTAATTCTTTTAGTGATTATATTATGTCTCTTATAAGAAATGTAATGTTTGTTGGATCTTATTTTATAATTCGCGGTTGATATTGTGTCTTTTTTAATTTTTAATTTTTTTAATTTTCTTTTTAAGTTTTGTTTTTGTTTTTTTACATTGCAGTAATACCTGATGAGACCATGATAAAACTGGACACAACACCTGTATCAACTTCTGAAGGTAATTCGTTATTATTAATTTATATAAAATCTAACGTTTGTTGGACCTTATATGATAATTCATGGTTTATATTGTATCTTTTTCAATCTTAATTTACATTGCAGTAATACCTGCTGAGACCACGATAACCCTTTACACGACACCAGTATCAACAACTGAAGGTAATTCATTATATAAATTATTTCATGCCTTATAAAAAAAAATATATATATATATATATATATATATAAATATTTATTGTTTGTTGAACCTTATTTAATGTTTCGCGGTTCAAATTGTATCCATTTAAATCTAAATTTACATTACAGAAATAATGGATGGTACTATGACAACTCTGCACACGATACTCCTATCAACTACTGAAGGTAATTCATTGTCATTAATTCATAAGATATTAAAAATTTGTTTTTTACCTTATTTAATAATTCACGGTACATGTTGTATCTTTCTCAATCTTAATTTACATTGCAGTAATACCTGATGTCACCCCGAGAAGTCTGCACACAACACACGTATTAACAACTGAAGGTAATTCATTATATGAATTATTTCGTATTTATCATACGTAATGTAATGTTTGTTGGACCTTATTTGATAATTCGCGGTTGTAATTTTATCCCTTTAAATCTAACTTTACATTACAGAAATACTGGATGCTGCTATGAAATCTCTGCACATGACACCCGTATCTACTACTGAAGGTAATTCATTATATGAGTCTCTTATAAGAAATGTAAGGTTTGCTGGACCTTATTTGATAATTCACTGTTCATATCGATGGTTTTTTTTTTTCAATCTCATTTTATACGACAGTAACGCCAGATGAGACATTGAGAACTACACCAATATCTACGACAAATAGGCTATTCCATGTCTATGAGAATTTTTTTATTTGCGTTTGGCCTTATTTCATATTACTTCTTAAACATATCGTATATTTGAAATTCACATTTGTACATTGTAGTAATATCAAATGATACTGTGCAAACTCTGCACACGATACCCTTATCAACGAATCAAGGTAAATATATTTATGAACTATTTCATGTCTGCTCTAAGAAATTTGATATTCCTTTTAGCTTATTAAATAATACATGTATCACATTGTATCTTCTTGTCTAATGTCACTTTACATTATAGGCCTAATACCGGATGATATACCATTCCATATTAATGGTTTGTCATTAATATCCTTTCGTCAAAAACACATTGATCAAGTTTTGTCAGAAGCAACCCTGGGTTTGTGCTCATGCATACTTTGTTTGAGGTCAGCCTTCCTAAGTCCATTCATATGGGACAAAGGATAAATTGACTATTGAAATGTAAGGGCTGCTTTTGCCCATAAACCTGGTACAAGACAATTTTTACGACTTTTTTTAAATTCCAAGTGCTCATCTCAGTCATCCGTCACCTAAAAGATATAAGTTTGGTATCATTAAATAGAATATAAGTTATTCTTAATGATGGAAAAATATCAAGGTCGCAGAAGCTATAACAATTTTATAGCAAGCTTTCAAAGTTTTTTGGTGGGAGGAACTGTGTAATAATTTCATGTTTACTATGATTATGTCTATATCCAGTTGATCTTATTTCATAAAAACACGTTTTACCTTTTAAATCCCACTTTAAACCTCAGGGGTCAAGAATGAGATGTTGACAGCTCTGAACACGGACACGACAACTATACCAACTACAGAAGGTAATTATTTAGTTGTTTAATCCTGAAAGGAATTTCATATTCGTTTGACCTTGTTTTATATTACACGGCTCACCCAAAGTTTATTATAAATTCTACTTTACATTACAGTAACACCATACGAAACATTTAGAACTACACCCATATCAACGACTAAAAGTAATTCATTAGAATATGGCTATTTCATGTCTACTTAAATAAATTCCATACGCATTTGGCCCTATTGTGTTATACGTCTCATAGCGCACATTTAAAAATATCATTTTACATTCTAGTAACACCAGATGATAACAAGACAACTCTGCACATGGCACCCGTATCTAATACTGAACACTGTTAAAAATTGCTGTAGCTTTTACAGTAAATTACTGGCAACTCTGTTGCACAGTAAATAACAGTATATTTGATGGTAGTTTCCTGTATCTTGTGGGAATTTATAGTAATTTACCATTGAAAGTAGATTACTTTAAGAGACAATTACAGTAAATTACCGTGCAACAAAGTTGCCAGTAATTTACTGTAAAAAGCTACAGCAATTTTTAACAGTGAAGGTAATTCATTATGTGGGCTATTTAATGTCTGATGTAAGAAATATCAAGTTCATTTGACCTTTATTTCATGATGCAAGGCCAACGTGTGTTATTACTATTATTATATTTTCTAATCTCAGTAATACTGGGTGATAATGATACCATAACAACTAGTGAACGTGAAACCTTTTGCTGGCTATTAATGTCTTACTATGCGAAATTTCATATTCATTGAACATAATTCAAAATACGTGGTTCAAATTGTATCCTTTTCAATCTCATTTTACATTAAAGTGATACCGGATGCTAATGTGACATCTATGCACTCGACCCCCGTATCTACTACTGAAGGTAATTGTTTCCTCTTTTTTTTTCTCTACATTAAAAATAAATCATGTTTATTGTTTATTGAATCTTATTCATAATACGAAGTTTAATTTGTTTTCCATCTGACTTTACATTATACAGTTATACCGGATGAAACCATGACGACAATGCAAACGGCCCCTGTATCTACTACTGAAGTGAATATTTACATGGTTATTTCATTTTTACTATGAGAAATTTCATATTCATTGAACCTAATTCTGTATTATTTCAATCTACTTTACATTACAGTAAAACCGGATGCTTCTCTACGCACGACACCCGTATCTAGTACTACTGAAGGTATAGGCCTAGTAGTTCTTTTTTTCTACATTAATAATAAATTAGTTTTATATCGTTTATTGGACCTTATTCATAATACGCTGTTCAAATAGTTGGTTGTAATTTTTTTTTCAATCTGACTTTACATTACAGTGATACCAAATGACATCATGACAACTCTCCACACGACATCCCTAGCCACAACTGAAGGTAATTTATTGTATGGGATGTTTCAGGTCTGCTATGAGAAATTTTTATATTAGTTTTACCTTTTGTTATACACTGATCATATCGTATATTTCTTAATATGTTTCTTAGTTTGATTTTTTACAAGAAAAGGGCTTGCAGTATTACCAGAAAAGACGTTTGGAGCTCTGCACGGTCCTTTGAAAATTTGGGTGTTAATAAAACCAGGAGATTAACCCAATTTACAGAGGTTTATGATCAGTAGCGGACGCAGACCGGAGTCACACAATGAACTTACCGGGCCCATGGGTAAACATAATAGAGCCGCTCTTGTTTCCAGACAATTGGGCCCCCGAAATGCATTCAGTTCGATTTTCTTGGATCCGCGCCTGATGATCTATTGGAAATTTCAAAAATATTAATAATAACAACTGGTTAGGCCTACTGGTTATCACTATAAAACGAAAGCACATGTGGCAAAGGTCTTTTTGCCATGTTGAAATTGAGTATTTGAAATGGTTTTATGGTTCGAATATTCTTAAATAAATATCATGATATCCTTGTTTCCAGTGATACCTGAATGCATGCTAGATCCCACAGGAATGAACTACAGCGGAAACCTGTCTCATACGCTTTCGGGACACACCTGTGCGCAATGGGGACCTGATTACCCCGAGTACACTCATAACTACTGCAGAAACCCGGATAACTACTACACTGCCTGGTGCTTCATAAGCCCCGAACATAAAGCGGAAATGGACTGGAACGTGTGTGGTGTAGGTGATTTGGCTCCTGAATGCAGAAATTTGTGTATGTATTATGCTCGAACTATCATCTATTAAACCTTGGCAGTTTTCGAGGGGAATAAAAATAACATGTCGATTATATTGTTTGTTTTATTCCACCTTATAGTCTAAATACGTGTTTGTGAAGCTTCTATATTTTGAAAATTTTCAACAGATCATCATGGTAAGATATATTCGAATAAATAATTTATAATAAAGACACATTTAGGTAGCTCAAAGAAGCACTCGCGTATTAGAAAAACATTAAGATTACTTTGGTTTCTGATATCTTAGCAACAACTTACACTCGTTTAAATGTGCTGTTCAATAAAGATTTAGGATTACATGAACCTTTAAAATGGTAAACTAAAGTTACTGCCTTCATCAAACGATGTCTGTTGTACTGCTTACCACATGTACCATCAATTTATTTCGTTTTGTTATGTATACATGTATACTTGAAAATAGAAAATTAAATAGTTAAATCAAATTGCCCGAAAATAAAACATGAACTCATATTTTTCAATTCCTACTAAGATCTCCCAAGCAAGCCGGAGTGTTACACCCAAGTGGCCGGCACTGATTACAGAGGAAACGTATCTGTAACAGTCCACAACAAGACGTGCGAAAATTGGACCTCGGATGCCAATTATGTTGACCAGCACCCAGGCAAAGGCCTCGGAGATCACAATTTTTGCCGCAATCCTGATGGCGAGGCTTTCGTCTGGTGCTTTATAAACTTTCCAGCATTGAAGGAATCAGACTGGGAGGAATGTTACATTGGACCACCAAAGGAAAATTGCAACGTCACCGATTCGGTTGTTAAACCTCAAAATTGAATGGCCATATAAATAGCAATAGCCAACACTTATTATTACGTTTACATTTCTACAGCATTGAGGTGTATACTGCAGCATCATTATTTCAAGAAACGGAATCATTCATGTGTTTTACTTCATACTTATGCACTATTTCCTTAGGGCTTCTTTAAGAGCTGAAGTTATATATTACAATAATATGGCAATCTTCAAAAAATTGGAACGTGCAGTTGAATAGTTCGACTCCTGGATCAATATTAATTGCCATAGATTTATTTCTGTGTCTCAATTTTCTATTTCACACAAAGCTATACAAATGCTAAGGTTGTAAATAGGGTGGTGTTATTTTGATAACTATGCACATAGTTCTAATAGCTTCGTTTATAATATATACATATAATTCGATTTTTTTTTTTTTTTTTTTTTTTTTTTTTTTTTTTTTTTTTTTTTTTTAAATCAATAGACAAATTGTGCACACGTAATAATTCGAACTATTTGTACAAATAACCCTACATAATATAAAAATAAATAAAATTGTTCATATATAATTAAACAATATTTTATATACTTTATCAGTTTACAAATTATTATCATGTACTTTGTGTATTTTAGATATTCAAATTATTTCTTCTGTACAATTATTATATGATTTTGCTATTTCTAAATTTTGTAAATGCATCGCAATTCGGCTTTGCCCCAATATGTTTTGTTTTTATCAATAAAACTTCTATATATCTATCATGGTTGGTTTGATGGGCTTAATTATATATTGACACGTCTACCTGGTTGGGCTTTTATAGTGGTTTAATACATAAGCTAGGTTTATGTTAGGGGGTAGTAAAAGAATTGCTGAAGACAGTCATTGTTCAAATTATTCGTTTTAGTATGCAAACTAGACCCCTCAAACTGATAACTGATCATTTTTAGGTAACCTCTAATTATTATTGATTTTTATACCCTTGTCGAGTTCATTTCGTCGTATTTTTTAATGATGGCCCTATTCGTAACGAAAGTGTGCTGGCTTGCACAGAACACCTGAATATTAGGACAGGAAGAATATTAGGAAGTCAGAATTTAAAAGTTTCAAATCTGTTAATGCCTATTGGGACTATTGTTGTATGTTGAACAATGAAAAAGCACCCAAAAGATTACAAAGGTTCCAGAGTCGTGCTGTGTAATTTCAATTTGATCAACTATAACAATGCATTTTACAATATGTGACTTTTGACTTTTCTCCTTATTCAAATTTTCTGTGCATTGAAGCATGACACAATCATTACAAATATGATATCATAAAAAGGGGAATGCATTAACTTTCCAATGGTATAAACATCAGAAATAGCCAAACCGTACCCGAAAATGTTATCACGGCCCAAAGTCGAGTTGCCGAACTTCTTTTGAGGGGTTATGTCGAACACGACGAAATGACTTCAATGTCAGGAGAGCTCCACAAAAGTTCAATGACCCAAGGCGATGAAGGCCATGTTGTATGTATTGTGTTACATCATGAAGCCATCCTGTAAATAAGGAAGAAATCATTTGGTATGAATAAAAAAAACTGTTACAGGCTTGAATATTTATTACAACCCCAAATATATGTATTAATTTCACATTATTTAAGTAGCGGCGGATCAGGTGAGATTATAAAATTTAATAACGTTATCGGTTGATTTGTATAGGGTTCATGATCAAATTGTGTCCCCCCCCCCCCCATTCTCAAGCATCCCCCCCCACACACCCACACACACTCTCTTATTTATCCACGGTTCCTGCTTTTAAAAAATACACACCAACAAAGCTTATAGGCTAAATGATACAACAACTGCAATTTAGGTTCGTTTGCACTGACTGACCATAACAAATATTTGTTTCCGGTACACTCGATATCGGGGACTTCAAAAATGGTATCTTTCTCCTCCCCAACGGGTTTTAATTGCTACTTTTATGAACGGCGTCATGTCATACATGTGGAATGGTCCCTCTTGTCACTCTGCAAGCAGGTTAGCCTATTGTTGTGGAATTCAGTCATCATGAGGGCAAACTCAATCATCCCTGGACGTCACACAAATCTTTCATTCCACATGTATGGCATGACGACATCCATCGGCGGCATAAAGTTACAGACATTTTCGAGTATTTGGGAGGGACGACCTGGTTGAATTTATTATTTATGCTTGATGTACAGTTATAAATTATTCACTCAATTCGGAGTCTTCAAGTTTTAAACCAGGGGTATATTTTTGGTAACAAAAAAGGAATCGACGTAAAACCGATCAAATATTATATGTGAGAGATCTTATGATATTCTATTCATAATTTCTGGTGAATTTCAGTAAAAATGTTTGAAAGAAACATAATGTAACGGTTGTTTTAGGCCTTTGCTGCCTGGCCCGCCTGTCGAAACGTACCGCATGAACTGATAAAGGTGCGTAACGATCTGTGTGTATCACTCACAGAAAAGAATCCCCATTGTTTCCCACGTAAACGCTGAGTGAACGCTGAAAGGTGTCGGGTCCCCGACTTTCCTCATAAAGTGTGAAATAAAGACATTAAAACGAGATTTCAAGTTATATAGTTTTCTTTATTTTAGTTATAGGATTCAATCTTTCATATTATCTAACTGTGAATCCAAATTTAATGTTTCCTTCTCCCAAAACTATACACCAGCTTTAAGGCATATCAGGGAATGGTATTAAATGGAAACTGATTTTACATAACTCACCAGCAAATAAACCGCCCGTTATTTCACCAAGTCCAAGGAAGATGTAAGCCAGAGCAACCCCTGAGGTGAACCTTGAATCATCCACGATCTCCTCAATCATCAAACATATAAGCACCAGCATGGCTCCCAGGGTAAAGCCATTCACTATTGCTAAGATACACAAACCGTAGAAAGCTGATGTCACGTAGTTCAGGCAAAACGCCACACCGCATATGATATTGCACGTGACGAACATGGCTCTCGCTGTAATACCGCGGCCTTTCGCGAAGCCAACAAACCGACCTATAATATTCGCAGAACCTTGGTTTATGGAAAAATAAAAACAGGTGACATAGGTTTAGTACACACAAAGAGATTTTTACACAATTATGGAGATTTTGTAAAATAGGAACCGAAATAATTTATATGTTGTGCGTGTGTGTGTGTGTGTGTGTGGGTGGATGTGTATGTGTGGGTTGTGCGTGTGTGTATGTGTGTTTGAGATAGAGAGAGAGAGAGAGCATGACAGGGGAGGAGTGACTTTTCTTTCTTTTTTTTAAATGAAATTGTGGACACATAAACATCAAAATTAAGAGAATTTTTCTAAAGAATGAACATTGGAGTGAGACAGAGCGAGAGAGAGAGAGTGAATGTTACCCCAAGCCAAGATTGGAGAGTCTCAATCAATTGAATCTTTATAAAGCCTTAGGCTTTGGAGATCTATAGATGCAACTTTTACCTCCCCCCCCCCCCCCGCAAAACATAGTAATGATAATAATAAAATCAAAATAAATAAATAAAAATAGATAGATAAATAAATAAAAGAATTAAACATTAATATTGATAATAACAATAATGATAATAATAATATTAACAAATGAATAACAAATTTAAAAAATAAATAAAAGAAAAGAAAAAAAAAGATGAAAAATTAGAAATATGAAAAAATAAAGAAAATAAAAACTTATTTTGATAATAAAACTTTAAGAGGGAATCGGACTTAAGTTATGTGGATTTGGCTTTGTTAAGGCGGGCTCACACTATGCGACTTGCTGCGGTGCGATTTTTCAGGAAAACTTTAATATTATCCGATACAAACATTCAAACAAGGAAATTCATAATGTACAAAGTTTATGTGGATCCCATGCACAAGTAGCATACTCCAGAATTGGTCTAACGAGTGACTTATAGGCTATAACCTTGACCTCTTGCGGGCAAAACCAGAGGTTTCTTCGAAGAAAGCCAAGGGTCCTATGAGCTTTAGTAGCTGTCTTGTCCACCTGCTCCTTCCATGACAATTTACTATCTCGTTGGACTCCTAGGTATGGATGAGATGTTGTCTTTTCTAAAACTTGTCCGCAAAAAACATAATCTCTGAGAGGGGGCGACCGCTTCTTGGACACTACCATGACACTGCATTTAGATGGATTAAAGCTCATCTTCCATGTGTTCTGCCAGGATTCTAACGTTGAGAGATCGTTCTGCAAAGTATCAATATCTTCCTCCTTTTCAACAGCAGTGAACAGCAGGCAGTCATCTGCGTACAGTCTCTTGGAACAAAATTTCGATAAAATTGTTCATTTACAATTTTTACATCTCATAAGAGAACTTTGCATGTTTCAAATGTCGCATTGATAATGCAAACTACGTTTTTTTTTTAAATCGCACCGCAGCAAGTCGCATAGTGTGAGCCCGCCTTTAGTTTGCCTTTTTTTTTTTTTTTTTTTTTTTTTGGGGGGGGGCTTAGCCTATCTGATATGCGCTGGGCTAGTGGGCAAGTATACTGGTCGTGCGAAGGAGACTGACTGACGGGCGAGGGCGCAGCTCGGCTACGCTCTCGCCCGTCAGTAGGTTGCCCAATAGCCCGACGCATATCGGATAGGCTAGGGGGGGGGCTGAGTTGGGGCTTATGAAAAGATATGGTAAATTTCAACTTTGGGTTCGTATACACGTATGCTCATTCAGGATTCTTAGAGAATCGAACATACGTATGGCTGACCGCCTGAGAGGGGGGTTCGAGTCACAAAAGGTTGGTTTGTGTATCTATTCAACCCCCCCCCCTCCCTTCCCCTCTCTTTCCTTCCCTCTCTGTGTCTCTCTTTTCCCCTCCCTCCCCCCCTCACTCTCTCTCTCTCTCTCTTTCGTATCCCATGTTTACAGACATATACCATTGTGATTGTGCCAAATATGTATCTCATTCAATATCTCATTCGTATTTGTTATCTTCTTTAGTTGATGTGCATCCACCACGAGTATCATGGCTCTTGTAGATTATACCCAGATATGTAATATTACATTTCTGATAATATGCACACATAGTTCCGCTTTTAGGAGGTACATTCAAGTGCACTTAGACCTGCGACTGGCACAAAATTACTTGTAAGTTTAGCTTTTAGTTCCTATTACATTAAACATTTTATTAGTACATTACTTATAGTGTACTATATAGGCCTGTAGATAAGTTATTTTTCACAAATTTAAACTCTGTGGCTTCATTTCAAATGTGAAAATTGGAGATAAATATTATGCATAAACCATGGACATTTCTAGTAATATCCACGCATAAACTGAGTGCTTTGTAATTCTTTTATTTCTTTGGACACGAGTTAACAGTTTCATCTGTAAAAGTTTGATATACAAAATAATGTTCCGTATTAGTGTGTAGGTCTATGTTTTTTTCATTTCTTCGTCTCTCTCTCTCTCTCTCTCTCTCTCTCCTTCACACACACACACACATTCACACACACACACACACACACTTACACACGCAGGTAATCTGTATGTACACTGCTAAGCACACCAAGACAACATGGCGGACAAGTTCCCTTCGGCCAGCAATGTTCAGTTGAAACCCAGGAAGGGCCATGACATTGCATGGTCATGTGACGAGCACGGGGAGCCAATCAAATTCTACTGTAAAGAACATGGTATCCCAGTTTGTCATCCATGTGCAACCAAAGATCACCAGAAACCATGTAATCTCAATAACATCGCAGATGTCATTTTGGACATGGGGAGCCAGTTGGAAGATAAACTGCTAGAGTTAAAAGAAATGAAACAGCGCTCTAAGATACTGATATCTGAAATACAGTCATCTTCCACTTCTATGAGCAACCACCTGAAGACCATGAATGATGAAGCTAACATCGCATTCAAGAACAAAATAAAGAGTGTTCAGGACAAAGAGCGGGATGAGATTATTTTGATCAACAAGAAGGCAGATGATCAAATAAGAATCCTCAATGATCAAATACGAATCGTCAATGAGACAAGGGAGAAACAAATCAAATCAAGTAGGGAGAAATCAGAAAAGAAACAAAAAAGCTTCGAAGATACCCAGGCACAGCTCCTTGCAGATAGTAAGGACATTGATGCGACGGTTGGGAAAAAGATAGAAGAGCTCAGAGGCAAAAATCAGAACAACATCGACACAATGGATAACATTGGTTTCAAGATAAAACGAGTTAGACAAGATGACAAAGCCATAGTGAATGAAGCTCGTCAGGTAATTGCATCACTAGATGGGAGTGAAGGTGTTCATCAAGATCTTGTGGACTCACTTAACCACTTGAAGCTCGAGGTTCAGAGAGTAAAGTTCACTGTAGGCAAAATAGGTGGGGATGACTATTCGATAATTCATGGCTTCTTCGGGAAATGGGAGATTCTCAAATCCATTGACATTCCACCGGTTATTAGATCCCCGTGGATATGTGGTTTGATCAGCAATAATGAAGTATTTCAGATGGTATCAACAATAACTTGTACATTACAAATATCAGCAGTGGACACACAGATCAGGTAATTACAGGAGATACCATGTACATCATATCATGTGCACGTGTGGACAGTAACTTAATAGTATGTGGCAAGGGGGGAAGCCCCACTCTTGGAGACAGCCTTGATGGATGCATCACTCTCTATGACAGACAATGGAAAGTGGTTAGAGACATCACGATACCGAAGAACACATCCGGATATCTCACCTACAGCAGCGTGTACCTTGATGTTGATAAGGATGGTATGATCATCGCTTCCGAGCTTCATCAGTCTAATATCTACGTCATTAACCCTGCTAATGGTAAGATACTGAACACTATTACGATACAAAGCAAGGAGGTGAGGGGTGGGATACAAGCCTTGACATCAGGTGATATCGTTGTGCAGACAGGTAGGAATGAATTCACTATCGTCTCAAGATCAGGAGAAGAGATACATGTACCGTATCTTGATCATGATTCGGGTTGGGCACACTGTCGCGTTGACAAATTGACAAACACACTCTACATCTCAAGTTGGGATGAGAAGACTCAAACCCACACAGTTGATCAGGTGTCATGTGATGGCAACAAGACAAGAAGAATCGTGGAATATAAGAATTCTGTCCGCCACAAGAAAAACAGTCGCCCGTGTGTCATCACACCTTCTGGTAACCTCAATAGTTAACGGAGTTAGACTTTTGGTATACCAAAACATATTTGCTTTGTAAATCCTTGAATCAACATAATCAAGTTGGCCAATTATGTTTTCGTGCGAGCTAAATGATATGGTCAGACTCAAAGTACAAAATAGCAATGTTTAGGTTGGCGTAAATATTATATTCTCATGATTACATTTTAAAAAAAATTAACAACAAAGTTTATCGGTCAAATCATTGAGAATGAATCATACTCCTATGTTGATCAAGCCAAGGGCTCATCTCATAATAAATTATCAATTTTTTAAAGAACAGTTTGTACAGACTGCCTGGCATAGCAGCAAGATGCATAGCAAGGAAGTGATATAGTTTGATGTCCATAGAGTATTCAACAAAAGAACTGTTTATGTATATTCTCTGATGTGATTTTCAACTTTTTAAGAAAGAAATCGGGGCCTCCGTTTATGAAGATTTGCGATTCATGTGAATTGATTTGCTTGTTTGTATTGCTTTTCTGACAAACCTTTTAATGTTGCGGGGGATTATGAGATACCATAGATTGTCTTTATTTTGCTAACATGACGTCTCGCAGTATGTTATTGAGAAGAAAAAAAAAGGTTCGAAAAATGAAAGTCTATTTTTGAAATTGATGTATAATTTGCTAGTTAGAAATGTCGTCAAAGAAGTATTTATCTTGTCTCATTTAAGTATATTTTGAATTGATATTTGTTCGGGGTTATAATGTAAAAGGTGATTAAATGGCTGGTAAATTTTACTTTGGGTACATTACGTATAAGTGGATGTATAAGGGAATGTTATGTACGTATGTATAGAGAAAGTGTGTATACGTGGCATTAAAGCTTATGCAGTTAATTGAGTCATTATGATAAAGATTAAATAGGAATGTTATGTATGACATGTTATAAGTGACAAAACAATGATTATTTCTAATATATCTAAAGCTTCATAAGTGGTAAGTAATGCATATTGTTTTTTAGTTGAAAATTATGCCCAAAAGAATTTGTTACGATACACTGGCATTTTAGGTTTACACTGAACGAATCACAACTCTTGAAATGTGAACAGGGTTTCAAGTAAACAAAAAATACTTATTTCTGATGTTCAGATTGTTTTAGTCTGTTTCAGTCTGTTGGGGTCTTAAAGAGTTCATGTTGACTGGGAGATTTATCTATTAGATTATGCTTGTTGGAAAGTACCATAGGCGTTGGCATTGAATATATAGAATATAATATAGAAAATAAGCTCAAATATAGAAGAGTGTGTTTGCATGCATTTACAGTTATCAAACTCTCTGAATAGATCACCCCCCCCCACTAAACAAATAAATTAATACGTGTACTGAAGAAATGCTTATGATCCTTTTATTTCTGATTGATTTTTAGATATGGAATAAATTAGCTTTTACAGCTATATCCGGTTAAAAGCCATGTCTCTAGACCTGGTATTATAGCCAATGATTCAGTATAGTTGAGTTTTATTGTTATGAGCCATTATGATTACATTTCCACAATTTGTTGACTGATCAAATTATTTTCTATTTTTGCACAAAGCTGTGGTTGATATCAAACTGTAATTAACATGATCAATTATTCGCATTCAACACTGCAGTCTACTTATAATAATAATAATGATATTTGCATTTATATATTGCCTACACATTCAATATCAGGTACGGTACACAATAATAACATCTAAAAACAACTAACAACTATACATGTACTGATTATGAATTGAAAACAGAAAAAAATAATAGTGTCTTACAAAAAAAAAAACATAATTAATGTAATTAAACTGAAATGTTTGTAAACTTTCTTGTCCATCGATTTACTAAGTAGCTTTTGAATATTTTAGATAAGTATGAAGAATTCAGTTTACTCATCATATTAAACCTTTCTATTATGTATTTTTTAAAAATACTCAAATTTGAAGAAATGTATTTGCAGGTCATGAAAAAATTAAACTTATATAATTTGAGAAATCTATAAAAACGTGTTTGAGATTTTTAAAAATTACACAAATGCACTTTTCGTTATAATTGTACTAATGATATTTTCATTCATTCATGAGAGATGGATATGTGCTTTCCCAGGTGTATGTGTGTGTGTGTGTGTGTGTGTGTATGTGTGTGTGTGTGTGTGTGTGTGTTTATGGGTGTCAGAGAGAGAGAGAGATAATGTGTGTGTATGTGTGTGTGTATGTGTGCGTGTGTTTGTGTGTAAGCACACAATACCCATTAACATAGAACCCATGATGAAGCCCATGAAGAAGGCATAGAAGCCGAAAGCTTGGTAATAAATAGTGGTCTACAAGCAACGTCCGTTTCGTCTTGTTGAATAGCTTTTGTTTATGTATACAGTACATTATTATATTCAAACATTGCCTTATATATACATACATGTACAGTGTGTCCCTCATAAAATGCTAATGGCACTTTAGATGGGTATAATATCAAAATTACAATATTGTATTAATTATATCTCTACACCCGTAAACAAGCATTTCTTTCCTGCAACTGGATGAAATTTTATGTGGTATGGCCCAATAATCACAAAGATATGAGCATTTTTTCATCACACATCAGGAAACCTCTCCAAGTTTTATATTAAGTGTTATCGGGTATATATTGAATAAAAGAAACCCAAGTTTGATCATTAATAATGTTTAAAATATTTCAGTAGTGATTATAAAATTTATATCCATGTACAGTGCAACTCATTACCATTCTAATGGTATGTCCCTCAGCTCACCAATAACATGCATGGCTGAACCCATTGTTCTGAAAAAGTCTTGCAAAATTGTGAATGTTCACTTTCATGCTCCTTGAGATGCGTTATTCAAAGGTGCCTAAAAGGAAACCCTACTTTGATCATCAATGAGCGTGAAAGTCAACCACTCACAATTTTGCAAGACATATTTAAAACAATGAGGTTCAGTAATACATTATATCGGAGAGCTGAGAGAGGTATCATTAAAATGGTAATGAGTTGCATTTTACAGTGATATGAATTTCCTAATTACTACTGAATTATTTTTCAGAGTATTAATGATCAAACTGAGGTTTGTTTTATTCGACACATCCGTTACTACTCATTACAAACTTGGATGGAGGGGTTTCCTGATGTGTAATGACAAAATGGTCATATCTTTGTGATTCTAGGACCATATCACATAAAGGTTCATCCAGTTGTAGAAAACGAATTGCAGTTTAAGGGTGTAAAGATATAATCAATATAATTTTGTAATTTTAATATTATACCCATCTAAAGTGCCATTAACATTTTTTGTAGGACACATTGTATATTACTTTTTTGTGTATAATTTTGAGATGTGACTGCTTGGATGAATGTATAAGTTAAAAATTAAAAGACAGTTTACCTCCTATGGTTGCAAGAAATACAGCTTTATCCATCTCGTATCCCTTAGATACACCGGTGGGTACCAGGAATGCAACCCAGCCTGTATTAGTCGCTCCAAATAGTAGTCCTGCAATCATGACCGGATTAATGGCTGGATGATCAAAGACAAGTCTCAAGTCGAAGGCGTCCAACGCGCCACTAATTCCACTTCTGGCCCATAATGTTGAACCATTATCTGAGCTCTGGTATCCTGCGTCCGTCCTTTCTACAAGAGAACGGCTTTCGTTTTCGAGACAAGGACCATCGTTGATCACTTGTCCATCTCTACTTTCGTCATAATCAAGGTCTGATTCATTTGGGGAACAATGTATGTCTTTAAATCTGCCAACTTCTGAGTTGCTTTGATGTCTTCGCGCACAGTCGGGAGCTTCATCTGCGGCTTCATCAGCTGCATTTGGTATCGTTGTATACTGACGCGAATTTGAAATGAGCGGTTTGAACAGGGCGCCCGCTACGACAGTATGAAAGTTTAACCCAGCAAGAATGAGAAGTGCTCCTCGCCAGCCATAGATGTTTGCGAGCTTTTCGGTAATGACTGGGATGAGCATCATCCCTAATCCCCCGCCAGCGAAAGAGAAGCTTACGGCGGCAGCGTAAGAGTCTCCAAAGTAGTCTTTGACAATGACAATGTTTGAAATGATCATCAAACTGTACCCCAGACCTGTGAAAAGTGGTTAAATGGGATACAAGAACGAGGGAAATTATATTGTGTTGCAAGGCTCAGGAAATATAAATGCTTTATTTGGTGTTAAAACTCAATTTGTCAATAATTATTTCATTTTTATATTTTTTGTGCCAATAATTCGCAAGCTTAGAGGCAAGCGATAGAGAGGAAAATTTCATATTTCAGAAATTTATATTTATTGCAAATGCTCTAAAAGCATACACATTTAACAAAAACAACAAAGAAATACAAACAAAAACAGAGAAAGTACATGTATCCATCAAGAATGTTTTTATATTAATACCTGCCACGAAAATTCCGGACGTAAACATAACTGCACTTTTACTAATCGAGCAGAAAGTAAACGCCACTCCGGCTCCAAGTCCACCGATAACTGTAAGAACTCTGCAAGTTTTTCTTCTGAGGAGAGGACGTGTTATGAATGCTGTGAAGTTAAAAGAAGAGGTCATTTCCAAAAGGTACTACATCCATATTTTGTTAATTCAGAGAAAAACAATTTTTTTGGGGTCTATTTTTCATTGATGTGAGTGTCTGTTTGGAATTAAACTTTTACAAATTGTTTTACTCTATGATACTAAAGGGAAACCGGTCTAACAAAAATCTAGGTCTGCAAGTTTTTCTGTAAATGAATTTTTAATTTTTTCTTCTGATGGACGTGGTAAATTTTGGAAACGAAATGTCTCAGAGTATGTTAATTGCCATGTATCTCAGCAATTTTTTATTCAAAAAGGAACATTCTGTGCTATTTCATATTGCTTTAAATAGATGCCATGTTTTAAAAAAAAGAAAATTATTGCATCGAGTACATAAGTTTTCAAATTTTCACTGATGCTCTGGTGAACCCAGCCAACTACGCATTATTTACATGCAATAGAAACCAATACAACTGACTACATACAAGTGGATGTAGTACCTTTTGGAAACGACCTGAAATGGATGTAGTACCTTTTGGAAAGGAAATGATTTTTGAAAGTAATTTTTTCACCCTTCCCATTGAAAATTCATGTTTCTTGTTGTAACAGTGAGTAGAGCTAATAATGAGTAGATTGATGTAAAGAAAAAAAACAGAATTTTGATGGAAAATGGATGTAGTACCTTTTGGAAATAAGCTCTTCAAATACGAATCGGGTGTTAGCACGGTTCTGTGACATTTGTTCCTGCGCCACTTTCTCCGCGGTCGCTCTACAATGTACTATTTTACAGATAATCTTTGAAGGTTTCACTGGTGGTAGAACGATTAGAAGTTGAAGGTTTCACGGTACACCAAGTAATCTTTCTTGAGGGTATGAGAGGTCCTGAAAAGGACCTACCCAATCTCGACGTTTCGGTGAGCATGTTCTCACCGTCTTCAGGAGAATGAGTCAAAATTGATATCAGAGGGCTATATATACCCTTCTGATGGATCCAAAGTGCAGGAAGTTGCACAGGAAACTCAGAGTGGAAGCCTCTGATTGGCTGGTTGCCCAGAGGAAGTACGGTTGACTGCACACAACACACTACGGTGAGTGTGGAGTCTTTATCAATACAATTGGTACAAGTGAGAAACATTTGTTCATCAGAAGGAGATAAATTGCAACCTGGTAGTTAAAGAGTATTTCATCTTCAAGTAGGCCTATGATTAAATAGAATTATCTAATCCTTATCTAATTGTTAGATTTAAATGCATAATTTATCATCGAGTTGGTCCACGTAAATGAAGATTATCTAACCCTTGTATAGGTTTTTCCGGCCAATTTCATACATTTACCATCCGTTTTCATGCCGTGTGTAGTCGAATTCGTGTGTTTGTTGCGGCAGACTGACTTTAGTCATACAAGTTCGTGTTCATGCACTAGAATTCATTTTTAGGCACCCAGATTAATGGTTACAAAGTTGTTATTCGGATATAAGCATTCAATTTCATTTCTATTGCAATGTGATATCAAATTAAAGCCAACATATTTTTTTTTCTGTTAATGCATTCTATTTCGTATAATTTGCTTTTGTAAAACAGGAGCTATGTTCGGCGAGAAAATCAAAATTGCCCAATCTTCTGTTCTGTCGCGTCATTTTGGCTTTATTATGTTCAAAACCTACACAAATACAGATACCGAGTGAGTAAAAGCACTTGTGATATTGTCATTTAGATTAAGAAAAAAAATTGTTTAACCCCAAACTATTACACATATGTGGAAAGATGCTTTTACATTCTTGTAAACCACCTGCGTAAGCAATGCATTATGTTTATCCGAGCGTTACCAAACCAACAATAAAATATTGTTTTTAAAATGTGGGAAAATTTACTCTTTCAAAATCGTGTATGATAGATATGGTTTATAAATGGGTTTTCCTTTCAATGTAAGTGTTTAGTGTAGCGTTATTTTTTTTTTTCTTTACCCACTCACATCTACAAAGTGAGTCAATAAAAATGTCCCATCATTTTGAAGTTGTCTTGTGAGAAGAATGAAAATCTAATTATTGGTTTTATGATAATGTCCTAGTAGAGTCATCCTCCTAGCATATGTTGGTACCCTTCTCATTTGGATCTTTGCATGCATGACTGGATAACAGACAATCTTCAGAAGACGGCAAAATGTAACCTGTGCCGTGTGGTTGTGGAAGAATATACAAATTAAGTTTATTACTTATGTGCACGCCAAAGACACGCACCCAAACGTATACCCCATATTTACACATACACAAACCACATACACACCCACACACTCAGACGCACACCCTCACTCACAAACAGTTGTAAGGGAATTACTACTTCCCAAACATTAATAAGGGTCTTGGTGAAAAAAAAAATAAAAGAGGAAATGTTATCGTGAATTGTTTACTGTGTGTGGGGTGAGTGTGTAAAGATGTGCGTGTGTGTGAGGAAGGATAGGTGTGCGTGAGTTTGTATGTGTGGTGAGAGAGGGTGTGTGTATATATATATATGTGTGTGTGTGTGTGTGTGTGTGTGTGTGTGTGTGTGTGTGTGTGTGTGTGTGTGTGTGTGTGTGTGTGTACGCAGTCATATTCTGTCAACATTTGTGTTTAATCTCCATCCAGCTATTTGGCGCAGGTGAGATTTTACCGTCTTCTGAAGATTGTCTGTTACTCGGTCATGCGTACAAAGATCCAAATGAAGAGGGTACCAACAAAATGCTGGGAGGATGACTCTACAAAGACAAAATATGAAACGCGTGTTCATGCTTCAAACACGACAACTTCAAAATGATGGGACATTTTTCTGTTTATTCACTCTGTAGATTGGTAGCATAATGTGTGAGTATAGGCCTATTGTGTTGACATGCTTTGATGCTTTTCAGTGCACTTCACTACTTCACGTCACATAAAATGTATTTCTATGGATTCAGGAATAATAGTAGTTATAATAATGATTTTAGTAGGCTTCTTATACAGAGGGGATGCAATGTCATATCATTATTCTAAAGTTGCCAATTTTATTCAGTTTTAATTCAAGTTCTAAAATCTTATCTCATTTTAATTCAATGAATACAAAAAAAAAAAATTTTTTTATAATTTTGTCTTTAATAAACAATCAAACAGAATCACAATATATACAAGTAATCATTACACAATTGGATATACAAAAAGCAAAAATAAATAAATCAGCAAAAATAATGACATAAAAAGGGGGCAGAACAAGACTCAAATCAGTATAACAGGGGTCTTAAATACATGTCCTTTGTACAAAAAGGTATTGTCGAGGGTTGCGGAGGAAAGCCAACACATTTGAACACAGTATAGGCCTACATGTAAAATTAAATCATTAGGTACAGTTTTAAGAGGATACACTGATTAATTATACAAGGAGATAAAGTATAAGATTGGGATACAGTATCTAATGTAGTGTGTACTGTATAGGCGCATTGCATCATACTATTTGTGAACAATATAGAGAAAAATAATAGAAATACCAATAACTTCCGTTTAGTTGTGACTCATGTAGAATTAAAAAAATAACAAAATAGTGAGTAAGAAACGAGAAAAATCATATAGTAAACCTCCACTTCTTAAAATGAAGATGTAATTTGTTGCTCTTTTTGGCTGAAAAATACTCGAATTTTCTTTTTGTTTCTTTACAAAGCGTTTGAATGCAATAAAATTGGGAGATTGTTATATAACTTGCAGGTAATAAATATAATATTTCAACAACAAAAACAAGTAGGTAGGAAAGTTATCATTACAATACCAACATTATCAAAAGTTAGTATACTGGAAAGAAGTTCCCACATTTCTGTGAAATTACATCTAAAAGATCTTGCAAATGTGGAACAACCTCATCGCACTCGCAAAATAAAATGAACCATTGTTTCGTCATTTTTATCACACAAGGAACAATTTGGAGAATCTCTTCGTTAATCTTATGAAGAAACTCATTTAATAGCAATAGCATTATGGAAAATTTTAAAGTAAAATGATCATGTCATCATTTTGTGTCAATTAGTCAGAAAAATTAGAATATGGATTTCTTCCCAGTTCAGATTTACAGGTACAGGAATATTAAATCACAAAGTATTTTAGCAATAACAAATATGTTTTGTAGGAGAATGGGACCAATAGAAGATATATTATATGCACTCCTTGGACTTCTATTTTTAGTGGTTAAAAGCTTTTGAACTATGGTCTCGTGAACACCAAAAAATATCAACATCAAAATTCTTAATCCATTTTTTCGGGTATATTTTTAATTAAAAAGTATGAATTTCTTTCTATCCAAGAAGGTTGCCAAAATCTAAAACTAATTCTTCAAATAGTTTAGACCTGGTATGGAGGGTTGAATAAGTCTGATATGGCAATAACATTTTTATCAAACCAGGATTCATAAAATAAGTAGGATTTATGATTTTGAGCGAATACGACTTTTGAACCAAAGACACTGAACAATGCACTCAATTCTGAAAATTTATGACCATAAAATTCTACAGTTGCTGTCCTCTAATCAGAATACATGCAGCGGAGAGATTCTGCAAGTTGAATATTACCAAATGATTTGAGAACACATTCTGGAGCAAAGGAATTCCACAGAACAGAAACATAATCATTAAATTTAATTAAAAAGGAGATGAATTTCCAAGGGGCAATAAAATTTACATCAAGAAGATTTTCACCCAAATCAATTTTTGGGCATTAGCAAAGGTTAGAAGGATCAATCATTTTTATGCCACCCTCCATGTATTGGTACACATAATCCGTCTCTTCACTTGTCGTTCCTTCCGTTCCAATAGTTGAAAAAATTCTATTCAACTCTTTGAAAAGGAACGAGGGATTCTAATACAAAGTACAGAGAATAGAAATATTATTGCGGCATACCAAAGGTTTGATAACACATAACTTTTCCAAATTAGAGAAAGATTTCTCAATACGCCAACAATTTATAGTTTGCTCAATTCTTTTCAATTTGTCTTTTGAAATTTAAATCAAAGATCCGTTGAAACATCCAAGGAGAATGTAACTCCAAGACATTTAACATTCAGATTTCTCGCAAGATAAACCAAGATTGGTGGATGGTAAAATCTGGACAGTCCCTTTTTTGTGAACCAATCATATGCCTCTGTTTTACTTAAATTTAGTTTCATCCAGATATACTGACCAAACTTTGATAAGTATCAAATAAATGAGACAAAGAACTGTCAGTAACCCATCAGTAAAACAAACAGAGTCATCAGCATATAGAGATATTTAGCCTCTTCATCCAAAAGAAGGGATACCTTTATTAAATTCATTTTGACGAACAGAAAGAGCATGATCTCAATAACACAAAGAAAGAGATAGGGAGAGATGGGCAACCTTGGAAAATTCATCTTTCCATGATATACATTTTAGATAAAAATCCATTATTAATAACATAGCTCTGACGACAGAGTACAAAGTTTTAAATAGAATCAATAAATTTTTACCAAAATTAAATTTTTTCAAGGGTTGCGAATAGAAAAAATTATGGATACACTATAAATGCTTTTAATGTCAGTAAAATAATTGGCCTGGTGAGTCATTTGCATTCAGTATCTCAATAATATCTAGTAAAAGCGGTATATAGGACCAAATAATTTCTACCCTGTAAAAAACCAGATTGATCCACATGAATGAGATAGTCCAAACAGCGTTTCAATACAAAAATATTTTAATAATAACAAGTAACAGATCCATTTTTATTCAAATTCCAGAATTCCAATCCACTTTTGGAAATGTATTTATTTTTTTTTTTTATCTATCTATTTCATACATATAATAAATTTTCACTTGCATTTTTTGCCATGTTTACCTACGAATGTCCTTTATGTATTTTGACATTTAAGAATCGTGATGTGCAGAGTTATTTGAAATATTAACACGAATGTATTTCATATCTAGCGTATTGTAACTATTAAAAAAAATCCACAACACTCTTCAAATTAACAAACAAGCAATCTTACTCAGGCCAACTGCTACCCCGTGGCACATCCCTATTCCAAAGCCGATGATCGCCACGCCGGTGTCGAATTCGTGTTTGAGATCGGGTACGAGCACGCCGAATGATTTCGCGGTTCCTGTGTTAAAGAAATTAACGATTGCTGCACCCAAGACAACTAGATATTTCCACCGTCCTTCAGATTCTCTGAGTTCAGCCATGATGCTTCAGGCGGCGGCTCCGGCGAATTTATGGAAGATAGTCGTGGCGAATCTCTGCGAGTGGTTTACTTTGCCTCAGGCAATCACACGACACAAATTTTACTTGCAGATACGATGATTTCAGAATTCACGATTCAGTAGTACAGCGGAGAAATAAACGGACACTGATTTCAGTAGGCTTCCACAATAAATGACCTTTTTATTTAATGGTGTAAACAAGCTATATTCACAATAACAAAACTCTCAAGTGAGAACCATTATAATTCATATTCTCTCGAAAGAGCGAATAATAATAATAAGTAGGCTATACTGCTCGATAAGTTATATTGGTTGCATCAGGGTTATATTCGCTCTGTACTTTACTATAATGTAGGCATTATATTGACATGCATTGATGATTTTCAAAGCACTAACTTGACTACCTCAGGTTATTCTCTATTTATATGATTCAGAAATATGCTTTGATAATACCCAGATTTGTCTGTTGAATTGGTAAACATTGATGGCAACTGCCATGCAGGCCCCCTGTTGTATTTTAGTAAGTGAATGAGATATAGTGTATTGTTATCCCAGCCTAGCCTACACATAACGTATTCACAATGTTTCAAAAATTACGTTTCTTACAATACATCTTCGTGTGAATTGGTCAAAGATCATAGGAGAGGGGCTAATGTGCCCCTACCAAACTCATCATTCCTACACTGTTCGTTCATTTTCAATCAAATTTGGTGATTTTCCATAAAATTTAATCGCCATAATTTCGATACATAGCAACCACAAATTGACAACCATGTCACTCCAGTTTCGGGTCATTTTCTTTATCCATATACATATATAAACAATATTAAAGTTCTATAAATGAAGTTTATTCCTTGAAAAGTGATAACAATAACATTCAAAACTAAATGTTGCTTGATTTCTTTTGATTTTCCAAATTTTAATGTGAAAAACTGTACAAAACAATAGATGTAAAAAAAAATATAGAGATAACATTTGGTTATATAGTCTTCAGTGGGTTCATCACTTGAAGTTCGAAGAATAAGATTATATTTTTTTATACATGTATAATTACTTTGCAAAGCTAAAGAATGCAAATTAGCGCAAAAGCCAAAACAATTAAACTTTTATTCTTTTAGCTAATTTCACAAAACATCCGCATTTGGTGACGTTGAATATTTTTGATAGATCGGTCAAGTATGAATAAATTGTATAATATATATGTTACAGTCTAAATCATCTAAGGATAATAAACCGTGACAGAATATAACTGACTGAATGCAAACTTTGTGCATTATTCTGTATTAGTGACTCACCAATACGTTTTAACCATGTTTACACGGGATATCCATTGATGAAAAAAAAAAATTAATGTCGTGCGATATATCGAAATAGTAAATAGTGGTCAATATAATACGTGCTGTTATCGGTTGGATTTGCATCATGGGTCATTCAATAGTTGTTATATTGAACGATTGGGAATCCCATGTAAAAAAAAAAAATGAACAAGGGATATGCGCAGCAACGATGCGTCACAATTATTGTTTCATAAAAGAAATGAAAGTTGAAAAAATAATCGATGGGGGTGAATGGTGACGTTTCCCTTTTTTCCCTCAATGTAACACGTTTTTTACACTCAAATGGGGTTTGGTAAAGGGTTGTTCCAGCCTTGAACCATGGCTTACAACCTGGCTTACAACCCTTATATCTGATCCGGGGGCAAGTATAGTCCTAATTGTTGCTCTACACAATTCTAAATTACTTTGCTGGAGGACAACCCTCCCCTTCGGGATCGCTGCCAATGCCCAAGTGCTATTTTGATCTGGGTCTGCATGGCAGGGGTACAAGACTGAATTGTAATACGGTTGATCATGGCTAGCTTAAAACATCGTAAATAAGATCATCTGATAGGGAGGCTATGGTGCCATAGCGGTCTTGGCCTGCAGCATTCTTGGTCATGTGATGGGTCATGTGATGAAGACTACTCATTGAATGGCTTAATTGGCTGGCCATTTTTAATGCTGGCCTACTTCCGGGATCAGAAACTTTAAGGTTTTCATAAACTTCAGGCTCGGGATTCGTATCACTATCAGTGTAGAAGTATCGATCGGTTCCATAAGACAAACGATTCGCAGCTCCAGATCCGAGAGTGGAATGTTCTAAAGTTGAAGAACCGGAATGTGTGCTTATAGGACATTCGTAGAGATCGATGTATTCTAGAGTAGATCGATGCTGTTCAGAAGCGACAGGACACTCGTATAGATCGATGTTTTCTAGAGTAGATCGATGATCTAAGGTAGATGTACACGACTGTGTGCTTACAGGACATTCGTATAGATCGACGTTTTCTAGAGTAGATCGATGACTAAGGTAGATGTACACGACTGTGCTTACAGGAATTCGTATAGATCGATTTTCTAGAGTAAGATCGACTGCTGTTTAAAGCATAGATGTCTTTGGCATACACTGATCATCAATTATGGACTTGTGCTTAGTCTGGTCATCAAACTACGAATTTACAATTGAAAAAAAGGTTGTATGTGTCAGGACTTGGGATATTATTATTTCAATTTTTTTATTTTTCATTTTTTTTTTTTTTTAATGAAAGGAGTGATTTTCGAAAACTAGCAGCTTTTTTTTTTTTTCTTTTTTCTTTTTTTTTTTTTTTTTTTGGGGGGGGCTATTGGTGAAGAAATTAAAGGACTGGATCCAGAAGGTGAGGGCGGGCGTGCCCCTCCCGCCCCCCCCCCTCAAACCTTTATTTAAAAAGTGCTAAACTGGTACTTGCCGACCGAACCTTATGGGATAAGTAATGACCTTTTTGGCTCCGCCGGAGCCAACAAATTTTCCACGCCTACATCCCCCCCCCCCCTCATTTTGTTTACAAAATACAGATTCAACATATATAAGTGTATGTTTGAATGAATACTGAACTAAGAATACGAAGTAATGAAATATTTCAGGTTTTGAATCTGTGACGACACATGTTGTCCTTTTTTTTTAAGAATAATAATTATTTCACCTTTGATGTCGATATAAAATCAAAATTGTGTTTATACACAAAAGTCATGCTCAATAAAAAGAAAATAAATGTAACATCAAAAAGTAAAAGATTAAAAATTCATAACTTCGTTATTCTTTGATAAATTCTCTTCAAAACCTTCATATCGATTTTGTAAACCTAATTACATTTGAGAGGGAATTTTTCCTTTAATTGTTTCCATAATTGATAGCATGGATAATTCTGAAAATAGAAAAAATATATATGTATAACGACTTTTATTCAAAGTTTTCGTTACTTTGTAACCCGTTTAGTACAAGATATAAGATTCTTAATTGGTCCATGCACTTAATGCATAAAACATTTGCTTCCAGTGGCTTTTCAACATTATTCATAACCTATACTGCTATATCACATCAGTAAAAAACTAAAAGAAAATAAAAGCAATCAAAGGGATTGAGAGAAGATGGTAGGTATACAAAAGTAACATAACAAGTATGCTGTATTATTATTAGCAATTTATTAAACAAATGAATTTTTCAATATAATCTAACTCACCGCATACTAATGACAGGCCTATAATTATAAATTGACTGAAACCAACAGCATAGACACGATAGATACATGCACCGTTTAAATATAAACATTAGACACCCCATACCTGACATGCCGGTGTTTTTTGCAGACAAAAGCCGGAACTATGATGACAAATGAAAAAGCCAAAGTACCAATGATTACTACCCACACAATTCTGTTTATGCGATGACGGTTGTCTGAAAGAGAAAATATAATTTTTTTAAATCCATGAAAAGTTAAACGAAATATCCGTTGAATAGAGTGGCATATCGTGGATTACAAATTAAAGGCACTACCTGCTTTTAATCAAGTTTTAAAGAGAGAGAGAGAAAGAAGACAAAATTAGGAGCTTTCTGTTGCATCTTCTTTTCAGAGAATTTTTACCAAAAAGAAAAAAATAGATAAAAAACTAAAAAGCATAAATGGTAGGTTACGCATGTCCTCTAAAAGATAATGCTTAATTACATTTGTATAAACATGTGTATTAACGACGTTGGAATATTTGATGTTCCTAAGGGGGTCGTCACACTGAGGTCGTTCTATAACGTTCTATAACGTTCTTGCCCGTTCTTTAAAAAATTGCTGAACGGGCTTTGGTCGGTGAATCTTATACTTCTGCAAAATAATCTTGATACGATACATCATTAATAAATAGTCTCTTACGCTCAATTCCGCTACGCTCCGCAATACGTTGTTATCCAGTTCAGACCAGTAAACGGCTCGTTCACTCAATACCGTAGCACGTCCAAACGCACTAAAACCTATACGCAGCATAAAAGTAGATACAGTTCGTAGTACGTCCTTCTCGTTCAGAGTAAGTCCTACCCGTTAAGGAACGTTGTCACTACGTTTAGATTTTAGAACTGAAGCCAGTACGTATTTTTTAACATGTTCAAAAAAATCGGAATGCCTTTCCGTTCTCTCCGTTCGGGCCCGTTCGCCAAGTTCGTAAACAGATTGCAAACGGTCTGTACTAGATTCTAAAAGGTCTCACTACGTTCAGTCCTGTGAAACAGATTGGGCCCGTTCACAAGAACTACCTAGAACGCACGGAGAACTACTCAGTGTGACGGGAATTAATCATGCCGTCTTGAAAAATGAAACGTATGTTCGTAGTACGTCCTCTCTCGTTCAGAGTAAGTCCTACCCGTTTAAGGAACGTTGTCACTACGTTAATTTAGAACTTGAAAATTAATAACAATCTCGTTGTATTGACGTCCCTAGCCATCTTTAGAACGATTTAAAGTACGGGCAATTTCGTTTTAGTCGTGCCCTCTCGTTTCAGGTATGTTCATACCCGTTAAATTTTTAGAGACGAGATGGGCCGCACCGATTTTTGAAGAGCACTTTTTTGGAAATCCGACGAGCTAGTTCCATGGAGGTCGGTAACACAGGATCGTAGAAGTATTTTACTAACGTCCACTCAGTTTACACACAGACTATGCCCGTTTCGGACAAAATTTGCCAAACGTAGTAGGAACGAGCTCAGGTGGACGGGGGTATTACACAATTAGCATTTTTGTCATCAATTCCATACTATTTCCTTATTTGATGCATGGCATATGGCCTACGGTTTGATGTTCGTGTGTGTGGTGTGTGTGTGGTGTGTGTGGTGTGTGTGTGTGTGTGTGTGTGTGTGTGTGTGTGTGTGTGTGTGGTGTGTGTGTGTGTGTGTTGTGTGTTGTGTGTGTGTGTGTGGTGAGGGGGTGTGCGTGTGCGAAGCGCATGGTGTAGATGTGTGTTTACCGTTAATGACCAGGGTTTCTTGCAGATATAGGCCATGGTTACCATTCGGAATCAAGACTTACAAGGTCATTGCACTTTTGTAGTTCCCCTTTTTTATATATCATTTATGTATATGCACACATTTATGAGTTTTTATTGCATAAATTTTATTGTTATTGCGAATTTTTAGCGATTGAGAAAGAATAAACTGAACCGAAGAAGGGGAGTGACATAAAGAGCAGTAGAATAGGATGTCATAACATTGCTGTAAGATTTTAGATGGAGCACATTTCCTCTTCTTAAGTCACAAATGATTTAATAACCCAAATAAAAAGGGTGTTCTTTGATTTATTTATTTAACTGCCAGTCGTAGGGTTAGGGTTATGCGTACAATGTGAGGTTTATTATCAAAAACACACAACAAACTAAGGGACACCATAACATCATTAAGTTGGTGCTGTGCTTATAATGAAGATGGGTTATTATTCTAATTGTATAAATTATGTTTTTAGTTTTTACGGCAATGTAATTCATGATATGAATGTTTGCGCCATATTCACCTGATAAAGAATTTGACGGTCTTCCAGAAAGATATAGGTCGTCCACTTTGATGATTCCTGCATGGAATCCGAAATACTGTTCCTCTTCCATGGCCGAAAACGAAATCTGTCAGATACAAAATCATGGACTCATTAGGCGATTAAGAGATTTGGGGAAAGTGCTTTTTGACCAAAAGGATATAAACCAAGGAAACGACATACCTCTTCATTTCGTTACAGTCCACTACAAACTGATTTGCCTATTTTTAAGGATGCGTTCAATTCAATTTGAAATCCATATTCCTTTAATAATAGTTTTTGGTATTATAAATTTTCAGAAAAGGAGAACTTAATTTTGGCCGCATATACTATATTTTATTTTTATATATTTTTATCTACTTCTACTATTTTTTCCGAAAAAAATGTTTTTGAATCAATAAACTGAATTGAATTATGAAACCTTTCCGTGAACTAAATTGAAATTATTTAACAGGGGGTTTTCGAGCTTCCATGCTGCCTGTCATTCTCGTTTAGGGAGCACGTCTACTTAATTCAAAAACTCTCTTTTCCTACTATTTCTCTATTTTCTATTCTACTCTATATTCCTTTAAAGGAATTAAACAACATCATACCACTTCATTTTCATCACAGTCCACTTCAAACTGATGCTCTCTCCACTCTCCCAATGTATCATTCAGGATCATCTCTCCCTGGCAGTACCTTACTTGTAGGAGACCATGTTCATTGACGAAATACCTGAAGGTGACTTTCTCCATGATGAACGAGTGATTAGTCGGTAGTATGAACGTCACATTGCTGTTTGCCATGGTTCCTGATGCGAAGCTAGCTCTAAGGTTTTCTGGTAAACAGGAGGTGACAAATAGCACAGAGTAATAACTTAATACACAAAAACAAATGCCTAGATTCATAAAGGTGTCCTCAGTTAAGATATGGTTTAACTATTACGGGTAGAAAAATGTGACACAATCCCAAACAGTAGATGTTCGATTTATAAGAATTTGAAACTCTTAAAATCTACCTGGGAATGATAAGCACAAAAAAGCACGATACTGGAACCCAGAGTGTGTAAGGGACAACAAGGTAGGCAGATTGTAGAACATTTTGCTACCCAAATAGCTTAGGACTTTGCACCCTAAATTGGATGTTTGTAAAATACTGAAGAGCCTTTAGTTCAAAAAGCTAATACACTTTCTGATATGATTCTTTCATCATGATAAATGTAAGAAATATGGGAAACGAAATTATGCACTTTTGCTTTCTTTCTCTGAAGTAATGGATATAATATACCATTTGGTACTAAGCTTTAGTCTACTCACCATTTGCTACATCCACTTCCCACTCTCCGTCATCATCGTACGGTTGCAGAATTCCACAAGACCCATTTCTGAAAGTACATTGCCAACCTGTATATTAAGTGCGTCCCAGAAAAAAAAATGGTGGTTCCAGTGAGTTTCAGGTTATTTAGCTATTATAGCCGTTTTCTAGGTGAAAGCATGCAACAAATGAAATGGTACGGTTTTATTTTTCGTATAAAAATCAAACATGATACAAAATAATATGACATAATACAGATAATTAAAATGAGAGGGAACACTCTATTCAGAACCATTAATAAAATGGATCTGTTCTTCCTAGAGGTCCGTAGAAATATTAAGTGCATCATTTTTAAGTATAACTTTTTCCTTTCATTCTACATCTAATGCAATTCAAAAGAGCCAGGGATAAATGAACAAGAAGTGTTTGAAAATTATTTGTTAGAATTAGATTGCACAAAAGGATAATGAGTGGGCGAGATGCAACAGCCTTGTCTCTCAGAAAGTTAGGGTTGATTATCCTTCTGTTATGTTCTTTGTTATATTACTTTCTTCACATTTCTCAATGATAGTGAATACAAAGGGTTCTTCCCTTGTTGCTGGCATCCTATGGTAGTGTTTTCCAGTGCTTTGATCTGTGCAACTTGTCTTTGGCATTGCAGAATACTTACCTGGAGACGGCTCTTGAGCTGTACATCTTTTGAATAAAGAAATCCATACCATCAAGTGAATCACTTTCAACATATTAGCAGTAATGCTGGCTCGTTTTTAAAAGTTATATTCTTACAGGACTTCACTCCGAAAGGCGCCATACATTCGTTTCAATTAAAAGAATAATGAGGAAATGCAATAATCATATCAATCAGTTTACAAGAACTTAAGAACTGAATTAATTTAGAATAAGAGCTGTCTCCATTCCACCAATTAGAAGTAATAAATGTGCTTTTGGTTTTGTTTTCGTGTAATGGTTTAAATCGTGGTATCATCCATACCTTAATTTATTTTCAATAAATCATTTAACTTAAAACTACTGCGGTGGTCACAAGAGGCCGTAGCTACGTGCAACGTGCGGGCAACGTAGCTTGCATTGCATACAAGTTGCATGAGGTCGTCGTGGGCAATTTTTCTGCGATTCCTACGTGTTTGTACAAAAACCCTACCTGCAACGTTCGTGTCTGGAAAAGTACGTATGTTGTAGAGAGTACCAATCTGCACGTACGACCTGCTAATTGTCACCAACGCATTAGAATATCCCTAAAGTATTATAGATCATTCAAAGTTTCGGTTTAGTACGTCTTTAATTACATATAAATTTCTTTTCAATGACAAGGTAAGAAAATGACGGGGTGAATTTAAAAAAAATTACGTCATAAACCTAGATACCTCGCAATACACATGGCCTATCAAACGACAGGGATCTGCTATGGGGGTGCTATAGGTTCCGTGACGAGTCTTTTTTTTTCACGCCCCATATTACTTTGGGAGTTGTGAAAGGTTACACAAAACTATCATAATGGGCTAAAATTGCAAGATGCGGTGTAAAGTTTAACATTGCAGAGAGTTGGGAAAAGTTCCATATAGTTTTGAAGCCGAAAAATACCCTGAGCTTAACATTAGGGGAGACCGGGTATGGACGTTACAAAATTCACATTTTGGGCCAGATAATTCTAATGAAAGAACTCACGCACTCCTATTGGGTCCTGTAGTTAGCTACTTATGTTGGCTCAAACCTGAACGCATATTAAAATGAAACATGTAACACTAATTTCACTACAGCTTCATCATGTGAATGACTTTTTTTGTTAACAACCTACCATTATACGGTGTAGGTTGTTACACCATACATGTGGCTGTCAATTGACAATATGTACTAGGGAGTCTTGACAACTGGTGATAATCTCTCTTATAGGCGTGCCGATCGAGTTGTCGTCATCTCATCGCGTCTTAGCAACCCTCTGCTTAGAGCAGATAGAAACCAAGTTCTCTTATTTGCCCTTTCATCAATCCTCACGCCAGTACCTGACAGCCCGCTCGCAAATGCGCAGATGGTTCAATACCCCGATCCCTCTAGCCAAGCCTTTCTACCTCTGAGAATCTTCCCACGTAGCATTTTCGCACTTATATAACAAGTGTCCACTCACAAACGTTATTGTTTATGCATGACACCTATTCTTAGCTACGATATGGACCCCGATGGCACGCCGCCCCGCCTGCAATACCGCATACCTTTAAGTTTCAATACCTTTCCAGTTTCTTTGACATACGTTAACATGTATAGCTATCAAGTAGCAGCCTCTTAGAATAGACAAAGTTATAGTAGAAAAATATAAAATATTAACACCTGACATTTGCAGCAAATGTAATATTTACATTATGTAATGCTATTGGTGGGAAGTCAGTTTACAATATCCCAACATGGGGTAGGTTTGGCTGTGAAACCAATAGCCATACACCCTAATGTGCGGTGGAATTTTTACACACAGATAATCAACTGTAGCTACACAGTCATTTACGCCAGTTACAGTGCAGTTATATTAGAACTTACATAAGGGGATATAGCACATAATTACTATATAAACCAAGAATCTATCATGTCTTCAGTGTAGAGCCTATTCCAAGTTTTATCAAAGCTATTGATCAAATTATTACTCAAAACTTTTTGATTGATTCTTTAAAAAACATAACTTGTGACTGTAATACCTTCACGAGGCAGTTTTCTGTTCATTTCTTTATTTCAATAAACAGGGATGAATGCCTTCAGACGCGTTTAATTACTAACTATGCCATGTAAGGCTGTATATAGCTCCAGTTAACATCCTCTCTTGTTCCATCTTAGCACACACTGAGACGAATACGTAATCATACTTGACCGACCCCTGTCGTAACTTCAAATGACCCGAGTCTGTCCCTCTCATATACCTCCTATACAGGCCCCGTAACATAGGTGGGTTTCGAACGAAAGGCTCCCAAAAAGGGTCCACTTAAAAAAAAAAATTAAATCGGTATTAAAAAAGACAAAATAAAGAAGATATGACTTCGTGGGTAAGAATCGACCTTACCCTACCCCTAAGCTAATAATGGGTTACTCTTGTCGATGGGCTAAACGGCAGGTAACTTTTAACCACCTAACACCCCCCCCACTCCCCCTCCCCCCCCCCCCCCCCCGCTCTCCCCCCCGCTTTATCGTAGCCCTGCCGCAAGCGCTGACTGCCCTGCAAATAATTTTTTCATGTACCTTTTCGCTTACTGCCCTCGCGCGTGACTGGCATCATGATAATAATTTTTGAAGCTACCTTTTTGTCCACTTTGCCAGATTCGAACTCCTGTAAAATATCCTCACGGTTTACTTGGCGCCTGCTAGTATCGTACTTATATTCAATTATTCAACCATTTTGTGTTATTCTACTATGATTACGGCCTTGCCATACTTTGTTCTGTACCCCCTAATGTTATGTGGCACTTCTGTATGCATTTTTTGGCTGCGGGAGTGTTAATTTTTCGAACTACAAAGCGTCATCAAATTGTATCTGCGTCATATTTGCGTTCTAGTTTGTTATTCCGATCGGTATTCGTCGTAGCCTCCATTTCTTTCTCTTTCTTCTATCTCTTTACTCTCTCATCTCTCTTCTCTACTCTTCTTTTTTTTTGGGGGGGGTGGGGGCGGGGCCCCCCGGCCCCCTGGATCTGTTATTACTCGGCGCCACATAGGCCTAATTATGATACCTGCTGAGTATACTAAGATAGTCAGAGACATATGAGACCCATTGAACAGACTATTCGATGAAAAAATTGCAATGGTTAATTAATGATTAATAGAAATTTTTAATTTATTTTTTTTTATTATTTTTTTTTTAGAAAAAGGAATTTTAATTTTGAAGGAAAAAAAATCAACCGTATTTATATCTCCGCTTACTAGATCTAGTAACCAGTCCCCCCCCACCTTTTTTTTGTGTCTAGATGTGGTGGTGTTTTTGTTTTTTTTTGTATTTTATTTTTTTTTTTTTTTTCTTCATTTTTTTAGCCAACATAGGTTTAGTATCCGAAATAAGTTACCGTGTATATGTTGTACTTTCAGGAGCTATTTCGGATACCGTATTATTTCTAATCGGTCTTCAAGTCAACGTGTTGGATTGCGACATTCGCTGTCGCAACTTCTTTCTCGCTTTTTAATTCTTGATTTTATTATCATGGGGAAGAACAAGAAGAAATGTAAGTATTCTTCAGATAATATAAGGGGAAATATTAAGTACGAATACTGGTCGTGGGTAACTTTTGAAAGGACAATGTCTAAGTTACGCAAATGATTAAAATATTATTATTAATATCATAGTCCCACTCGTTCGAAAATGTGTTGGTGTAGATCCCCTACGTATTAAATGCGGCTGCCTTAATTATAATCATGATGCACGGAGAAAAGTTCCTCCATAATTTAGTAATTTATGCATGACGCTCGAATGATCACGAATTAGCATATGAAATACACTACCATTGTGCCTTCCAATGAACAATAGTCACGATAAAATTTAGATTTGTCATTTATTTTTTTGGTAAGTCCTCATTTCTTTATGCGTTTTGAAATATTGGGCGTACGTCCGACAGTGGATTCGTTGAAGTTCCTTTTTTATTTTTCTCTTCTTTATTCTAAAAAATGTTGAAAGAGTGGGTCTACGCCCAACCGTTTTTGAAGTCGCGTCTTGCAGTTTTTCTTGCAAAATGGTCTCCGTTTCGGTAATGATTGACAGCGCGCACGACAAAGAGGTCTATTATCGGGAACAGCTGAATCGCGTTGTTCAGTTACGGTCAACGCACTTCAGTCATCGCAACCGGGAGGCGGAGCTCCTCGCGATAGCTACCATTAGCTAATCAGAGCGCCCAACAATCAAAATGCATTGTTCTCTATTTCTGTAAAAAGACCGGTCCCTTGGAGCGTTATGTGAACTAAAGCACGCGGAATGGTAGACTTTTTTCCGTGTGATGCATTGATAGGCTAGGTTTAACTTACAGTTCAGTCGAATTCAGGTAAAAAAGGAAATGCAATTTTGATGGATTTTGTTAATTTAGTGATTATTTATTGTATATAGAAGGTCAAGAACTAACCCGTTATCTAACACGTTAACACAGTTAGATCTTTCTATTTTCACATCATTTTTTCTTTGTTTCCTTTTTTTTTCTGCATCCTGTTTTTTTTTTGTGGGGGGGTTCAAATTTAGTGTCACTTCCACTTTATCTATGTCTGACTAGAATTCTAGATTGATTCTATGAGTGTGGGTGACACTTGCAAATGATGTTTTCTTAATCTTACGCCAAATGAAATGATGTGATCATGGTGATGACACGCTTAACGTTACTTATGCATGGTCAATTCATAATTGACCTTGCACTGGGAAGTACCTTACTGCAGCAGTTCTCATCCAATGGAAAGTCAATGCAGAAAAGGTAAAAATGGTGTCTTGAGAAGCTTAGCTCAGTCAAGGTGGCATTTCCAAAAAGGGTCTAAAAATTGTACTAAACAACATAAAAAATATCTAATTGAAGAATTATATTGGCATGATACTATAGATTATCTTAATGTATTTTGAGGTAGGTTTAAAGCTGATTTCACTAATTATTATTGAAAAGTTTCCTCAGCAACCAAGAGGGCGACAGACAGCCATTTTTCAGTACAACCTTATGTTGATTTGCAGCTGTATGTGACAAGACTTTAGCCAAAAAAAAAAATGTTCAGAGATAGGCACGCTCAGTAACATGAATTGTTCAGTCCCACATTTGTCACAAATTTCTATGTTTGGTTCACATTGCATTATACACCTTGTTCGTTAGGAACGCATAATGTAAATTTACTTTTCATATGGCCTTTCACAAGCTTATCTCTGCAAATAGGAACTTTATTTCACTACTAACATTAAGAAATGTATGTTAAACTCGACTACCATAAAACTTTTAAACATTGATAAATGTGGCCCAATTAATTCTGCATATTCTTAGTATATTATTTCAGCTATTTTTGCCCTTTTTTTTTACAAGTTCTGTCTTTTCAAGTGAATTTTTTATTGTTATTTGTGAATTATAGTGAGATGTTCAAGATTATGTAAAGATATGATTTGTGATTGTTAGAGTTGTTTTTGTTTTTTGTTTTTATATACTAGAGTGCCTAGCATTTTTTGTTCTGTAATTTATATGTAACATATTTTTTCATCTTTTTTTTTTCAGCAAACCTGTCGCATGCAGAGATGATGATGATGACTGTATCAGACATTGTCAGTCAACTTGTTACAGCACATGATGAAAATAAAGATGTCAACCTCAATAGGTATTTAAAGCTATATTATGGTCATGAGATTGAATTGTGGAAGAAATTGTCTCAAAGTGATGGGAAAGGCTATAATAACCTCCCTAAGAATTGCTGTGGGATTTGAGGGTTTGGAGCAACAACATAATAAGAAATTCACTCAATTCAGCTTTGAGTCACATGCACTTACACATGCATGTATGGGGCAACACAAAATGTTCGGGACCCAAACATATCAGCTGTTTTGGTATATATTTTGGTAATGACTATTAGAGCAATTAAAAAGCTTTCTTTTTTCTTTTTTTTTGTGGAGCTTTTTATTATGATACTCTTCCAAAAAAGCATGAAAATAACAATAAAGCTCACAATAATATCTTCATCTTGACTAAATAAGTTCATTATTATCTTCATTATTATCTTCATCTTTCCCACACCTTCACAATACACTAGATTCCCTTTAAAATACATACTTGGTTTATTTACTCACTTAGTCTGTATCCACTTGGTCTAACAGCAGTTTGTACAATTAAAACTCATTTTAATAGTCTACAGAAAATTTAGTTTAATTCTCAGTTGGTCTAATACATACCTCATCAAATTCTCACTTGGTCTAATGGCTACTAGGTCAAATTCATACTTGCCAAATTTTCTTATTGTATTTTCGTCTAATTCCCAAATTATGAATATTTGGTCCAATACAAGTTTATTACAAGAATTGACTAAGTGAAGTTAAAGGCCAAGTGGACATTAGACAAATTAGACATTAGACCAAGTGGGAATTTGACCAAATGGTAAATAGGCGACATGGCAGTTAATCCAAGAACAGTATTTAGACAAACTGGTTATAGATGAAATGAAATTACACCACTTGGGATGAGACCAAATGGGCTTTAATGAATTGGTTTAGACCAACTGGCACATTATCAATGCTGCGAGTGTGTAGTCTTACGAATGAAATAGTAATCCAAACTATACTTTAACAAATGTTTAATATAATTATTTCAAATCATGTGAAATGCTCCTAACAAATCAATGATGGATATAAATATATTTTGTATTTACTAGAATCAAGAGTTTGACTGCTAAGAAGTATGGTTTAACATCTCAACCCAGGCTTGTTGACATCATTGCTGCAGTTCCTCAAGCCCACAAGAAAGTAAGTGTGTCTTCATAGTTATAGGACAATAAAGTATTCTACATGAGATGAAATGTGTGAAAATACAAGAAAAAGGTGCATTTTATCTTTGACAAAAAAAAACTTAATTTGAAGCAAACAGACAGTTTAGGCTTTGTTAACTTAAATCACTTTTTCTTATGGTAGGCAATGACTATCATTTAGTGGGGGAGGTGCCTTTTGCATGAGTGCACTGAAATGTCATGAATGCTGTAGCATCCATCATTGAGTCTGGCATAGGATTTTATGGGTCCATGCACAAGCAAATTATAGCCAACAATTGGGCCAATGAAATCCTTTGTCTGAGCTGATGCTGTATCCGTGCCTGTGTTTGTTTGGTATTTCAGTAGCTAGATTTATGATCAAGATACAAACAAACATTATGTTTGATGTGTCCTCTTGTGAAATACTGTGCTGCTTGTTTATTTAACCCTTTGGGGACTGAGCCCGAATATATTCGGGCTGAGGTCTATGGAAAATGTGTGTTGTAGCCAAATCAGCTCGTCCCCAACAGGTTAACAAAGATAACAAACTTGGGGAGACCCATTCATTTTATAAATTGATAAGAAAGCAAAATATATCATCTTTTAATTTTCACAGACCACTAGTCATTCTAGATCCCTGTTTTTTTTTCTCATGATATACTGATATTTCTATTTTTGGAGATGCCCTTATTGGTCTCTCATACACTTGCAGATCTACCCCCCTTTCCAGTATGCCTCTGTAATAAGACTTCATGTCGTGGGTTGAGGAAGAGAAGGGCTTTAACCCGTTTTTGCGTTTGCGAGATAATCATGTTTAAAATTTTGAGGGGGGTTTAAAACCCGTATTTAGTATCTTTTCGGGAGCTCACGAGAAGTAAAAGTTTGGTTGATGAATGATTTAAACATCTTTTACAACATATCTGAACAAAAATTAGAAATAATGACCAAATCCAATTTTAGAACAAGAAAATTACTCAAAGCCCTTCTCACTCTGAGGATATAAAAAGTGGCAAAAAATTACGTTAACGACATTCTCTTTCTCAACCAACGATGTATGGATTCCTGATTCAAAGAGAGAAATATAATTTCATGATTGACTATTGTTTTATTCCCTGTAGGCTCTTATTCCCAAGCTGAAAGCCAAGCCAATCAGGACAGCCAGTGGAGTAAGTATTACATTCAATAATTTTATTCATCACAATATTTAGGCTCTCTTCTTTTTATTTGTGATTCATCATCCAAATGAAACACAAAATGCCCAGCAAAGAGTAAAAAATAGTCCAGGAAATCGGCAAAATAATCAAGTGTCAAATTTTGGGGAAAATACTTTTGCTTCTCTGAATTCGTAATGTTTCGTGTGTGTTTGGTAAAAAAAAAGATGAGTGAAAACGTCTGATTTCCTCACTCTTTGCTTGGCGTCTTGTGTTTCATTTTGATATGAAGCATCGCATTGATAAAGAACCTATCAACGTTCGCAATATTATTTTGATGAAATAAAACCTCTCTGTCGCAAACGTGATAGTATATCATAATTATCAGTTCTTTTCCTTTTTTATCAGTGTCATATATGGAATACAAGTCTGCAAATTTGAACTTATTTGATTACTCTCTTTCCTCGCCATTTCCAAATATGAGAAATGTATAGATTGGTGTTATACACACAGATGTCCTCATGTTAGTATGTCGTTTCATTCTGCCTATACAGATTGCTGTTGTAGCAGTGATGTGTAAACCACACAGATGTCCTCACATCAGCATGACTGGTAACATCTGTGTGTACTGCCCGGGTGGTCCCGATTCAGACTTTGAATATTCAACTCAATCATATACTGGATATGAGGTAAGTTATAGTTTAATATCCCTTTCATCAGTAGCGGATTTAGCTGTACGTCACACAAATGAAAGTATCGGCCCATGCACAGTTGTAATAGAGCAACTATTGTCCTCAAACAATTGGGCTTGCACAACATTTAGAAAATTGCAAATCTTGGATCCGCGCCTGTAAAATATATTAACTGCAATAAGAGGCATATTGTTTCTATGGGCTCAAGGGGATTTTACAACCTGCTATGGCCTGACAGGTTGTGAGGTCTCTGATAACCAAGAGAAACTATTTCTGAAATTTTAAAAGCAGTAAATGTTTCTTTTATATATCAAATAGCATTTATATATCAAAATTAGAGACATATTTAGATATAAGATAAATGATTGTAACAATAAAAAATCACCAATGGAAATGGGGAGCCCAACAATACTGCTAAAAATGCGTATTGATAAGCATTGTGTATGGCTTTAAGAAGCAGGTAAGTTTGGGTTCTGGTAATTTTTAGTAGAATGCTCAAAGACTTTCCAAACATTCAAGTCAATTACACTCTCTCTCTCTCTCTCTCTCTCTCTCTTCTTTGTTTCCCAGCCTACATCTATGCGAGCTATCCGTGCCCGTTACAACCCCTACCTGCAAACACGCCACAGGGTTGATCAACTGAAGCAACTAGGTCACAGTGTGGATAAGGTAGAGTTCATTGTCATGGGCGGAACATTCATGGCGCTCTCCGAGGAGTACAGGGATTACTTCATCCGCAACCTACACGACGCCCTCTCTGGCCATACGAGCAACAGCGTGGATGAGGCAGTCAAGTATGTACTTTTTCAATTCACAATGAATATTAACATTAGCCCATTATTCACAAAGGTGTCCTAAAGTTAAGCCTAGCTTTAATAAATCTGTGGTTTATGGATAGCAAAATGTGACACAATACGGAACAGTACATGTAGATGTTCGATTTATCAGACGTTTTGGTCTTGAAACTCTTAAAAATGTGCCTGGGAATGATAAGTACAAAAGTTTTCCCAACCATTAAAGTACGATTCTACATGTAGAACCCCGTAAACATGTAAGGAAGATAACAATGTCGACAGATTGTGTCACATTTTGCTACTCATACTTAAACCACAGACTGACTGATACCGCTAGTCAACAAAGTCTTTCATATTTTTAAAGGGATTCAAGACCGACCTACATGTTTATTATCCTGTTGGTAAAATGAGCTAAAGCAAATGAATTATAATTTGAATCTCAATCAATGTTACTGGATCTCTTTAATTTTTTGTCAAATCAATAGGTTTTCTGAGAGGAGTAAGACAAAGTGTATCGGTATCACCATAGAAACCAGACCAGACTACTGCCTAAAGAGACATCTCAGGTTAGCCAAGATTTCTGTAAACTGAAACTAAACTTTGAAAAATGAATTAAAATCCAATTCAATTTTGTTCACAAATGTATGTGTAATTTTGCTGTACATGTAGGTTTATGAGATTTCCCTGTTCAAACTCAGTATTGATACATGTTAATAAAAGTATTATCTAAAATGTAAAAAAATATATATATATATATTTATATATTTTTTAATGAAATGGCGATTATTCCCTGTTGGAAAATGTCTCACATGACAAAATCAGTTTATTTCATTTTTCATTCAATTCCATGATTCTTCTCTTCTCTACGGTCAACCTAAAAATGATACATGTTAACAGTATTACTCATGCAGCTTTAAATAGAGAGATTGTTCATGAAGGGTTATACTTTATTCATTCTAGGTTCAAAATATATATATATATTTATATTATGTTACAAAGCTATTATTTCTTCTTGACAGTGACATGTTAAAGTATGGATGTACGAGGTTGGAGATTGGTGTTCAGAGTGTTTATGAAGATGTTGCAAGAGATACAAACAGGTACATGTCTGAGACAACACAACTTCAGAAAAAGCTCAAATTATACTTGTTATCCTTCTTTAGCAATCGTATTAGACCAGTTTCACGGTGTTATGGCAGATTTTACCTGCGGGGTTCCTGGAGGCGCATCGTTCCATTCGCCTGTCGAAAGGATCGTTTGTGTCCAGGCATTTCGCGGGGGCATTATACTCCCATTTAATGCCGTGAAGCTGGTCTATTTTCAATTAAAACGCTACCCATGAAGTCATTATTTCTTTTGTTAGATACTTTGTTTCCCTGTCACTGTGTATCAATTATTATAGTCATTCACTTTCGGACCATCAATCTGTCAAGCCTTACATGGCTTTTAATGATTTGTTTTTCTTATTTTATATGAATATGTCATTTATTATGCCTTGTATTTTATCTTGTAATGCTTGTATATATGTATGATAATGCTTGTTTGTATTTTATATGAATTAAAATAAAGACTGAATTGAATTTCAATCAATCAATTGAGCTAAGTTGTACACAATATGAATGGAGATGATTTCATTTTATTGCAATCAACTGTAACATTGATCTCAGTCGGTACTGTCTCAAGATATAAAAGTACTGCTGCATTGAAAAGATTTGACCACATACAATAACTTGGGGTGCTAGGGATGAAGTCAATTACTGTGTTGTATTTATCTATTGTATCTACAAGTATTCATACTGAATATATACTGTATATAAGCCAATATTTTTCGCCTCCAGATATTTTTGCGATTTTTCACTAGTTGGGGAAATTTGCGAGAGCGAAATTTTGCCATTTTGGTGATGACTTCATAACTATAAATATCCTTTTATTGAGGTGGAAATTTTCATGATGACCGACTCGCGAAATTCGTGAAAATGAAGTCATTGCAAAAAAATAACAACTTATACAACTTATCCACATCTCATGTGCACATGTTTGGACCTTGGACCAAGAAAAATTGCCTTGTTGTAATAGATTTTTGTTTATCCGAGCTTACTATCACGAGAGTAGACTGTCTATAATCATGCAAAATTTTGTATATTAATCTGGAATATAAATTTGCTTTTAAGGGGTCACACTGTACGGGCTGTATGTGAGTCATTTCAGATGTCCAAGGACGCTGGTTTCAAGGTTGTATCTCATATGATGCCTGACCTTCCCAATGTTGACCTTGAGAGAGACGTCGAGCAGTTCATTGTGAGTACTTTATATTCAATACTTTAAAATACCTTACAAGTGATATTCTCTTAGAATGTTAGCTTAGGATATGACATTAAAGTCCCCTGAAACTCGGAGATCATGGGGAATGCGTGTTTTTCCTGAGCTCCATTGACTCGTACACAATCGACAGTGAGGCTTACGCATAGGTCAGACTACTGGGGATTAACATTCGGACAGCACGAACATGACGAAGTTGACCGAATTCAGTCAGTCAATAGGGTCAATAGCTTCGGATTCTCGAGTCCTCAACAATTCTTAGTTTATAGACTCTCAACGGGTCTCTTTGTATTACATGTAATTCAAAGCGAGGACTTGTATAATGCTCCATTTCAAAAACAAAACATAGGTTAGATTTACTTCGGACTTCTGGTTAGTTAGTCTAGCCATGAAGGATTATACTCCAGACACCCTGTCGCTGGAGATTACGCAACACGCCTCAGGCTCTGATTGGAATGTTATCATTTCACCCGAGATAAGGTGAATTCCCCATGTTTTATCAATTATACGTCCCTTTAATGGTAACAGCTTCAAAAAAAGGGAATGATTTATCCTGTTTATTGAGTGTATCTTTCTCTGTATCAGGACTACTACGCACTAAACAATTACCCCCAGGACAACTACCCCCCCCCCCCCCTCTCCCCCAGAAATAGAGTTAGGTGTAGAGGTACGGGGTAGATTTTGGTGTAGTTGTCTTTGATCCCTCTCTCTCTCTAATACGTTTCAGAAATTTGTTGAGAACTCAGTTTTCCATTTTAAATGTTTGAAGCTCTACCCAACCCTCGTCATCCGAGGGATGGATCTCTAAAAGCTCTCGAAAATGGCCTATTAACCAAGAGAACTTGCAGGGTTTTTTTTTGTTTTGTTTTGTTTTTTGTTTTTTTGTTTTAGAGAGAGAGAGAGAATCTTGCCTTTTTCCCTCATTGGCAAAAACTGTATTGTATATTTACCTTTGTCATCCATTTTTCAGGCCTTTATGAGGTCTGAAGGACTGATCACTAAGCTGGAGAACATAATGTAGTCAATGATCCAATACTATGTACTTATTCTCTGTGTTGCCTGTCCTTGCGGCAGTTTTTTAGAACCCATCTGACCCCGAGAAAATCAGATACACCTTTGTCCGAAACTATTTCATATTTCTCTTTGTCTCCTGTAGGAATTCTTTGAGAACTCAGCTTTCCGCCCTGACGGATTGAAGCTCTACCCAACCTTTGTCGTCCATAGTATTGGTTTCTATGAACTCTTGAAGATTAGACACTTACCCAGACATAACATTATATACATGTACCCTCTGTATAATTTGTAGTAATTCTTATTTAGAAACCTTATATATGTTTAATGTATCAGATTCTCTGTTTATTGACAGGAATTCTTTGAGAACCCAGCTTTCCGCCCTGACGGTCTGAAGCTTTATCCCACCCTCGTCATCCGTGGCACTGGTCTCTATGAACTCTGGAAGACTGGACGCTATAAGAGCTACCCACCAAGCACCTTGGTGGATCTAGTCGCTAGGATACTGGCCTTAGTGCCCCCTTGGACTAGGGTCTACAGAGTCCAGAGGTCAGAATAATTGATTTATAGTTAATTTCTTTGTGGCATTTCCATCTTACATCTAAATCGCTTTATGCATAACCGTCCTGAAATGAGATATTAATGTCTGTTTTCCACATATAAAAAGGGTGCTATGTTCTCATATTTTCATGCCATGATTAGTTCATTAAGTTGAGTCAAGACTGAGAAAAATGGGAGTTGGATGTACAAGAGGGTTGATTATTTTATGAAATTGCCCTTTGTTTCCTAAATCATATGAATTGCTACAAAATATGGAGGGTGGTGGGGCTTGATAAAAGCTAGTGAACATGGATCACCAAAAAAACTTTTGAATCTTAAATAAGGGGGCCACATGTACAAAAATCTTTACAATATCAATCTAGCCCCCTTATCAAAAATATCCCTTTTTATTGATTTGTTGCATAATCTCATTCTTCTACTATATCATTATTCTACTATATCATTAGTTAATGATATGTTTTGAAATATATTATGTATATTTCAGGTGATCGTATTTACAGTTTTAGGAACACAATGCAGTGCTAATATATTAACGGCGCATTTGCATATTACTTTTGTATGGTAACCTAAGAGAGCTAGCCCTGGCTAGGATGAGAGATTTAGGAACACAATGCAGTGCGTTATATTACTATTGTATTTTTATATTACTATTGCATTTTGATATTACTATCGTATTTTTGATATTACTATTGTATCTTGTCTATCTATCTGTTACAGAGACATCCCAATGCCTTTAGTTAGTTCTGGTGTGGAGCATGGTAACTTAAGAGAGCTAGCCCTGGCTAGGATGAGGGATCTTGGAACACAGTGCAGAGATGTACGGACCAGGGAGGTGGGGATACAAGAAATACACCACAAGGTCAAACCATATGAGGTAAATAAACTGATGTAAATTCTCCTCAAGTCGTGTTATATATATCAAGATTTCAATAAACAAACTGGAAAATACAACTCACTGTTGAAGTTTTGCCAATTATTAACCCTTTGGACCCTGAATTATTTGCACATTTTGTGAAATCCATAATGTACAAGTTTTATTCACTAGGTTAAAACAGGTACATGTATGCGCTATTAAACGGCTCACTAAAGGTGACCTTTTACGTGATTTGCAATAGCGCCATCTTTCGGTGGAAGACTCACAAAAAAGTTAAACCGTGAATCTTAAAAACAAAAATCTCTCAAGGGAAAATGGAAAGGGGTGGAAAGTGGCCTTTTGGGATAATTTACTATCTCTGCTGGCCGGTAAACCGGTAATCCGGCCTATCGGGTTCAAAGGGTTAATTGGCTTCTTTGGGCGAATGACGAACCCGCCAAAGAGAAGGACCATATGAGGTAAACATTATCAAAGGACTTTCTTTCATGTCATAGGTCAAAATTTACATTTAGGCTACTCTTGATTTAGGCTGCTCTGGTATTTTGCTATTACATGGATATAAAGTTTTATGGAATTTTATAGATTCTTATTACAGAGTTCAATTCAAAATTTGAATTGATTTTATTTTCCACATCTTTAAAGATAGACAATGCATATGTACATAATATAGAAAGCCATAATTGATAAATAAAGGAAACTAGCAGAAAACAAAGCTTATAATATTTGTAATGGCCAGTTATTTGTTTGTATTTGCTCTACCGTCATTCAAATTGTTTGTTATGATAAATTTGTAATGGGAACTTTTTTGCTGTGACTTTACATGATTTCTCTGGATTTTAAGTTTGTAGTATGCTGTGTCTTTAAGGTTATTCACTGACATTTACATTTTCATGGATATGGAAAAAAAATCAAAATTATAATTGTTCCTAATGGATTCATTTACCAGATTCATATTACATAGCACCGTTTCTATTGAAATCTTAAAATACTAAATTCTTAACTCTTTTTTCCAGGTTGAGCTGATCCGTCGTGATTACTATTCTAGCAGTGGCTGGGAAACCTTCCTGTCTTACGAGGATCCAGAGCAAGATATCCTGATTGGTCTACTCAGACTGAGGAAGTGTTCTGAGCTTACTTTCAGACCGGAGCTCAAAGGGGGCGTGTCTATCGTCAGAGAACTTCATGTGTATCCTTTTTTTTTCAATATTGCATATAGTACAGTTTACTTACAAAATAACAAGCACAGATATAGCAATATCTCATTATGAAGCCAATTTTCAGCTTAGTATTACAAGATTTTGTTGTAATGGGCTATTAAGAATGAGGGAAGTGCTCTGAGCTTACGTTCAGACTTGAGCTCAAAGGGGGCGTGTCTATCGTCAGAGAACTACATGTGTATCCTTTTCTTTTGCAGTAGTGCTTAGCAGGGTTCATGCTTAACATTTTTCTTCAGGTGGCCATTGGCCCCTTGCGAGTATGCAGTCCACGTGATTGACTTGAGTTTTTGGTTTATTTCAAGTAGCCCAACAGAGCTTCAGGTGGCCATTGGCCCTTGGCCACTGCTAAATTTGAACCCTACATAGTGCAGTCTACACATGTAATAACAAGCACAGATATAACAAAATCTTATTATTACAAGGCAAATCATCAGCTCCCTATTTTGTCTCTGTGCCTCATTGTTCAATTTTTTTTTTAATTGTTGTAATGGGCTATTACAAGCACCTTGTTGTACGGGAGTTGATTGTGTGTACCTAAAAAAACAACGAAGGAAACTGACCAGATTATAAGATTTTGTTTAGTTAGATAATTCGCTTAGTCCCAAGCACCTTATGGGAATGGACTGTAATGGATAGTATGATTTTCTTGGAAATATGTGACTCATCATATCAGAATGAGAGACAAGTCGCCGAGCAAAAGGTACAAAAAGAGTCCTGGAACTTAGCAAAATTAAAAAATTTCAAATTTCATGTGTGCTCTGTAAAAAATATTATTAAAAAAAAAAATGAGTGAACATGATAATGGGAAGGCGTTTAAAATGTTTTCATTTTGCTGATTACTTCTACTCTTTGCTCGGCGACTTGTGTCTCATTTCCACATGATGCATCACATTGATGAGCAATGCTGAACGTATTGATCCTTGGAGATATTTGATGAATTATGTTGAATATAGTGATCCTTGACCTTTGATTTCAGATACGGAAGTGTTGTACCGGTCAGCTCCAGAGATCCAAGGAAGTTCCAGCATCAGGTAAATAAGATCCAATAAAGTTCACAGACACAAGATGGTCATGATAGATTTTTTCTGATGACCGTTCCTCTGGGCTTAAATTTGACTGACACTTTGAAAAATCTAGTTTAGGGTGATATTCATTGTGTGAATCCGGGGTGGAAGTCAGGAATTTATTTAATACACTTTCTTGGATACTTTTCTTGTGGGTTTTTTTTTACCTAGACACAATAATTAAGTTTTCTCTTCTAGTGGAAGAATATATACTATTCTTTCTTTAAATTTTGTGAGAATTTTGACACATGACATGGGCTTTTTAGGCACCACAAATAAATGAAAGTGGTTATTAGAGGATATTAACATATTTCTTGGAATTTATAACATGTGTCTGTGTCGCTTTGTGTTGGCTTGGCCCAGAAAACATGTTAACGGTGTTCTCTCTACTATTATATCTTTGAACCTTGAAAAGAAATTCTTGTGATAAGCGTGTATGCTGTCGCGTCACATGTGGAACAACTTTTTTTCCTATTGTACGTATAGCAATAGATGGAAAAGCTCTTTTATACAAGTATTTTTTTTTTAAAGTAATTTGTGGATTATCTTTTCTTTGCAGGGTTTTGGCATGCTACTGATGGAGGAAGCTGAAAGGATAGCAAGAGAGGAACACGGATCAGGGAAGATCTCGGTCATTTCAGGAGTTGGAACAAGGAATTACTATCGCAAGTTGGGGTACGAGCTGGATGGGCCTTACATGTCAAAGTCCTTAGAGTAATTCAGTTGCAGATATGGACTGTTCGATCAAGAAGAGCATACCTTTTGAAAGTATATGTGAAAGAACCTGGAAATCTGGTCATATCTGGATACAAGCTGGACGGACCTTATATGTCGAACAAATTCCTTAAGGTCATACAATTTCAGAACCATTTGGTAAAAATATTATAAACTGTTTGGTCCTGAAAAGCATAACTCTAGAAAGTATATGTTAAATACCATGGAAAGATCTCGTCATATCTGGAGTAGGAACATGGAACTACTATAGCAAGCTAGGGTACAAGCTGGATGGACCTTACATGTCAAAGTCTTTGAAATGATGTATATCAACTTTCGAACCAACTTGAATATGAAGCGTCAATTCTCTTATGAGAACAAGACTGAGTTATGAAAATAGGTTCTACTACAGGATTGTATGGCAAGCCGGGGTACAAGCTAGACGGGCGTTTAATGTCAAAGCCCTTGGAAGAATACAATTTCAAAACTTTCATCTATTGTTATTATGAACATGAGATATGAACTGTTCAATATATGTTACTATAGAAAGTTTATGTCAAAGAACCTGGAAAGATCGCTACATATCAGGAGTAGGGAAAAGGAACTATGTTCGCAAGCCAGGATACAAGCTGGACAGGCTGTCCACATTGTTTGTCAAAGTCCTTGGAATGATACCATCTTTTAACCTATTGTTACTATGGACATGAGATACAAAATGTATGAACTGTTCGATCTAGAAAAACACAACCCTAGAAAGTATATGTCAAAGAACCTAGAAAGATCTCATATCATGAGTAGGGGCAAGGAACTATTATTACAAGCGTAGATACGAGCTGGACGGGCCTTTCATGTCAAAGTCTCTGGAATGATGCAATTTTAGAACCTATAGTTACTATAGACATGAGATAAAAACATAAGACTCCATAACTACAGAACTATATATGCCAACGAACATCCTTCTGATGTGATTTTGTCTAGTCTCCTTGTCCTTGCCTACAAACCAACTCTAATAGCTGCAGCAAGATTAAACCCTTTAGCACCTAAACAGCCAGAGACCACCCCTTAGCTTACTTACTTAACCGCCCCAAACCGCCCGTTTTATGCATGCTATATTCATGATAATATCAAAAACATGTATTTAAATATGACCATATTTGTTGTATATTACCCATTGGATGTGTGCTGTCTGATTCTGCACAAAAAAAAAGTATGTTTTACCAGTATTTTTTATTGAAAGACCCTGATGCAAACACAGCAAACCCTTTTCTTTCAGGGAGTAAGCTGACACTTTTATGCAGTCTCTAGGTGCTAGAGGGTTAAGGATTAGAGTAAGGGTCCAAATAACGGTTTGGAAGTAAATTGCGACATTAATTGTAATATGTGCATTGTACCAAAATGGAATGTTAGGCATATTAATCATTTGTTTTGATGTGGAGCAGCGTCATACATGGAAACATAAATGCCATTATACTCTAGCTTAGCCCTTTGAAACCAACAAATTTTCAAGACCATTTTACCGTCCCACGGCCAAGTTGGCTTTGGTCTTCTTTTTTTTTCTCGGTTGTAGTACTAGGGTTGCTAGGGTTTTGTTCAGTTTAGAGTTAGGGTTGGGGTAATTTCTAGTATTTAGCCCAGCCTTATGCCTCAAGTTAGACTACCGTGATCTGTAACAGAGATTGACCATTAAGCAATAGTCACTAGATCAGGTCTTACTATCAAATGGGAACCTAGTAGGGATTTATTTGTTGAAATACACTTTGTGCTCATATCATTTGCAAAGTTAAAATATCCAAACATCGTTGAAGATTCCCTAGTTATGCTGAAATATTTTGTCGCTGGAGCTTTCTTTGCACAAATACTCCTTTACAGCATCAATCTTAAATTTGGTTTCTAATGGGCTTTTGATTTTCCAGTCTACTCCTGTTAACCACGTGGCTGCAGACCATGTAATATTACTTGATCATAATAGCTTTGTCTGTTTGGACTCACCAGCGCCACGCTGGTCATACCCGTACAGTACAATTAGCACCATGCAGCAGTCAAGTGGTTAAACGAGCATGAGAATTTTATTTTAACAAAATTTCAAACATGTGTATGTGTGTCTATGTGCACATGTGTTTAGTGTAGGTATTTCACTCGGTCCTGAGCACCTCAATATTACAGGAGTAGACTGTATACCTGCTAGTGTTATTTATGAATTTTATTAATCATGTATACTACTCATAGATTACTTTTAAAATATGTAAATGTCTTAATTATCATGATATCACTGTATAAATGATAAATTTTAGAATACATGTTAAAGTGTTTTCTCTTTACATGTAATAAGTAAATTTGCTTCAAACTGCATCCACATGCATTCTACTACATGATTTATATAAAATCATTCCAGTTTCATTTGTAGGGGAGATGAAGTTTACTTGAATTTTGATATTGCTTAATATTAGATCTATAGGCAATTCCAGAAGTACAGGGTAGATTACCAATTGGTCTAAACCCACTTTGGCTAAATGCCCGGTTGGTCTCATCCTATTCGGTCTAATTCCATTTCGTCTACAACCAGGTCGTCTAATTTCCCTTTGGTCTCCTTGCCACTTCATCTATTTACCATTGCATGTAATTCCCATTCGTCTAATGTCCGCTTGGTCAAACACCATGTTGTCGATTCCTGTACATGTTTGTAACAAACTGGTAATAGACCAAATATTAATTTGAGACTTACACTAAAATGCATTTAGACAATCTGGCTAATAGTACTATTAGACAAATTGGGAATTTGACCGAGTGGTCATTAGACCATGTGAGATTTAGACCAAGTATAAATTAGACCAAATTGTTTGTAGACCAAATGGTTTTCGCCCATGTGGTATTAGACAATCCGAGAATTGGGCCAACTGCTGTTAAACCAAGTTGATATAAAACGAAGTAAAGTATAAACAAGTCCCATAACAAGACCCTTTGAATATACATTTGTTATCATGAGATAACGAAATGGAAATCAGAATTTTGTTGCAAGGAGACTGGGTCAAAGAGAGACAAGAAATGGGGATAGGACAATTATCATGTCAGCCATGAGAGGAGGATCAAGTTGTAGGAGGGAGAGATAAAAAGAATTTGAAGGGGAAGAAATTTTGCAAAGATGTGCGGAAGAGAGAGAGAATGCAGTGAAGGATAGGAATGCTTTCAGTTTCAAAACACTTTCTCACGTAAAATAAAAACGTTGCACTACATTAACCCTAACTTACCTGGGCTATTTTGTGAGCTTAAAGTCCTGGGGGGGGGGGGGGCCTTTAGGGCCCCCCCTAAGATCTCGGCTGTGGATCTCGACGAAAATTTGCATGACCGTAGAGAATGACATAATCTACGCGGTTGCATAGGTAAATTGCACTTAATTCGTATATTTTATTTTATATGAATTAATTATGCTAATTTATTCATGAAATCACACTTTTTGCTCTAATTCACTGAATAAAGCTCCTAGAAACCTAATTTTTTGTGAAAATATTCTTTATAGCATTCCTAAGAAATGTAGATGAAAAAAAATCCGGTACCAAAATCGATTTCTTATGTATTTTATTGTTTTTTTTAATTTCTTATGTATTTCTTTGTTTTTTTACCTTTTTATTTTTATTGTTTTTTCAACACAATTCGTCCGTGACATTATTTCAGCCATAAATAGCAACAAATTAAATGCTTCTTGTCAATAAAATAAAAAATAATCACTCATTTATGAATTCTAGCTGAAAACACATTTTGTATTGACTTTGTACATGAAATCACATTTTTGAGCCATTTTTGGTCTGACGAAAATTTTTGGAAATCGTGGAACATTGTAACGGTAAGCCCGATTTTCGCGAAAATAGTTTTAAAAGATGCGCAAGACTTGAAAGTAAAAATTCAGCGAGCGGCGCGATCAAAAAATTTCGCACTGCGGATTTATCGCGAAAAATTTCGAGGGGGGGCCTTAACCCTAATCAGACTGGGGGGGGGCCATCATGTTTATGTTTAAAAATGGTTCTTAAATGATTTTTGCATTAAAAAAAAGAAACAAAGGGGTCGAAAAAACAAAGAAATACATAAGAAATTCAGTTAAAACAATAAAATACATAAGAAATTAATTTAAAACAAGAATTTTTTTTCTAGTACAATTGTTAGGAATGCTATAAGGAATAATAATACACAAAATTAGCATTCTAGGAGCTTTATTTTTTCAATTAGAGCCAAAAAGTATGATTTCATGCATAAATAGCATAATTAATTCATATTAAAAAAAATCATATTATTTTTGGAAAAATTAACAGCGCAGTCTTGTAGATTACATGGCTCACTACCATCGTGCAAATTTTCGGCGCGGTCGCGGCGATCTGCGGCGAGATCTTAGGGGGGGGCATCATGCCCCCCCCCCCCCCCAGTCTTGAAAGCTACCAAAAACACCCCAGTCTGATTAGGCGTTAAAGCCCCCCCCCCCCCCCCCAGGTAAGTTAGGGTTAAAAGGTTCATTGTCACCCCATACATGTAGCATAATATCAATATACATTGTAATTTGCAATTTTGAACCATGGTATACATGAATATAATGATGAACATATACACAATCTCTATTATGAACTTTAGCAACAATAATATAATCAATGATTAGTATCGTAGCACAGTAAGGGTATTAATTTTGTATTCATACAAAACATATTTAGACAATCTGGTTCACTCTTGCTCTCTCTCTTTCCCTCTAATTTTGCCTCTCTCTTTCTATTTTTCTCGCTATTTCTATCATACACCCTCACAAAATTTCTTCCCCTTCTGTACATTTCCATAAAAAGACTTTCAAATGATCACAACTTCCTTATTTTGCTTTAATAGTTTCATTGATTTTTTTTTCTTTCTCCCCCCCCCCCCCCTGTCTTCCAGGAAAGCCACTTTTCTTTCTAAATCACCCAGGCTACTTATATTTCAAACTGCATTTTCATGACTACGTTGAAATGCTAAATATACAACAACAAAAATTAATGGAGTAAAATTGACTCAAAAAGCGCCCAAGCTTTCGATCCTAAAGTAGAATCTTCGTCAGAAACAAATCTTCTGTCTTCATATCAAATCTTCCATCTATATATTCTACATGTATATGTATTTCTTTACATTTTGTCTCTGACAAAGATTCTGCCAGGATCGAAAGCTTAGGCTCTTTTTGACTCGATGCTGAATATACATACATTAGAAAACTTAATTCAAGTATTCGATCAACAATGATTATTAAAATGTGCAATCGCACATCGCCCATTTGGTACAGCACCGTGTATTCAGAGAGCCTAGCAAAATTTGTTTCAGTTGGTATCATCATGGTGCTTTCCCTATTGTAATGAGCTTGCCTAACAGAGAAAGGCAAGCTAAGTACTAAGGGTAAATGTGAAAAGTCAGTACATACTAAATGGAGTTGGTTAGACTCTCTCTTCATATGGCACTGTACAAAGCCGTCATGAATTTGCCATACAAATCAGCGATATGTGAGTGCACCTTCAGGAAAGGCAACAAGTAGCAATACACACACAAAATGTTTTCTTTTAATGCCATTCGAAAAGTCCATTATGGCAAGATCATTTTTAATGCAATGACAGAATTATAAAGATCTTATGACATGACACATATCACACACAAAATTCAATTAACTTTTAGGTGTGGCCTTTTAAAATAATAATAATAATAATGCATGATGTTATTATTACCCCGAAGCTCCTTGTTAAAAGGCAACTTTAGGTATCATATTTGTAAGTCTTTGGTATGACTCGGCCAGGTTTCGAACTCGCGACCTCCCGTTCATGAAACCAAGAAAGGCTACCTTTTTACGGGCGCTCTAACCGATTGCGCTATCAATGTCATACTAGTATTTTATTCTATACATAATTAAAACCAAACAGCGCACAATCAAATTATCATTGTAATACTGACCACAATTATAAATTACCATGTACATGTACGAATGTATATGCCATAAAGTCATGAATTACATTTTTTGTTTCTTTCTTTTTATGTGTGCTAATACTATTCAAATGTTACTTACAGAATTTCATGCATTTTCATAAAGCAAATGGGCTTTCAAAGAAACAAGAAGTTAACACTTTTTATTAGACTGAAGCTTTAGCTTAGAATAGATATTGGTCAGTTATTAACTGGTTCTATAAAATAAAGTGCATTTAATACACTTCCACCAATGACATACATTACTAAACACAAAGGAAGAAATCTAGAATGACAAACTGTTACACACTACAAGGAAATAGATTAAAACACATAAAATCTAATGTGTTTACTATTAGACAAACAGATAACTATTAGATGACAATCATATCATCATTCTATTTTCAACTGTGTTTACTAATTCCAGCTGGAGTTTTCCATGTGTTACTAGTAACCCTTTTTCATGTAACAAGTCCATTTTATAAGAATATCATAAGACGATGAAGTAATCAGTCAACTATTACAGTTAGCGTCATACACTTCACAGTACCATCCACACAAGTACAGGCTCAAATTGAAGTACCCTTATGAGAACTCTACATCAAATTGTACTTTCAGTGTTAAAGTGAGCACCTTGGCAGCCTGGATCCCATTACGAAGAATAATTGGAACACGACTTAGTAGAAAAGGGCAGTTCCAAGGTAACGGAGTGACATTCAGAAGCAACATTTCAGCATTCAAATAAGTTTATCATCCATACTTTAATCTTTATGTACAAAGAAATGGTTCGTGACAAAAGCTGATGGTACCCTCTTTTCAAAATGATAATTTTTTTTATAGTGATCCTCTTAATTAATGAGATATGAATATTCATAATCATGGTTACGGAGTGACGCAAAATGGACATGCATATTTGAGCAGAAAACATTTTGATTAAACTCTGTGAAATTTAAATGGCTATCACAATTTTGAGTTATTGATTGGATTCTATGTTATTCTAGGTATAATATGCCACCTTGCATAAAAAAATTGGTTGAATATTTTGTTAATTATGACTTAAAACTTGAACCCTTGTCCGGTCACGGAGTGACGGTTACGGAGTGACATGTGGTTTCCCGGTCTTTTTCGTGAGGAGAAATGCATTATAAAGAAATATTAATACCAAAGTTTGTTGGAGTAGACCATGACAATTACATTAAGCCAAAAAAATTGGCAAAAAGTGACGAGATATAAGAATTAGAGGCATTTAAAGCCCCATAGTCCCATACGTGCAAATTTGGGTTTGATCAATTATTCAGCGCAAGAATACTGAATCGCAAATTTTTTTAACTTAAATGATTGGTTGTATTGTAAAGAAGCCTTTGTGGTAATTTCAGATCCTAATTTGCATTTTCAAAGGCACAGCGGCACATTAAAATTTCAGCTCCATGTCCTGTTTTGCTTGGAACTGCCCAAAACTGACCACATATCCAAATAACAATAAAATAAACACAAAAGCGAAACATATTAAAATTGTACCGTTATAATCATCTGCAATAATGTATTTGATTAATAGTAAAGGAAAAGAGAATACAAAATTGGCGAATCAACTCGAATTAAATACTGGCATTCGACACCATGGAACAGATGGTCCATGAATAAGAAGTAAGAATAGGTTCTATCCCTTTCCAAAGTCAAGGTATCTATCACACACACTAACAGGGGTATGTTGTATTGTCTATGAGTTAATATACAGTTATCCTTATTTTTATTATCATTTAGCGATGCTGAAACAGAATTCATGTCAATGTAACATACAATTCTTGTTATAAATACATGTAAATGGAACTTTTTGGAAGATGTACATACTTTTCACCTTTCACCTAATGTACTTTTACGATTCCAGACAATTGAAGTTGAAGTTGAAGGAATTTTGCAACGAGTTAGAGGGAAAATAATTCTGCAAGCCTTACAATTGTACAACTGAATAAATATATCATTGCACAGTTACGTGACACGCACATATATTTATTCACATGATTAAAATGGAATGAAATTATTATACAGCAATGCCACGGATAATGATACATGATTTGCTATAGCATTATCTTTCTCAAATGCTTTGATGGTAAATGGACAGTGGCATTTCAGAATATTTTTACTGTTTCTCATTGGCCACAAAAAGGGTCATCAGGTTTCAAAAGGCTAAAAGAGGATCAGATACGACTTCAACAGTGCCAGATTACATAAGCATGATTTTAAAGTTAAATTCAATACTAGTTTTTAAGTCTAGCTTGTAAACATTCCTCGTGAACTGTGCCTACACATTTGTGAAGACAGCATTAGCTTTGCATCCCCATGATTAAAATAAGAGCCTCAAAGGGAGAATATTCTACATGCCAGAAATGTATCACATGTACATAATTTCACCAATTTAATACTTGTTTCATAGTTTAGCTATTAAAGATTGCTATTTTATCATTTTATTATGACATCATCAGCTTCTCATAACCATATAAAACTCTAATCGTACAAGAGGGAAAAGCACTCTGCACGCTTTGATGAAGATGATGCAATACTTGAATCAAGTCAGAAATTTATTAGGCATAGATAATTCAATTAATTAACTTGCCTCAGAGTTTAGCTAGTTCAATTTGGTTTTATTAAAAAAATCTCTTCAAAAAGTCTGAAGACTGACAATGAGTTTTAACAAGGTAAAAACATTTAAAGTTGTTACAGTAAACATCCCTATTCAAACTCTTTTTGATGACATCATCAATGACATCAGCTTCTCATAACCATATAAAACTCTGATCGTATAAGAGGGAAAAGCACTCTGCATGCTTTGATGAAGATAAGACATGACTCATAGATTGCCATAGGTTTGAGGTACCAGGGTTGATCCAGGAATGCAAAGTAGATAGCGTACATGGCGACAGCAAAGAAATGTCCAATAAGTAGAAACGGGTTGGGAGTGAGCCTGGAAAAAAGAAGAGAAAGATCAGTTTGAGATAAATTTGGTATCCATCGACCTTCCTCTTTTGTATTTGGAATAGTCTCCCCATTGAACTTCGCACATGTCACTCAGTTTCATTGTTTAAAAAGAAACTGAAAACCTACTTATTTTGTCTTTAAATTGTAAGCACTTGGAGAGCAGAAATATATTTTATTTATATGTTTTGTGAAGGCTTTAATGCATTTCTCAATGGAAAAGCACTATAGAAATACCAATATGTATGTATGTATGTATGTATGTCCTCGCATCATTTTACCCTCCCCCCCCCGCCCCCCCCCCCCATCTCTTCGTCTCTCTCTACCTCTCTTGTGTCTCAAATTTTGGTTTAAAAAAATCTTTTTGGTTAATATCCAGGCAATCAGTCAATTACCCATCATGAAGCCATCACCACAACATGTCAACGAAAGGCAATCCCATGCATTATGGGGCATTGGCTGAAATGATTTAATTCTCATGAACATTTTACATTCTTCAGATACAAGGTTTTGTCACCCCACTGACTAAATATCTCATCTGTCCATCAACATGTTGTTCTCACGTTCTTCAGTCAACTCCAAAAAAGTGTGTGGAGTCCCTCATTCAGGACAGAGATTATTTGAGGGCTAAATTGATCACATTTTATTCCTCAAATTGGCAACAGCAATATTTTTATTTTAATGCTACATGCTTCTAATTGAATGTGATGTCTTTGAAACCAACACACATAATTAGGAACTTCAACAAAAAAAAATAATAATTGCCAATTTTGGTGAGAACGGTGATCTTCAACTTCCTAATGTGTTGCCAATTTAGGGATTTTAAAGATTATTCTTAGTAAAAAAATTCCTGACGTCAAATGCTGTATGGTCATGCAACAACAATGGGCACAATATATGCAGAATTTTTTTTCTCTTTCTACTGATATACTTGGTGTATTTTTTAGAACTCTGAAACAAAAGTTATTGACCCAAACCACAAAAGTGTATTTTTTAGAACTCTGAAACAAAAGTTATTGACCCAAATCACTAAATGTGGGACAATGGTGCGAAAGGGTTAAGAAAACAATATCAAGCAATCTCATAAACAAATTCTGGCAACTAAAATGTTGGTTTGAATCAGCAGGTCACATATTCTCGGAACACTTTGAGAAAAATACAGAAAACAAAAACAAACCACTCCTATCAATTTTCAGTGATTGAAAATACTTATAATACATCATGGCCCATATTCTGAACTGACGACTGAGTTTGTATGGGTTGCAGGTTCGTGCAAATATATTTCGCGATCGTTTTGTCTGATGCATCAGTCAACATCAGACAAAAGGATTGCACAATAGCTTCGCACGAACTTGCAACTCGTACAAAGTCAGTCTTCGCTCCAGAATATGGGCCACAGTGTTCGAGTCAACAGGTAGCATATTCATTGTACACTTTGGAAAAAAACACTTTTTTTATGTTGAATAATTGCTAATACTTACACAGAGAGTAATCCAACTGGTCCCTCTACTGCCTGACCTCCAAGCTTGAAATATTCAAAACATGCCGCACGAAGCTTCATGAGATGAACTGATAAAAAAAAGAGAAAGAAAAGGATGTTATGAATAATTCTTGGAGACTATGTCGTGTTACAGTTAGCTCCTGTTAAAGGTAGTGTCATCCTTTTGCAGGCAAAAATATTACATTTCTAGTTTTTGAAAGGATATAGTAGTATACATGTACCAATGACTATTGGTATACTACCAACTTTGAAAAATATACCGTACGGTGCGAACCGCTGACCGTTAGCGCAGAGAATAATGCACGCTGAAGCGCCGTGTGTATATTGCTGTGTGTGGTCCGTGCTGCACGCGCTGTAATATCAACGATGTTGATGGAGAGCTGGTCAAGATTGGTAGTCAGATTTTCGTTTCATATTACTGATCTAGGAAACCAATGACAGTAAGATTGAATGGACAGTATAGGTTGATCATATTTTAAAGTTATGCCAAGTTGCATTAGTTTTCGCAATTTGTGAAAAAGGATGACACTACCTTTAAGAGGTCTATAATTTATTTTAACTAAAGTTATTTTCAAAACATCGCCACCATCAATACCATTATCAACACAACCAGCACCATCATCCACAATTTAATCAACATCATCATCATCACTATCTTCTCCATCATTATCATCGTCATTGCTATCTTCATCATCATCACCATCACCATCATCACTATCCTCTTCATCAACATCATCATCATCATCATCATCATCATCATCATCATCACTATCTTCATCATCATCACCATCGTCATCATCTTCAACAACAAAATCCCCATCATCACCAACACCATCATCATCATCATCACCATCACTTTCACCATCCCCACCACTATCACTACTTTAATCAATTATCTCACCATCTGTAGCAGCAAATAATTCATAAAGAGCCTGAGCGAGAACGTTGACAACGAATGCATGCGTAGACTTCCTTCTCCAATGAAACCTGCTCAATGCACTTGAGAGAGCCTTATCATCACCTTTAAAAAAAACAAATAATGTATAATACAGTTAATCAGAACCTGTGTCAACATGCAATGTATGATAATTGTTATAATCAACTCTAAATAAACAAATATTGATAAAAGAATAGGTAGGTGGGCACAATTTTTTTTTTCAAACAATTAATAATACCTGTAGTTGGATGTATTTTTGTTTTCCATATCTTCTAATGACATATATTTGAAATAAAGTTTAATAGGTACCCATTAAAATTGGGATCAGCAGGAAAATGCCAATAACAAGTTTCTAATCTCTCACATCCACTAAATACATATTTTAAATGGTTTTATCTAATTCTTTTGACATTACCAATTTTCCTATCACTATCCTTTCAAAGAGGCCAAAAGGTTAACTCTTTGGGCCGTATTCCCAAAGGTGTACTAAGTTAAATCAGAGCTTAAATCTGTGGTTTAACTTTTGTTAGCAAAATGTGACATATCTGTCGCCGTTGTTGTGTTTTTTAATATAATTACTTGATTCTGGAATCCTGCTTTAATGGTTAGGAAAACTTTTGTATTTATCATTGCCTCCCAGTTTTTAGTAGTTTCAGGACCAAAAATTTCTGATAAATCAAATATCTACTGTTCAAGATTGTGTCACGTTTTGCTACCCATAGTTAAACCACAGATTTAAGCTATGGTTTTAACTTTATAGTATTCCTTTGTGATAATAGGCTTTAAATTATGATTCTCACCTAAGTTTGGTATTGATCTAAAGAGTTCCCTCCAGATCTTGACATCATTCAGCGCCACACTCATCCCGCCTCCGGTAAGAGGATGTCTCATGTTATACGCATCACCTAGCAATAGAGCACCCTGTTTCTCTACCGGTGCGGGTGGGAGGAAACTGTTTGGCATGCTACGGATACGTCCGTTTTGAATCGCATCGGCAAAGGGCTCACGGATGTGCTCTGAAAAGAATTGAAGAAACAATTGTAATTCAATAACAAAGAAGAAGTAGTGTATACGCTGAATATGTCATCCTGGTTTTATTTTCGAGAATTTTGCTGCTTACTTGATGCGAAAAAACTCACTCCCTAATATTTTTGTAAAAAGTGAATGCAAATACAGTAAATTCATGAAAATATACTCTCACAAATTCTGTCTTGAGCAAAATTGAGAGAATATATGGCGTATACAGTAAATGTACAGAAGACTCAATATAAAGTGCTGGAGGTAATATCGAGTAGTGGTCATGATGAAAAAAAATCGAAGCATCAGTTTCGATCCTTGTTTTTTAAAAGAATTTCAAACAATAATTACTCAATACTAAGCGCTATACAAATGTAACTATTATTATTATCATTATTATTACTATACAATTAAATACTGCACAGGAAATTGCGTAATTGCTGAAAAAGGTGCAAAAGAAGCATTAATCGATTCTAATTCATGCCTGTCATGCCTCTCCCTCATTCAATTCTCTATCCCTTATTCCCTCTTTCCTTCATATATTTCAATTCCTTCTCTACCCTGGTAGTTGTTGATAAACTTTGTCCATCATATACTCCTCGACATCCTTCAGCATATCCCCCCTGACTTCCACCAAAACCCTTTCGATCCTATTTTAAGATATCTCGTTATCTAAACTTTCCTCCTCCTTTTCTGTCTCTTTCTTTCGGTCCTCATTCATTTCCTACCTCCCCTTCCAAAACCCTCCCTCGTCTATCCTCACCTGGTAGTTGTGGATAAACTTTGTCCATCATATACTCCTTGACATCCTTTGGCATATCACCCCTCACATCGACCAACACTCTCGTATCCTCCGATGATATCTGATAGATAAGTACAGGTGAAGGGTCGGCTAAGACCAGCTCAGCGTGGTTGTCGGCATACTGAGGACAGTGATGCATCAGGGTCCCTACAAAGTGAGATGATGTCTTCGGGAGGGTGGTGGTAAGCTGCTTGCGGAACTTGGAGAAGCATCCGTCGGCAATGATAGTCAGTGATGCCTTGATCTCCTGTAAGATGGGTTTAGTCGGGAGATAAATGTACAAAAGGTACACATTATTGCTCTAAAATCCAACATGTTATGATAATTTTCTTTATCAAAATAATGAGCACATGGGTACATACATGTATTAATTCGCATCAACAGAGTACACGTCCAAAAGAATAAATAATATCTTTCAAACTCAATTTCGTAATCTCATTAATTTTAACTGCAACTCTGAAATTCATACGCATAGTATACAAATTGCTTCCTAAATCCATATACAAAAACAACTTGAAGATTGTAGTATGACATATATCACTTTTCTGGTCCTCAATATTGGAATAAATCAAACTGTATGTTTGTTTATGAAGGAAATAAATAAGATTTTCAATAAATCAATCAATGTAGTTGGCAAAAGATAGGTAATTACATATCTTTCTGAAGGGTGTTTCTTTGGTTTTCTTTAGTAATCAGGGTATGTAGTTCTTACCTTAAGGTCTTGGGTTCCTTTGAGTTTATATGACACTCCAACAACTCTATCATTCTCCTCCAAGATTTTAGAAGCAGTTCCTTCAATGTAAGTCACCCTGTTGGAAGTAAAATTATATTTAAAGATCATTTCATCTGAACATCAAATACAAAACACATTTCATAAAAATACCAAACTACAATAAAACATGACCAGGCCATGTGTCCAAGATTTTGTCAGATGCATTGTCTGGGCATAACCTTGTCTTTTACATTGATTTCTTTAGCAAACTACTTATTTTTCTTCATATTGTATCAACATTATTTTGGAGATATCCATTATAGTTAAATTATAATAACATAGTGGTATGTCCATAAAGAAGAATTCATTGGTGATCTTCAACTCTGAGAAATAAACATCATCTGGGAAATGAAAAACTTACCTTTCTTCAGCTAGAGCAGCTTTGCGTAGTCCCATGATAAACCTGCCATGATGGAAGGATCTTCCAGTGATAGCTGACCCTGAATCCTTGTCCTTCGGGTACGGAACCACAACCTGGGCACCTGACCTGAGCTCATGGATCACATAGCCTTTGACTGTATGCTCATCAAGACCTTCAACGCAATCTACAAGCATACAATCAACAGAAAGACAACTGCTCTTGAGATCTATAGGGAACTACAACATACATGTAAGCTTCATGAATGCCACACTGCCTGAGTGAATAGAAAAGATGATATTGTACATACCTTATTCCAGACCTTTGACACAATCAACAAGCTAACAATCAAAAGAAAGTAAGATCAGATAGGGCAGGGAGCCACGACCTGGGCACCTCCTGAATGACACAACCTTTGACTGTATGCTCATCAAGATCTTGTACACAATCTACAATTGCATTCAAAAGAAAGAAAGATCAGTTAGGGAACGGAACCACGACCTACATGTACATGTCAGCATCTGATCTGGGCTCATGGATGACATACATGTTGCCTTTCACTGTATGTTCATCAAGACCTTCAACAAAATCTACAAGCAAACAATCAAAAGAAAGTAAGAACAGTATTAGGGAAGGGAACCATGACCTGGAAACCTGATATGAGCTCATCAAAACCTTCAACACAATCTATATGTACATGTACAAGCAAACAATCAAAAGAAAGTAAGATCAGTTTGGGTAGGGAACCACAACCTGGTTACCTGATCTGAGCTCATAAACCACATGGCCTTTGACTGTATCTTCATCGGGACATTAATTACAAACAAACGAAAAGTAACTTTGAAAACTATGGCATTAATACTTTGTCCACTGTCTCCTGCTGACAAGAACGTTTAGGAGAACCAAAGTTCTGCTTTGTTAATAAATAATAAAATAATGGATACTAGGTACATGTTATTGAAAATCCCCATTTTTTATAATCAAATCTACAATGTACTTGCTTTAACTAGAGGACATTTTAATATTTTATACTCTGGCCATCTTTTTGTGATTTGCCTCCAGAAGTAAATTTGGCCACTTGAAGATATCCTTTTGTACAACTGGTATTACACACACAAGATTGTGGCGAAAAATGGTAATTGCCAAATATATGAATCACGTCATGTATTAGTCTATTTGATTGATTATTCACAGAGCCGGGGTTCAGGGAATGGTTGGGTCACATACACTGTACGTGAATGACCCTAAACATCAGCCCATATCGTTCTATGTCATGACGATCATACCTTTACGGTTATTAGCCTTTGAATTCTACATCAACTATTATGCACAAGAGTGTCAGTAAACAGTACAGAGATAATAACAATGTTATTCAAACAACTGATGTGGATACTGATATTATGTCTCGAGTAGACTTCTTAAAGAAAAAGCTAACCCTCAAGAACCTTTCAAATTCAATGTTATTTGGACGATATACTTCCTATGTAATATTTCAATCTTATTTGAAATTTAAAACAATCATTGCTATACAATGTCTTTGTAAAGATCATCACTACATGCACATTCAATAAATGAGAAATTTCATATTTTTTTATACACTAGATGGCTTGCATTATATGTGAATGGAAATATTCAGGCCTCCATTATATACTTGAATGTAAATTTGACCCAAATCATTTAACTATATCTACACTGTACAGGTACCATGTGAGCATTCAATGAAAAAGCAGAAATGACACTGGAATTAACCGAATTGTGAAACAGTTAACACTTTAAGAAACCCAACCACACCTTCATTGAACCTCATGCTATCTCTATAAGGGGCACTTGTGAGGGCCTTGTCCTTTACTTAAGATAACACAAGAAGGAGCTTGACTTTGATCAGTATAATATTTCACCTTGTAACATACAAAGGGTGGTCACAACTGGTCGCGTATGCATCGTGCAGCTCTCTACTACGGATTACGTAGAAAAATTCTACATCGATGCACACTTTTTATCCAGACAAGCATGGAGAGGGTAGGCTGCAAAGCGCTTTTTGAAGTATACCGGTACCATTTTTACAGCGATAAATCTCTGTAAAAATGGCAGAAATGGTCTACATCATGATCAGATGTGGGCAACACAATTTACGGGGCACTCGTGCTTTACGATCACTTGTGACCACCTCATAATATCATTGTCTACTTACATTGTACAGAGAGAGGAAAATGAACTTGTTTGCTTTGCATGTTGAGTTAATGACCTTTAGGATATTGACAATCATACATTGAAACCATGACGATTTTAAATGTTATTGTAAATAAGCATTGGTCTCCATTATAATCCTACAGCAATCAGTTAGCCGATGTTACTGGCCAGAACTTCTCCCATTGATTAAAACTGAAAAGCAATCTATTTACAACATTTTCTTTCATCAAACAGGAACCCAACATTTGTCCTGATGACAACTGCTAGAGCTTATTTTTTCAAGGATATACATGTAGGCCCATATTCTGACGTACACATGTATACGAGTTGCATGTCCGTGCGAAGCTATTGTGTGATCCTTTTGTCTGATGTTGACTGATGCATCAGACAAATGGGTCGCACAATAGCTTTGCACAAACTTGCAACTCATACAAACTCAGTCTTTGGTTCAGAATATAGGCCATGGGTTATTAAGGTTGCAAATTGGGTGTGATAGTAGGTTTAGTGTCATAGGCCCCATATTCACCTTGTAATCCTAATTCAGTCAGGGCCCTGTAACCTCCAGGCTGTAACAGCTCCCCTACAATCCTGTCAGGTTGTTTCATGTCTCTCTCGATGACCGTTACTCTCCGGCCGTCTCTAGCCAGTACAGTGGCCATGGCTGACCCCAAGATACCTGAGCCAATGATCAGAACGTCAGTATCATACTCTGATGATGGGTCAGTTGTGTTTTGGGGTTTGGCTGTCTGCTTCTTCTGTAATGGTTGGAAAATGAAAAAGTTACAATGTAAAAGGGAAAAAAAATGATTACATCATCTAAAATTTGAATATCTTCATTATGATCAGAGATACAACAATACTTTGTTTTCATGATATAGTTTTCCTGCCCCTAATTTCAAATATTAGCATTTATATTTGTGATCATGATGATTTTAAAAATAAACAAAGTAATGGGCTTGTTCCTAAGCACCTTATTTAGAATGAAAGTTACATTCTATATGTAATCTTTCATTTCTGCATATATTACGACCACTTTATTTCTTTAATTTACTTATAGCATGAATGAATGAATGTATGATTGTTTGTCTTATTCTAAGAGTGCTTTAAAAACATCACTGAGTGAGCTTTGTAAATAAGCAACAAGAATTGAAACTCCATCAATAGTAGTCCTGACAAGAAAACAGGAAGAAATGTTTTTTGTATTCCTATAAATATTCTCTTCTCTTTTCTCAATATTCTAGGATTTTTTTTTTCAGTCTCTTTAGCCCGTATTTTGGAGACAAGACTGAGTCTATACGAGTTGAAAATTCATGCGAAGCTATTGTGCGATCATTTTGTCTGATGTTGACTAATGCATCAGACAAAAGAATGGCACAAAAGCTTTGCACGAACTAGCAACTCATACAAACTCAGTCCTCGGTTCAGAAGATTGGCCAATAAGTTCTTTAGGTAATCTAAATTGCTAGAGAAAATAAGATTGTATTCTATTTGTTCCTAGTACTCACCATAGATGATGGCTTGCCCAGTACAATGTAAAGCATGAGACCCAGTATAGCTGACAAAGCCAGGGGATATCCCAGCCCCTCTGGGATAAGACTAGGCAGTAACTCAATCATTGCACCACCTGAACATAAAGAAAAGAGAAAAATTACAACAGAAAATAAAGAAAATGAGAGAATGTGACCGATCAAAATGGCTTATCAGGGCTTATCCTATTCTTTTTCCCCCAACTTTTTTTTCCAACTCTGCTACGCTACTCCTTTACCCTAACCCTATAGATATCCTTTATTGTAACTGTGATATCCTATTCCTTAACATATCCCTAAACCTACAAAATAAACCCCCTATTAAAAAAGGGCATTATTAAAAAATAAATAAATAAAAGATAGACCAATTAAGACTCGAACCCAAGATTTTCTGATTAAGCAATAGAGCTAAACAATGGACCAGCACTAGACGCAATAGCCAGGGGTCAGGTTAAAAACCGCTTTATGTGCTAACAAGCTTTTTAAGGCCTCCCCTATCATGAGCGCATGCACAAAGAACTAATAGGTTGTGGGGAGAAATCTAGTTGGCCTAGAAATCAAACATTTGAGTATGTATTGCTTAATAATTCTTTTCAACTCTCAAGAATGCAAGGGACCAAGACAATGCAAGCATTCTTCAAGTTTTCATAAGTTTCTGGTGGCAAAAAGTACCTTCTGATGGCCATGGCATTGGAAACTTGCTGATGAACAAGATGAATGAAAAAACACAAGGACAAACACAACAAAAGCAACCTATAACAATTTGAATTGACATAGGCCCTAGCAAAGTTAAGAATCCTCTCTCAGTAATCAGTGAGTGGATTGATAACTTCAGTCTTCACAGCTCAGAATCACAATGAATAATTTTGTCAATTGATCATGAAAGATACTCGATTGTCGATAGTATAGACTCTCTAGATAGTATATGGCCATGTGTTTTGAACTCGCCACCCAAAAAGGGTGGTTTTGTTACGCTTTTCCAAATTTTGTTTCAGTTAATGTATGATATCTTGGCTAAATAGAGGGAGATTACCATGAAATTGGTGTTATTTGAAAGCTGAATGCAAGCTCTATCAGACCTGTGAATTTGAACGTACTCGCACTTGAAATCGCGACACGGCACGCAATAGAATACGCAAAGGCAAGGGTGGTTGAGGGGGGAAGAGGAGGGGGGAAGAGGTACACATAAAGTCTATGGGAGTTTGCACCCTCATGTGCATTCAAAACATCACAACCATGATAACTTCATGGATATTTATTTTTGTGCTGTGAGCTTTTAGGACTTTATAGCTTCTAGTCTCATGCATCTTTTGACACCACAATTATAAAGTTCCAGCAATTTGGTAATGCGCAGTTCCGAAAAATAGCCGCAGGTTAAAATGACAATTTTCCCATTGACTGTGTATTGCACATAAAGTAACTCAATACAGTTCCTGCTGTATGTGAAGCGACGTTACATAAATGCAGATAACTCAAAAATTACTTGAGATAGGGGCCTGAAACTTTGTGAGCTTATTCATTATAAGATAGCCCACCTACATGCAAGTTTTTTATAAACAGTGGTTCCAATATTGTAGAGATCTTGAGGAGGGGGTGACCCCTCCCCAGCCCAGGTTGACCAAAATATTTGGGCCCTTTTACAGTTAAGAATTTTTTTTATCAAATGAAGAAACCCCCCTATAACTATATATTTTCTGAAAGGAAATTTCAAGAGCAATTCAAATATGGTGAGCAATTACGACCTAGATCAAAGAGAGAACAAATATTGGGGGCTGCAGTAAAAAAAATTAGGGCTCCAAAAATTCAATATTTTAATTAAAATATGTTACTTTGCGCTACATTGTAGTGGATGGCATTTTTGAAATCTACAGAACATTTCCTTTCAGAAAATGTATACTTTTGTAGGGTTAGAGTTAATATTTCAAAAGTTATGACACTTTGATCCTGATATGTGCATGATTTTTAGATTTAGGTGGTGTAACACAAAAGGGGGCGAGTTCAAAACGCATGGCCATCATGGCCATAGATCTATTTGTCAATACTTAGTTCAAGCTAATTATTTTACACTGGCACAGCAAATGTACCCTACCTTACCCTATCCTGCATACCTGCACTGCTTGGCTTTGGACCTCTTAATTGCTCTAGAAGTCTAGTTCTATCCTTTCTCGTCTCGCACAAGAACATTAACAATTTCTCGCCTCTCAAGCTCAGCTCACGAATTCTCAGACTCAGTGACAGTGTAGACTCTACTCTAAGTCAGACTCAGCTCAGTGCAGAACAGCCATTTATTATTTAGCCATTTTTTTTACATAATTTTTAGCCACAAGAGCAGTAAATGCTAATGTTCGGCATAATCTGGTTATAAGTCACCAGTCCATTCACTCCCATTCATTTCGTCAGTGGCGGAGACATCGTTCCACGCTCATTGACGCTATTGACTTTGTACACAGTGAGCGAGCAGAGAGGAGACAAATTGGCGGATATAGCCTAATGTTCATTGTATCCATTAATTCCTTGATGATTAAAATGATCAACAACACATTCTAAGCGATCGGATTGGCAGAGCACAGCTTAACTTCAGATTCCATCATCATCGGAAGGCTTAGCGCTTGGCAACGGGGAGCTTCCCGGCAAGAGACGGTCATTGATTCGCTCATCGAGCCGCTGGATGATAACACTATAATTTCTAAATTTCATCTCGCCAGAGGCATAGTATTCTATCAATTTCACATTTTTCGTAATTGTATTAGTTACTTACTAATCCTCAATAATCAAAAAGCAATCTTACCTTAACCAAATGTAAACAAAGAGGAATTTTCGGGGATCCGAGATGACTTTCTTCGATCAGCTGCTGTTACTCCGTGACCTTTGACACGCCGCCCATATCACGATCGCGCGATCGTGATTATGCAAGCTCTGATTGTAACCAAGCTAAGGAGGGAGGGCTAGGGGTGCGGGGTGCGGGGGTGGGGGGTGGGGGGTGTTGCAGGGGAGGGAAGTTGTGATGTGGAGCGCCCCCCCCCCCCACACACACACACACATTGATTTTAAGAGCGGGGATGGGTCACATAACAAACCATCATCACGAGCGCATCAGGTTTAGAAAAGTAAAAAAAAAAAAAAAAGTAATCTTGTAGATTCTATTTTAGAAATCCTCTCTGAAATCAATTCATAAAGAAAAGTGTATAATATAGACCTAGACAGGGCCTAGCTAAAAGCAGTTTAAGTTTCCTTTCCAAAAGGGAATGGAATAGGAAATAATCATACATTTTATGTAGGCCTGTAATTCTTTTCTTTTTTTAAATACAAATACAAATACAAATACCAATTTCAAAATGTATCAGTAATGTTTTGTGAATCACCGTCTATATAATCTTTATAAAAAATAAACAAAAGTTTTTTAAAAAATTATTTTAAAAAACCTATAGATAAGAATTTTCAATATGACGAAACAGAATTAGATCAAGGTCATTTTTCTTTAGAAATAAGTATTGTTGTTATAATTATGTAGGCGTAAAAGTTATTCAAAGACAGAAAACATCAAATTTTATAAGTATTTATTTTTGTAAATAATATTTAGGAAACGCTGCAGCCCAAGTACACATCGATGACAGAGAATTGGTTTGGCCTTAATTATTTCTGGTATAAAAATGTAGTTCTTCAAAATCTGATTCTCCGTGTGATATATACACGAGTTGCAATCGAGTGTTCTCTACTGTGTCCCGAATAAGAAAAACTAATAAGTATTGCTCGGGGCATTTCCTTGGTCATTATCATGATTATTATCTAATGAGTATCTCCAATTTTAATATAATTTTATTTAAAAGTCAAGCATCATTCTAGTTTTAATTCCAATGCCCAGGAGAGTGTCATGGGAAGTATAAGCAATAGGCCTACTTGTCTTCATGTTCTTTAATTTGATATTCTGATGTATCTTACACAGTTACATAACAATTTGGTATATTATGTTTCTTTATAGTATATTTGGAAATCCGATTATAGTGGGCGGGAGCAGCTATCTATAAATTTTTTATTCGGAAATGATCAAAGCTTGGAAGAAGAATCTTCCTCCTAGATCAAAGTATTTGGGGGCACAGCGAGCAATTTTCTTGGAAATTAATTATGTATAATTAAATAATTATGTATCTAGGTATAAGACCATCATGACCCTCGAGGAGTCGGCTACAAGCTTTGTCATTTTAAGAGTCTGTGGGCGTTCTGACTCTATAAGCAGTATTATTATGAATATTATATTAATCTTATGCTGCAGACACACAGACGCTTACGTTGAGTTACGGTCAGCGTTGCGTCCAAAAATCTCCTTTTTTTCACGGGATCCACACGGATAACTTTTCGTCATATAGTCAGCAGCAGAAATAGTCACGGTGATAATTTCGTTCATCCAATAAAACAAAGAAATACATAAGAAATGATAATAGAAGAAGAAGTAAGGATAAAACAGCAAAACGTAACTAAACGTAAGACTTTGTGACTGTAGCATCACACTTTATATTTTTCATTGTTTAACAAACTTTCGAATTATTTATGTCTTAAAAGTGCGTTAATAATGTAGAATAATATTGTTCAAACTGACTTAACCTCAGCCCCTTTCTCTCCCCCCCCCCCCTTCCCCGTTTCAGTAGGTTTTTATTATTGTTATCATTATTATAACCATAATGGACTGCTTATTAGGGCGTATGACATTGGCATGCAATAAGCATGGCGTATACACGTCATTACATCACGTGATTTCTTGCAATGACCAATCAGAAATAACCACTCGATCATTATATTGTTTGGGCATTTCTGATCAAGTGATAACAGGTACACTTTCAAAGTACGCCTGAAGGTAATGCTCTATCATTCATATTACGATGATAGAAAATGGTGAAAAGATGGGACGTAATATAGATCAGATATAGCAAAGTGATATAGTTATTTCTTGAAACTCGGTTTGCTCATTTTTGAGTTTGATATAAATACCAGCAAACTGCTTTGCAGCTCTTCAGTTCTTTTTCAATTCAGCTGCTTTACTATACGCCTGTACTGTAGGTGAATAAGAGAAAACTCTGAAAGGGGGCAAAACTTTTTTTCTCTCGAAAATGCATTTCCTGAACCTCGTTATTTTCCTGTGTATTTTGTACGGTAAGTCTAGTTTGAGAGAGTGATACTAAATTTCTATGCACAAAAGAGTAGACACTTTTCCCTTTTTTTTTTTTTTTTTTTTTTCTCTCTCTTTTGTTATTTTGTTCACTCGTGGTCTCTTTTTTGTCATACAAACGTTTTGTTGTAAAAGGTACATTTTCAAAAAAGTGGAGGTGTAGAAACATTTTTGGTGATTACTTTTCGGCTTGATTATTACATACACGATTTATCTATTTACTTATCAGCATCACTTTAATTGTACTTTAATAGTGTTGTCTCTTCAGTTTGAAATTTAGACAACTATACTCCGGGAGACAATATTACATTTTTGTTAGGGGCGTCCTGTAATTTTTCAAATTTTGGTGCTCAGTTATATTTCGGCACATGGGACCTTTGGGGACAATAGCCAACTCGGAATAGTGGTGCGAACTTCCCCATACAATTTTTTTTTTCTTGTTTGATTTATTTATTTTTTTAAATTTATTTATTTATTTATTTATCTATTTATTTATTTATTTATTTATTTATTTATTTATTTATTTATCTATTTATCTATTTTTCTATTTATTTATTTATTTATTTATTTATTTATTTATCTATTTATCTATTTATTTATTTATTTATGTATTTATTTATTTATTTATTTATTTATTTATTTATTTATTTATTATTCATTTATTTTTGTAACTTATTTTAGGGATGGTTTTTTTTTCAAAGCGAGTCTCCCTTGAATCTCTCCATCTATAAATTATAAATTATTTCTTTGACTTTGTTTAGGGAGTGATGGACTTGAGGCCGATAATCCTATCGTACAGAGTGAATTCCTGAGGGCTTTCATCTCGCCCAACTACCCCGACAAGTACCCGAACAACGTCTACAAAGAATGGCATCAAGACATACCAGATACTAATAATACTCGGGTTAGTTGGTGATGTTGATGTTGTTGACACTAGGTGTTGTTATTGATGTTAATATATTATAACATTTATTGCTGATGTTGTTATTGTTGCCGCTATTATTGATGATGGTGATGAAGATGTTGCTGATGAAAGTAATGATGATGATGACGATGAAGATGATGGTGATGACGATGATGATGAAGATAGTGATGGTTATGGTGATGGTGGTGATGGTGATGATGATGATGATGATGATGATGATGATGAAGATGTTGATGATGCTGATAGGTCTGGTGAATAATAATAATAATTATACTTGCTTATAGCGCCTAACACTTACTTTATCAGAAGTCACTAAGCGCTCTACAATTATTATGCAGCATAATTACCCTGGCTTTCGCAGTGTGGCTTTTACGCGCGCTGCGTCTCAAGGAATAAATATTCCTACCAGGTCCACATTCACCTCACCTAGGTCGAGTGCAGCAAATTGTGGATGAATTTCTTGCCGAAGGAAATTAACGCCTTGTTGGGATTCGAACCTGCAACCCTCTGATTGAAAGGCGAGGGTCAGAACCACTATACCACGATGCTTCCACGTAATGGTGAAGATGGCGAGGGTGGTGGTGGTGACTGACTATGATGATGATGATAATGACGATTATGATGATGATGATGATAGGGATATGGTGATGATGGTGACGGTGATGAAAATGGGAATGATGGTGATGATGATGATAATGACGATTATGATGATGATGATGATAGGGATATGGTGATGATGGTGACGGTGATGAAAATGGGAATGATGGTGATGATGATGATGATGATGATGATGATAGTGATGGCGGGGGTGGTGGTGGTGGTGGTGATGATGAGGGTAATGATGATAGGGATGGTGATGGTGATAACTATATTGGTGATGATGATGATGATGATGATGGTGATGATGATGGTGACGATGATGGTGGTGATGATGATGATGTAATGATGATGAAGATGATGATGAGGATGATGATGATGATGATGATGATGATGATGATGAGGATGATGAGGATGATGATGATGACGATGATGATGAAGATAGTTATGGTGATGATGATGGTGGTAGTGATAGTAATGATGATGCTGATGATGATGACGATGAAGATGATGGTGATGAAGATGGTGGTGGTGATGATGATGATGTAGGCCTAATGATAATGATGATGAGGATGATAATGATGATGATGCTGATGATGACGATGAAGGTGATGACGATGATGATGAAGGTAGTGATGGTTATGGTGGTGGTGGTGGTGGTGATGATGAAGATGATGATGATGATGATGTTGATGGTGATGGTGAAGATGATGAAGATGATGGTGTTAATGATGATAAGGATGACGAGGATGATGAGCATGATAGGGACAGTGATGACGATAATGGTGATGATAACGGTGGTGGTGGTGGTGGTGGTGATGATGATGATGATGATGATGGGAATGATAGTGATGATGATGATGATGATGATGATGATGATGAAGATGATGATAGGGATGGTGATGGTGTTAAAGGTGGTGGTGGTGATGATGATGATGACGATGATAGTGAAAATGATGTTGACATTGATAAGGATTATGGTGAGGATTATAAAGGATTATAATTGTATTGTATTTTATTAACGGTTAAATAAAAACAACTCACAACCAGTCAAACAGACTGCTATTCTGCGTGTCCGTGCTAGCACTTTTATACAGGTGTAAAGTGAACAATAACAAAAAACAGAAACAACATATTTAGTCAACAATAAAAATCATTACTATATAAATTAGAACTCAATAACAACAGGTGATTGACTTTACAAATTAATAACACGCCGTACCATTGTGCTTTAGAATACCTACTATATTTTGTAATTGCTCAAACGATTCATTTCGGCTGCAAATAATAGGTGTGTTACCGTGGTAACCGAGTAATTAAAGGTAAATATTAGTGTTTACTGCTCTATAAGGATTTCTAATATTGTACATTGTAATGGTGAAGATGGGGGCATTATCCATATAGTTAGCCTGACGTTTCGGGTAAGCGTAATTATTGTGACATAATTATCTGCTTTTTTATCATTATTTTGTATTATTTAAGAATTATTCATAATAGAATATTATGCAATTAACATTTCTATTGACATTATTTAAGCTATTGCAATGGCACTAACGTCCTTTGGTAAAATATCAATTTTATATGACACTGGACTTAGCTGAGGTCAATGAATAATAAGGAATAGGTTAGTACTGTCTGAAGAATTATACATGAATAATCCAGTAATCTGATTAGTCCTCTGCTCCTTTACATATAGTGTTTTACTATTTTTATTTATTCATTTTTTATTCTTTATTTATTTTTTTAAAGACCGAGATAATTTTTGCATCCGGCGCTCAACATTTTCTTATAATTATAATAATAAAATAATCAAAATAATCTCTCCAATGCGCACGTTTAAAGTCATGGTGTTCGTAGTGATGACGGTGATGATAGTGAGGGTGGTGGTGGTGGTGGTGGTGGTGATGATGATGATGACACCTTTTCAGCGACGGATACAGGATTTCAGGATAGGTGGCGCCAGGCCCGATGGGGGCGCCGCCGAATTTTTCTCGGATTTTTACATGTACAGTCAATGAATGGTTTTCAAATTATAGGGGGCGCTTTCCCTGCGCCCCCGCCTGGATCCGCCACTGACTTTTAAAAAGAAGTGAGCAATGTTCCCACAAGCATAATTTTTTTTTTTTTTTTTACCTTTTTGTATCATATGACAATATAGTCTATGATAATAATATTAACTTTTTTTTTATCTCAGAATTAAGTGTTTTTGATTGACAACCATAACAAAAAGTTAAACTATATAGCCCGTATTCACAAAGGGGGCCTAAAGTTAAGCCTAGCTTAAATCAGGGCCCGTATTCCATATAAAGCATGAAATTTAAGCATTTTTGCTTATCTTTAAAATGCGTATTCCATAAATACGCCTTACTAAGAATTCTGTCCAAGCCCAGTTTTGGTAGTGATCACAAATTCTTAGATTTTTGCCAAGTCAAAAGTCTTAAATGGAATCGCGCCTTCAAATCGCACATAACAAATGAGAATTTTATCCTAACGTTAAGCCTACTACCTAGTGGCTTAACTTTAATGTTGATTATATAGCAAGCTCATTTGAGACCACAAAAATTAAAAATGACGATATTAATAAAATTCAGACTTTTGCTTGATGCTTTCTGAAGTCAGACGAAGTGCGTAACATGTTTCGTATAAAGGCTAAGAATTTTTTTTCTTGGACAAAATCTTAGAAAAATACTTAAGACAAATTGCTTAAGTATAAATAATTGTGGTTTAACTATGACTAGCAAAATGGGATACAATCCAGAAAAGTAAATGTTCAATTTGTCAGAATTGTTGGTACTTAAACTATTATCAACTTCATGGGAATGGTAAGTACAAAAGTTTTCCTAATCACTAAAGCATTATTCCGGAATCCAGTAAACTTGTAAGGCGCCTTCTCCATTCAAACGGCGTCAGTTTCCCGCGGATTCCTGTACCACTCCTGGAAACATTCGGCTTTCAGTTTTTAACGTGTTTAAGCCGTATTAAGATTTCAGGATTCTATTGAAAAGCCGATAAGTCGCCTTTTGGAACAAAAGACGATTTATCGGCTTTTGAATAGAATCCCAAAATCTTAATACGGCTTAAACACGTTAAAAGCAGAAAGCCGATTTTTTTTTTTTTTTTCCCGCCTTCGATCAGGAAGCTGCGGAAAACTTTCGCACTTTTTTAAGGCGCCTAATGCGGCGGTCACAACTCGTCGTAGACTACGGGGCATGTGCCATCGACGTAGCCTGCGTTGCATGTGCAATGCACGCACAGGTCCTAATTCAACTTCTGCGATTCCTGCAATTCTATAGTAAGGGTATTGTAAAAACTTCCTGCACGTCGTACATGCAACGTGCGTCGGAGGTACCTGCGCTGCACGATTTTTCTACGAAATCCATCGTAGGGAGTTGCACGTCGAAGGTACGGCGAGTTGTGACCGCCGCATAAAGAACATTGCAACGTAGACAGTCTCCCATTTTGCTAGCCATAGTTAATCCACAGATTTAAGCTAGCCTTAAATTTAGGCCACCTTTGTGAATACGGTCCTCTATATTGATACACGGTCATTTTTTTCATACACATAATATCTTTTTTTTATTAATTAATTTATTTCATTGTATTATTTTTGTGTTTGTGGGCAGGGATTACTCCTTATTGACGCTCTTGATATTGAACGTGCAATGGAGAGTTTGATCGTCCGCTATGTCTCTTCACACGGCACCAATCATACTCTCTTCTCATTGGCCAGCTCGAACGTGACATCACTGATTTTACCACCCGGAAATATCACGGTTACGTTTTGCACCGATAGTGTTGGCGGAAAAGGTGGATTCACGTTAAATCTGAGAACAGTATCATCTGCTGAAAGTAAACGATCTCTATATTTCCCTTTTCTAATTTCAATTTCCTTCTTTTATTGAGCTAATTAACTGTATAATTCACGATGAATAATAAATCTTCTTTTGGTTGTTACCCCCCCCCCCCCCCCCCCCTCTCTCTCTCTCTCTCTCTCTCTCTCTCTCTCTCTCTCTCTTTCTATATCTCTATCTCTATCTCTCTCTCTCTCTCTCTCTCACTCTCTTGTTGTCTTATCAACAATGTTAATAAAATTAATAAAAGTATTTTTGACCTGAACGAAAAACCTGAAAGGCAATCACTGTAATTACCTTTAGAAAAATTTAGTTTTTTTCAAGAGACCAAGAAAATGGCAATACCATTTCAACCTCCTATAAAAAACATGTACACTAAAATTAATTAATTAATCAATTTAATTGTTTAATTTAATTTATTTGATTTCGAATCGAAATTTCTTTCTTTTGAATTCAAGACATTGTCAGCGACGACCATTTCCTCTGCGGAAACGGAATCGAGGTCATCCACGGAATCGCAAAGTGTGATGGCAAGCCAGACTGTAACGACTTCTCAGACGAAACGGACTGCGATGAATATGACCCGGTGCAAGGTAAAATATATGGTTGGATGCAAGCAAAGATCCTCATAAAAACCTGGGTGGTGTTACACCATCAAGTCGTTCATAAGTTACGAACTGGTGATCGGTTCTTGTGCTAAATGATTGAGAGTGTGATTAGAATAGCACCCAAGAACATGTTCCAGTCGTTCATAAAGTCATTCGTCAAAAGTAAAAATAGGGACAAACGAATTTATGAAATTCTTATAGCCGGAGCAAAGTGATATCCTTCCTTTAAAGTTTAGGCTTTAAATAATTATAATAGGCTTTCTTCAATTTTTGTATACTACATGATACCGACACCATATGGCTTCAAAACCTTATCTGCAATCGAGTGATTTTATCATTTCAGTTTCTTGTTACCATTTATGCTCCATTACAATCATCTCCGAAGTCTTTTTTTTTTTCTTTCTTTCTTTTTCTTAATTTATTTAGTATTATTAATAATTGTTCTTATTTTTATTATTTTTGGGGCCATTTAGGATGCGTCAATGGCTCTTTTCTGTGTGAATCGACTCATATCTGCCTTGCACAGTCCTTGAGATGTGATGGAGTAGAAGACTGCCCTCTAGCGGATGATGAAACGCATTGTGGTACCCTTTTTTCAATGTTATCAAAGAAAATCAAAATACAAATCAAATGAGATTAATCCAAATATTTTGTTAAATTATTGATGTTACTAAAGACAATTACATCTGTCAGCTTTTCTTTAGATTTAATTAAATCATGGAGGAAAAAATAAACTTCCTCAAAGATTAAAATACATAAATCTATATTTCAAAAAAAAAAAAAATGTCTCCTACTCCTAGTAGACCTTTATTTAAGGTCTATGTAAATGTAATGTAGTATCTATTATAAATGTAATGTATTTTCTATTATTTTTTTTTTTGTAAATCCGATGTAAAAAGAATTTCCAAATAAACAATAAATATGTTCAATTCAATTCTATATTGTTGCTATTTTAGATGCTTTTACAGGAATTTCGATATCGATGCTGCTTGGGGACAAAAAATGGTTTTCAACGATCTTATGTTAAGTTTAAGAAACCTTTAATTAAGATTGCTTTACTTATTTATTTATTTATTTATTTATTTGTTTTTTTGAAATATTTGTTTTTTAATCACATTCTATCATCAGCCAGTGAGTTTTGCCCCTTGGGATGCCAATGTGGCGAGTCAGCTTTCAACGACAGACATGGCCCGCCCTCACCGGTGTGTGGTGAATCAGTGCAAGATTGGCTGCCTTTCTGGGTTAATTGCTCAAACGCCTGGACAAGAGACCACGCTCGGAATGCTTCCAAGAAAACAGCTATCTTGTAGGTTAATGCAAAGGTTATTATGCTACCATGCATTCACTTATACAAGAACAGAAATAATTCATGGATTATGGATAACCCTAACCATACAATCATAAATCATTATAATCCATACTCGCTGTAAATCACGAGGATTTTCAGATTCAGATTCAGATTGAATTTTTATTCATTTCCAACAGAAACAACAT
>CALNVZ010003429.1:10021268-10026846 GCA_940671915.1 Paracentrotus lividus
ATCATATTTTCTACAAATTGTATGCAAATGAGATACTGGGACCGATGGGATCAACTTACCCCAGATGGTGGCTCAACTTACCCCGCCTATGGGGTAAGTTGAGCCATTTGACATCTCTTTTTCAAAAGGTCATGAAATTTTTTTTTGAGGGGATTGAAAGTGGGAAATAGGTTCAAAATATTGTCCAATAACCAAACTAACATGCACGATACTCATTTTTTTAGAAATAATCATTCATTTCAGTCTCAGCATGCGAAAACCAAAATTTGGCTCAACTTACCCCGCCTTCCCCTAAGGCTAAAAAGCTGGAAAGTATTCACTTCCTCCCCCGGGGTATACGTCCCCTCAATGTGTGTTTGTGTTCTTTGTTTGTTTGTTTTGTTTTGTTTTGTTTTTTACCCCATAATTCCCACCTCGAACTTTTAGAGGATATGCCATTGAAAGTGTTTAAATAATGAGTATGATGAACTACTAAGAATATCATTTTGAGAAAAAAAATAATTGAATCAAAGAAAGTCTACGGTGTATTTTTAAACCAATTCTATGAAATATCTCTCGTCAGATCTATTGGTTTTCAAGCAAAAGGGCTTACGAGTTTAAAACCGGGGACTTTTCAGGACATGAAATCGTTGCAACGTCTGTAAGTATGCAATATTATCAGGGAAATTTCGTCATTTTTAATAAAACGTATAATAAAAAAATTGTGAACAATATCGCTAAATTAATTATTTTTGCTTGAAGTTATTGAAAAACAGCAAAAAAGTTGACTATTGAAATGAGCATAGAAATATATTTCCGAAACACTTGCAAACAAAATACTGTTTTCTGATATCATGATCAAGCGCATGGCATAGTCTAACAGTCCTGAGTAGATGCATTGGAAGCCTGTATCACTCTTCATAGCATAGCTGCATGGTATTATTGATACGAAAAGTAACTAGTTTTAAATGGTTATATCAGTACACAATAATTGCCACATTATTTTTCATCCTTCATCCTCTTTGTAGTATTTTGGTGAATAATCAGATTGAGTCCATCAACTCTTCCTTACTTACTGGAGCCACGGACCATCTTCAAATTCTGTAAGTTTAAAATATAGGTTCTCTCATAGCCAGTATGAACTAAGAGCCTTGTATAGCGCCACCTTACGTCCCACATGCTCGATTCTGCCCCGATTCTTAACCCATAATGCAACATCCTGATAGTGCAGTCTTATAATTCAGGCCCATTTGAATGAAAGCACACTTTTTCACTAATCAATGAATTCATACCATGATGATTATGTTGCCAAATAGCAAAACACATACTTTTCCCCTCAAAGCATTTTAGTTTCACAATACAAATTAAATTGTAGGTTTTACACCGTTTTATTAATAGATATTTCAAAAAGTATACTTTAAGACTAGCTATTTATAACACACAGTCAATGAGAATGTTGCCAGTTCGCTCTCTCTTTTTAAAGGGACGTATAATTGATAAAACATGGGGAAATCACCTTATCTCGGATGAAATAACAACATTCCAATCAGAGCCTGAGGCCTGTTGCGTAATCTTCAGCGCCAACCCGTCTGGAGGTAATCCATCATGGCTATATAGACTAACTAACCAGAATTCCGAAGTAAATCTAACCTATGTTTTGTTTTTGAAATGGAGCATTATACAAGTCCTCTCTTTGAATTTATACAAAGAGACCCGTTGAGAGTCCATAAACTAAGAATTGTTGAGGACTCGAGAATCCGAAACTACTGACCCTATTTACTGACTGAATTCGGTCAACTTCGTCATGTTCGTGCTGTCCGAATGTTAATCCCCAGTAGACCGACCCATGCGTAAGCCTCACTGTCGATTGTGTACGAGTCAATGGAGCTCAAGAAAAATGCGCATTCCCCACGATCTCCCACTTTCAGTCCCCTTTAATATTGCCTTATTTCTATTATCTGGGAGCTTTGTGGTAGCCAGTGAACGCTATGATAAATATGAAAGGTACATGTACCTCTACTACCTTTGCCTAATTTCTATTGCCAATATATTTTTTTTTTTTGTAAAGTGCTTGTCCATTATTTGCTAAGAACGTGAAGCTTCATTAGGATATAAATTGATCTAAACAAATAATGGACAAGCACTTTACATGTGCTATACAGTCTGTGTAAAAAAAAATGGTATACAGTCGGAAAATAATTATTCAGGTGTAAAATATTTTCAAATAATGTGTGCATGTGGTACCAAAATAAAGCCAAATAAGTTTCCTTGATGATGCGCTTTGTTCTGTATAATTTGCTTTCGTAAAACAAAAGTTATGCTAAATTTTGTGCGACAAGGAACAAATCGAAATTGAGCACTTAATGGCCATTATGCAAAACCTATACACAAAGGCATGGGAAGGCGTGCGAAAAAATGGATTTTTCTTGATTGTAGAAAACTAGTCATATTTCAAAAATTACAACACCAAATGTCATGAAAAAAATTGCAGATGAAAGTCTGATCTTTCTGCTTTTTGAAAATACCAAACAATAGCAGGCTGTGAGTAATCTTCATACTATAAAAACAAATGTTTTCCACTTGTACCATTTTATTTGACACAGACTGTATACGGACTGTATTTTTAAAAAATAGTACAGTCGGGGAGAAATAATTTCGGTATGAAATTATTTAGAAATTGGTAGAAACTAAATATGCCATTTCATTTAATTAAAAATGAAAAGCATATTCTAATTGTTTCTTCTTCTTCTTTTTTTTTTTTTTTTTTTTTTTTTTTTTTTTAGGAACATGAAATCGAATCCGTTGATTCACATTGAACCAGGAACATTCGCCCACGCTAATCAGCTTACCGATCTGTGAGTATATTTTCATGGCCCATTTAAAAGCCTAGTCCATCTTTACTTTGTTTACATCCACTTGGTCTAACATCAGCAGTTGGATCAATTATCTTTAAATTTGTCTAATACCACATAGGCTAAACCCCTTTTTGTCAAAATAATTCTCACTCATCTATTGACCACTTAATCGTATTGCCGATTCGTCTAATATAACCATATCGTCTAAGTTGCATTTTGGTCTAATTCCCAAATGAACTGACCAAGTGGACATTCGACGAAATGGTCATTAGACGAATGGTAAATAGGCTAAGTCAATTAGACCAAAAGTGGGTTTAGACCGATTGGCAATTTACCGTTTTACTTATGACAGGCCTATCTCACTAACCCTTGAGGAGGAGGGGGTTGATTCAACCCCCCCCCCCCCGCCACTTCGCCATAGAAGAGCAAAAAAAAAAGAAGCTCGGCCTGATCAAACAAATATACTCATGGTCCAAGGATATAAGTTACTTCAAAATGAAATACGTTATGAACATGATAACGTTGAAATGCATTGCCTAAAACTTTGTATTTAGCACTCTCATGCATCCATCAGTTATTAATGGCTTTATTACCATTTTATTCGACCCCTCCCCCTTATTTTAGTCGCATCGCAGCAGATGAGTGGACTACGCAGATACGTTTAAGCAATGACACGTTCAACGGATTGCATAATCTTAAAGACTTGTAAGTAAAAGAAATTCATCTGCCTTTTGGGCGTTTAAAGGGAAAGTTCACCCTGGATTTATATTGGTTTTAAAAAATGCAGAAAAAGAAAAGAAAATATGAGTGAAGGTTTGGAGAAAATTGACAAAAACTTGAACATAATGAAGTAAATGTTATGAATCTTTAAAATTTTGAATTTGTGACGTCACATGCGAGCAGTTCTCTTACGTGTTATGTAGTGTAAATTCCAGCATGGATGGTTTTACTCCATGCATAAAGTGTCATTTTTTCAAAAGAAAATAAATTATTTCACCTGTGTAGTCGTTACATCATCCAACATAATGTTGATATACATGCCTCTAACAAATTGACCCATTCCTTGATCAAGAACCATGAACGCTATTGTTTGGTCGATTTTCTTTAAACTTTCATTCATATTTTTCTTTTATTTTTCTGCATTTTTTAAAACCAATAAATTCCAAGGGTGAAACTTCCCACTTTAATGTAAGTTTAAGTGGTGGATCCTGGATCCAGTACGGAAGAGGCATTTGCCCCCCCCCCCCCCTTTGCCCTCTAAAACATGCATGAACTAGCTATTACCCTTACAAAAATATCGTGTGGTACCACACAACGGTACCATACAAAATACCACAGGATTTTCTATGGTTTTTTGGCACAAATACCATACAGAAATACCATACAGCCAAAATACCATAGGATTTCCTATGGTTTTTTGGCACAAATACCACACAAAATACCATAAAGAAGTACCATGCAGCCAAAATACCATAGGATTTCCTATGGTTTTTTGGCACAATACCACAGCGGATTTACTATGGTTTTTTGGCACAATACCACACAAAATATCATACAGCAGTACCATACAGCCAAAATACCATAGGATTCTTATGGTTTTTTGGCACAAATACCACACAAAATACGCATACAGAAGTACCATACAGCCAAATACCATAGGATTTTCTATGGTTTTTGGCACAAATACCACACAAAATACCATACAGAAGTACCATGCAAGCCAAAATACCATAGGATGTTCCTATGGTTTTTGCACAAAATACCACACAGGATTTACTATGGTTTTTTGCACAAATACCCAAACACAAAGATACCATTACAGCAGTACCAAACAGCCAAAAATACCAATAGGATTTCCTATGGTTTTTTTGGCACAAATCCACACACCATACAGAAGTACCATACAGCCAAAATACCATAGGATTTTCTATGGTTTTTTGGCACAAATACCACAGGATTTCCTATGGTATTTTAGCACAAGTACCACTAAAAATACCATACAGGTGTACCATACAGCAAAAATACCTAATAGCATTATCCCAAACTAGTACCACACATCAATACCGCACACAGTTACCAGGATTATGACATACCTTTGCGACCGGAACACCACACGCCGTTAATTCAGGGATGCCACACGCCGTTACCACAGGACTGCCGCTAGACATCCAAGGATGCCATACACTGGTATATATACCACTATTTAGCAAAAATATTTTGGGTCACAGTTAGTTATTTTCTATTTTTATAATATTTCTTGATAATAATGCAAATGTCAAAACTATCGCTCTTGATGTTACTTTGTGTTTAGGAAATATAGTTCCCTAAAAGAAAAAATATTAATATGCAGGCAATTACTAGTTAATGAGGTAAGCTTCACAAAATACTGATTTGTGCATACAAAAACATTGTATGCAAATGAGCTAATTACCATAGTACCACACGAAGTACCACAGGAATACCATACGACTACCAAACTTCAACAGTAAACTGCCATAAATCCACTTTGACTAATGCCCGTTGGTTTCATCCCTGTTGGATGTTTGTCTTCAATCAGTTCGTCAAATTACCATTTGGTCTAATTAATTCCCATTTCGTCTAATCAAGTGGACTTGGTCAAACACCACTTAGTCAATTCCTGTAAGAAAATATCCCTTAGAAAAAAAATATCCTGTGACAATACTACACAACGGTAGGTATTGACGGCGTCCCGGGTGGACGGGGGGGACTATCGAGTTCCCCCC
>CALNVZ010003429.1:10033564-10058564 GCA_940671915.1 Paracentrotus lividus
CTCCCTCAATCCATACATTTATACTCTTATTGGAAACAAGTAAATTTTTTATTTAAAAAGAAAGTATGACGCCACTTTCCCTAAAAAAAAACAAAGAATACAGAGTGCTCCCCCTGACCGCAGCCTTTCTCATTAAAAAAAAAAACAACAAACAAACAAATTACATAAAAATAATGCCCACTCGTTCTTACAAAGCAGTGACTGAAAAATGAAAGTAAAGTTTTGTTGGCATAAATTTATATAGGCTTACATTAATTTTTTTAGTTTTTATTAATTTTGTTAATGGTTGTATGGTATAATTTCATGAAATGCAGTCTCCTCACGAACCTTTAAATGGAATAACTTCACCTTTCGGCACTTGATCTGTATTTATATGCCATGCTGATAGTAATTGTGAAGACTAAATTATTCAGGATTTCGGATTTTTTGAAAATTTGTATTTGAAGTGAATGTTTGATATAATATTACTAGTGTTCAGTATGTTAGACTCGTATCTGTTGGACAGTATCTTCGTTGACATAAGTACGACTGAAAAGCACCAAAAAATGCATTGTTGTGAATTTAGCCTCACTCATATTTTTCTACACTGACATTGGTCTATCAACTGGCAAAGCCAATAGATGGGCGGCCCTTCCCCGATTCAACTTATGTTCGGTACGTGAACATTCTCTTTTCATACAGTGGTGGCCAAAATTATTAGAACACCTGAACCTACACAAAGTCTATGGGATTATCAATGCCCTAGTTCATTTGCCGAAATCAGATTAAAAATATCTTTTGTGTGCCAATGAGCTTTCATGACTTTTTTAAGCATAGGGTCTTACGTATATGTTGGATATACGCAAATTGATATAGTTTCGATCATACTGGTAATGCGCACAGCATTAAAATAGTTGCGCTATCGCTTGTTTGATTTCCCATGTATGTCTTGTGTATAAACATGTATCAAATCAAAAAAAAGTAAAATGCCAAATAACATATGCGATTGCTCAAAAGGTTTTGAGTGCAGTATAAATTCAGAGGCTATTTATTTCTACAATTAACCCCACCAATACATTTAAAGTTCAGAATAATTTGTCAAATGGGAGGTGATTCGCCCCCATCCCTTGGTGGTTAGATGACCCACAATAACCCATTGCCCATTGAAGGTTAAGATCTATTTTTTTATCACGAAGACACTCCTTGTAAATGTATATTTATAAAAGGAATTCTCATAGAGACTTCATGTTGAATCATTCCACGGTCATTGGAACAAATTGGGCCCTTCAAAAATAATTTAAAAATCCCCACATAAGATGGTCACTATTTCCCTGTAATTGTTATGGATTACCATTTTGACATCCTCAGGCAAATTCCTTTCAGAATATATTCTTTTTAGGACGAGGCTTTAAAATGTTGTAACGTTATACAACTTTGATCCTGAAAGAGGGCAAGATTTTTAAAATATTTGGCAATTGGTGGGGGTGACTAAAGGGCACTTGGGGGCGGAGTCCACGCCATGGCTTTGTTATTTAAGTTTTTTAAAGGCATATTGATGTATTCGGAGAATTCAACCATTTATAGGATTAAAATGGTCAAGATTAATGAAAATTATTAAAATCATTAAATATGGACTTGGTGTTCTAATAATTTTGGCCACCAGCTGTATTATGTCACACATGTAACATTAGGCTATTTCTTCTTCTACATGTCCCTGCCTCTCCCCCCCCATTACCAGCTCTGATTCCCTTGTGAAAGTGTTTAATGTTGATTGTGCAAACTTGTTTACTTTTCAATTGATTACCTTTCAACGTGCATATTTCACTTGGCAACCCTTGAAACATATCGTCAAATGATAGTAATATCATTTATAATTCTCATCATCATGTAGCAATCATAATAAATCATTAATAACATTAATCAAGAAAATACTGCTTAAAAACCTCACTTGATAACAATGTTGTTTTCATGTATTTAATGCAAGTTCCAAGTAATCATTGTTAGTGTTTGTTATGTATCATGTCTATTTATTAAAACTTCACAACAAATTTGTATATTGTGTCGTATATACTGATCTGTAATGTTTGTCCGACATTAAATGCAGTACATTTTTCCAAACACACCATGACAAGCGTTAAACTATAGAGCGTTCCCAGTGACGTCATCATTCAACCATGATGGTGGGCTAAACAATAGAAACATGTCCATCAAACCGTGATAAATCATTCTTTTTACGGTCTGGTGCACCAGTACCTTATTGTTTTGCCCACCAACATGGCTGCTTGTGACATCACAGTGAAATCGCTCTATACCTGTCCACCTCACGATTGGAGTTTATTCATGTCCCATCAGTGCAATAACGACCACAAATGCAAATTCTGTAATGCATGATCAGATGATTGTGTGTTCAGAAATATTGAATACTGGCATTAAAGAAATTGTTACTAGGTTAGGTCCCGTGCACCTTGTTGTAACGTGAATGGACTTCATTTACAGAAAACATCTTTTTACAACCCCATTCTTCAGTCTCTTCTTCAATCACGAAAGGAACCAGTTTACCAATAGAGTACCGAAGTGTGATGTCATATCCGTCTTCTTGTCATGGTTGCTGGTGCTAAACAATCTTGTGTTGAACAATAGCAACATGATCACATCAAAACCTGTCCATGTATGAACAGACGATTATGATGTCAACACTTCGGTACGCTATTGCCGATCTACTCAAATGTCTCATTTCACTCTCATTTGCTAACACAATTTACCACTTATCTCATTTCATACATATCTACAGTCTGTGTAAAATAAAATGGTACAAGTGGAAACAATTTTTCTATAGTACGAAGACTGATCTTTGTAAGAGATTCCAGACTGCTAGCAAGATGTTCATCATGCATGACCTAAGTAAATAGTGAAATACGTGAACCGGAATGCAATCAGATTATCTCGTGCATTGACTCTGCTACTTTAATAGACAATATTTTTACAAATGTCTTTGCTGATCATTTAGACGCAGGTCTCTTGTTATAGTGAGATATATCGGATCACATTCCATATTTATAATTAATAATGAATCATTATCCCCACAAGAAAGCAAAAAAACCTAACAATGTTTCGTAAATTCACTGCCGAAAAAATATTAAGTTTGAATAACGAGTTAGAGATGGAAGACTGGAATGATGTATTGACCTGCAGCGACACGAACACTGCATATAGCCTTTTTGGAAACACCTTTTCATCTCATTCAATAGATGTATTCCAAAAACTGGAATTAAAGTTAATAAAGAAAAACCTCAAAATCCATGGATTACCAAGGGAATTCTTAGTTCAATAAGACATAGAAATGTGTTATATAACGTAGTCTTGCACGTCCAAAATGATGAGATTAAACGTAAATATAAGACTTATTAGGAACAAATTGACAACAATAATACGACTCTCCCGTAAAATGTATTTTGCAAAAGAGTTTGAAAATGCTAATGCGGAATATGTCATCCACCTGGAAAGTTATAAAAGAAAGTTCTTGGAAAACAAAAGAGCACATCCAAATTGTCAGATCAATAAGGATGGTCAATTAATTTCTGAGTCTAAAGATATTCACATTGTTTTAATGAATACTTTGTTAATGTAGGCCCTACCCAGCCAGCAAAAATTAATTCCATGACACCGATTACTTACAGTATCTTCCAACCCATGCGACAATCATTTTCTTCTATGCCCACAGATGTGTTGAAATTCTGAATATTGTCAGTGCTTTGAAAATAAGTCATTCGAGTGGCCATGACGAGATGAGTACGCACTTTTTGAAACAAGTTTGCATGTAAAATAATAACGCCGTTAGTACATATTTTGTAATTTATCACTAACGACAGGTGTTTTTCCGGATGTTTTAAAATTGCAAAAGTGATTCCAATATACAAAAAAGATTATTCCTCATGGTTTCAAATTACAGACCAGTCTCCATCCCTCCAAGTTCTAAAGTCATGGAAGACTTGTTTATAATAGATATTATTGACTTTCTAGCAAAAAATGAATTATTATATAGTAACCAGTATTGGTTTTACAAAATTTCATTCCACAGAATTGGCAGTATCACAACTATTCGATAGAGTGTCGAAGCCTTAGCTGAAAGAGAACATGTTATTGGCGTGTTTATGGATCTAAGTAAGGCAATTGACACCCTTGACCACGCCAATACTTATACGCAAGTTAGAATATTATGGATTGAGGGGTGTTGCAATACAATTGGTTCAAAACACATTTTAAACAAATAGGAAACAATATGTGTACTATGACTCAACAAATCAGGAATTGTTACCGATAAATGCGGGTGCCCACAAGGTTCAATTCTTGGTCCATTGTTATTTTTGATTTATGTCAATGATATTTCATATTCATCAAATGCATTGCAATATATTCTATTTGCTGATGACACCAACGTATTATGTTCCAACTCAGATTTGAATTCCACTTTTGAGAACAATAAATAGCGAACTACCAAAGTTATCAAAATTGGTTTAAAAGAATAAGCTGTCCCTCAACCTAAAAAAAAAAACAAATTTTATATACTTTCAAAACAGAAAAAACGCCAATGATATGCCCCCTATTGAAATTGTATTGGATGGCGTACCATTGAAAAATTAGAAAATGCAAAGTTTCTTGGCGTTTTAATAAATGTAAAACCTGAGATGGAATTGCCCACGTACGAAATATTCGAAGATTATATCACGTAATGTTGGGGTATACTATTGTAAATTGAAATACTATGTACCTTTAACCCTAATCAGACTGGGGGGGGGCCATCATGGCCCCCCCTCGACATTTTCGGCGACCACTCCGCCGCACGAAATTTTCTGATCGCGCCGCTTGCTGACTTTTTACTTTCAAGTCTCGCGCATCTTTTGAAACCATTTCGCAAAAATCGGTCGTACCGTTACGACGCTGCACGATTTTCAAAAATATCCGTCAGACCGAAAATGGCTCAAAAACGTGATTTTGTGTACAAAGTCAATGCAAATGAGTTTTCTCACCTAATTCATAAAGATATGATTATTTTAACTTTCATTGGCTGAAATCAATTTATTTTTAGCATATTTATGCTTAAAAATGGTTCTTAAATGATTTTCATTAAAAAAAAGAAAAAACAAAAGGTCGAAAAAACAAAGAAATACATAAGAAATTCATAAACAATAAAATACATAAGAAATTAATTTTGAAACGAGAATTTTTTTCTAGTACAATTGTTAGGAATGCTATAAGGAATAATAATACACAAAATTAGCATCTTAGGAGCTTTATTTTTTCAATTAGAGCAAAAAGTATGATTTCATGCATAAATTAGCATAATTAATTCATATAAAAAAAATTCATATTATTTTGGAAAAATTAACAGCGCAGTCTTGTAGATTACATGGCTCACTACCATCGTGCAAATTTTCGGGCGCGGTCGCGCGATCGGGGCCGCAGATCTTAGGGGGGGGCCATCATGGCCCCCCCCCAGTCTTGACAGCTACCAAAACACCCCAGTCTGATTAGGGTTAAATGTGTTGTTTATGTTATACAATTCTTTAACTCTGCCATATATCTCATATTGTAATATTATGTGGGCAAATACAACAACAAATGGCAATCCTATTGTTACAAAAGAAAGCTATGCGCATATGTACCAATTCACAATACCGAGATCACACAAGTCCATTATTTGCTCAATTAAGAACCCTTAAAGCTGTTGATATCTATTTTCTACAAAATGCAGTTTTTATGTTCCGCTTAAAAAATAATCAACTTCCGTCATATTTCCCTCCATTGTTTAACTTAAATAGAGATGTCCACTCTTATCCCACAAGACTGTGACAAGCGAACAAGTTTCATTTAAGTAACCCTAGAACGGCATTGGCTCTTAAATCTATTCGACACACTGGTCCAGATATTTGGAATTCTCTTCCTATTGAAATCCGCAATTTGAACACACTGTATACCTTTAAGAAAGCTGTGAAGTCTATGTTATTGAGTACGTACTGAGCATTTACTTACTACATTTTGCTTATTTGACATGATAAAAACACCTATATGTATTTATTAATTGTCTATGACCTGGCAACAATCACTATATATGATCCTATTTTATATGAAAACCAGCCTCTTTCTCTCATCATTCTTCTCCGCAAGTCATCTTCTTGTTACTTAAAAATGGAAAAAAATGTTTTATGTATTAATTGAACTTTTTTTAAAGTTACATATATAATTGTAGGCTGCTAGCTCATCAAGCACCATGCTTATGCCGCAGTCTTCCCATGTCTGTCACAATCTATGTTATACTTATATTCTGTTACATTTCCTCTTTTAAAATGAAATTTGAATGACTCGCAATACTATGTTCATAAAATGTATATGTGAATTATGATGTGGAAAATAATATCAATTCAATTCAATTCAATGACCAAAGTAAATAGGTAAATAACTTCTTACATTTTTTAAAGCAGAGTTTGTATAGATATTTATGAAACACAAACTCGCCATCCATATGCAAAATGCGTGATTTGAATTTCATTACAATTTAAATTCTTGAAGGATTTTCATTATATAGATTGTGTAAAATATTTGGGAGCATTAAAATGTTATTCTTTGAACAAAATTCCAAAGCGCAAGCCAGGTCATCATGCATGATGCACAAAGCAGAGTTTGTATTGTATGGATAAGTACAAATCACAAAATTTCCATGAATATGCAAATACGTGAATGAATGTCAAATCCATCATGCACAGATAAGCAAATTAAAATCGTTTGGAGTTGGAAGATATTAATGAAGAGTGCTAACTGTATAGGAGGAGCACAACAGTATATACCAAAGGGAAAAATGTTTACAAAGTAATTTGCATTTTTTGGAATTAAAAACATGTTATAACAATGAACAAGTTGAAGTCCCATCAGTATGAAACACAAATAGCCATCCATATGCAAAATGCTTGATTTGAATTGCATTTCAATTTAAATTTCAAGCAAGGGGGATTAAAAATGCTCAACTTTCAACTTTTTGTGAGAGTACAAAAGGTATAATGGATTTATAGCTTGTAACAGGAAACCAGAAAGTTAAATGGAAAAAGTATTTCAAATTTTTAATGAGACCTTTCGGAGGAAATCTTATTTTTTACTGTAATTATTTACCTGACAGGATCGATATACAATTACCAAAAAACTATCGGGATTTGTTGAATATTTGGTTAGATATGAATGATTTTATTTTAAAAGATACAACTCACAAAGGGAATGAAAAATATTTTAATAATAGGTTTATACACAATAGTGGAAAAACATACTTTAATGAAAATCTTTTCTTAAAAAATACTTACAGATTGTACCATAATTATAGATGGAAAAGGAACATTAAAGTCGGACACTTATTTCAGATAGCCTAAAAGCCGAAGAAATATCAATGCTTAAAGATATGGTAATATACCTGAGGAATGGAAAATCGATTTAACAAAGAGGCAAATTTCATTTCATGATCTAAAAATAGAATTTATGTTCACAAAGAAATCATTCCAATTTGAATCGGTTAGTTCGAAGAATCTGTACAGGGCATGCATATTAGATGCAAGACGTCCCTGTAAGTTTTCAGAATTTACAATCTGTCGGTTAAAGAAATTGAAATGGTTTTTGTCCGACCAAGAATTAGTACTTTAGATAATAAACTAAGAGATTTTCAATTCAAATTGCTTTATAAAATTGTTTATGTCAATCGTTATTTATACAGGTTTCAATTCATATAAATGCTCATTTTGTGGAAAAGAAGAGGAAACATAATTTTTTTTATAGGCACATATTTTTGGAATGCGAAATGGTGAGAAATTTATGGGATCAATGTAGTGATAGTTTGGATATTCCTATCCTTAAAGTCCCAGACCCGACCGAGAAATGAAAACCAAAATTACATATAAAATGAAAGCTAATATTTATTCATAATACAACGATTCCCAATTTAAGCATTTTTAACTTCCATCTAGAAAGTATTTCATTAAAAAGGTGATCGAACCTCAACCAGGCCATCCCTCCCAAGTACTCGAAAAAGTACCCCTATTATAGTGGCCGCGGCTGATGACGTCAAAGCAAGTTTAAGGGAATGCTACTGCCAGGCATGATTGGGTTTCGCCTTTAGAAAACACGTCTGTATTGCTATGTCAGAACAATAAGACCCCATTGCGTGGTGCTAGGAATTCTATTGTTCTGACATAGCAATTCAACGTGTTTTCTAAAGGCGAAACCCAATCATGCCTGGCAGTAGCATTCCCTTAACCCTATTCAGATGGGGGGGGGGGGTTCAATTGACCCCCCCCCCTGAACAAAATCCGCGACTGCCCGCACAACCGCTGCGAATCGCAACCCGGCGCTTTATGACTTTTTTCTTTCAAGTGTCTCCGCAACTTTTGACACCAAGTTCGAAAAAATCGGACACTCCGTTGTTGCGTTACGCAACATTATGTAATCGCATGTCAGGCCAAAATTGAACGAAAATCGTCATTTGCATGCGTTTGTTGTACAAAATACTGCTTTTTTCTAAATTGCTTTATAACACTGATAATTGTGTCTTCTGAGCCTTTGATTAATTAAATTGGTCTTTATATGATCAAAATACATTTCTCAAGCATAAAAAATTACAAAAAAAAGAAATACATAAGAAATAAAACAATAGAATACATAAGAAATTCATAAAACAATAGAATACAAAAGAATTAATTTGAAATTTCTGAATTTGTCAATTCAATACTGTTGTCTATGCTACCTAGGCAACTTTTAAGAAACATTTGGGCTCATAACTATATTATTAATGAAATATTAACGATTTCAATAAAAAAAGCATCAAATTTGCATACGTGAGTATGCATAAATTAGCATAAATTAAATATGTGAATTTTTTTTTCAAAAAAAACATATCAGCGACCACCCTTTACGATGTGCGCGAGTGTCGACTCGTGCAAAATTTTCACGGCAATCGGACCATCCGCGCCGAGATCTCAGGGGGGGGTCAAATTGACCCCCCCCCCCCAGTCAAAATCTGCCTCTTGAAAATGCCAGTCTGAATAGGGTTAAACTAGTTTGACGTCATCAACCGCGCCATTAAAATAGGGGTAACTTTTCGAGTATTTGGGGAGGATGGCCTGGTTGAGGTTCGATCATCTTTTTATGAATACTGTTATGAGAATTTACATTTATTTTGGTGGGTATTTATGTTATAACGCCTACTTAACTATAGACAGCGCTGGCGCCGAAGGCGACAGCGCTGTAGAAGGGATTGTTCATTTACGTTGAATATTGATGGGTGACCTTTTGAAGAGTGACCCGGGAAGTAGAAAAAATCGCTGTGCTTTTGAACAGCAGCGCATACGGCCCGCTAGAGCCGCCTGCTCTAGCCGCCTGGCTAGCTTGCTAACAGACGGCGCTCGCGACGGGGTCTATATATATCGCCATGTACCGTAGCCTGCGATATGAACACAACTTACGTGTTTGGAACTGATTTTTGCCTTCAAATATCAATCACTCATTGTTATGGCAACATAAATATGTGGAAGAACCTAAAATTATCTGCTCTTGTATTCTTGGAAGTTACATAAATCAATGTGAGTATCATTTTAAAAAAAATATATTACTTGTGAGAGATTCCGGGTATACCAGCCCCACAACTAATCATCCGTCAGTTCCCGTCGCTTCGCGACGGGGACTGGTCAGTTTAACGCTACTTAGCTTTCAATCGATGTTATACCCCCGTCACACGAGCTCCTGAGTTCCTACTACGTCCTTGCAAATTTTGCCGAACGGGCAAGTCTGTGTGTAAACTGAGTGGACGTAGTAAATACTCTTTAACGATCTGTTTACGAACTTCATGGACTAGCTCGGTCGGATTCCCAAAAAGTGTTCAAAAAAACGGCGGCGCCCACTCGTCCTAAAATTTAACGGGGTGGCAACGTCCTGAAACGAGATGGACGTACTACAAACGAAATTGCCGCTACTTAAATCGTTCTAAAGATGTGCTAGGACGTCATACAAACGAGCATTGTATATTAATTATTCAAGTTCTAAAATTAAACGTAGTGACAACTTTCCTTAAACGGGTAGGACTACTCTGAACGAGAAGGACGTACTACGAACGTGGTACCTAACTTTTATCATGCTGCGCATAGGCACTTTTAGTGACCGTTTGAACGTGCTACGAACGGTATAGAGTGAACGAGCAGTTTACTCGTTCTGAACTGAATAACAACGTATTGCGGACGCGATAAAGACGGAATTGATACGTAACGAGAACTATTATGAACTGCCTAGCATCGTATTCAAGAATATATTTTCAAAGTTATAAGTTCAACCCGACCATAAGCCCGTTCAGCATTTTTTTTTTAAACGGGCAAAAACGGGCAAGAACGTTATAGAACGACCTCAGTGTGACGGCCCCCTAAGGTTGTATTTACTCCGTCAACGGTCTTTAAAGATCTAAGCTGGAAAGAAGTTCACATTGGATTAGACGAAATAACCGAAGACAGGCCAATGATTAATCACGCGGCCTTTTTTTTTTTTATTAATTAAATATTTGATATTTTTATTAGTAGGGAAAAAAAGAAGCCTCCAAGTATTGAAGAAATAAGAAAGAAAATATTCGAAAGTAAACAGGAAGAAAGAAAGAGTGCTACTGAATGAAATACGTTGACGTAACGGTTCCACTATAAAAAAAATGGGAACATCTCAAGGTACACATTATGCAAGAAAATGCAAGGGATGAGGAAAGGGGGGGGGGTAGCCTCTTTCATAGCATGTGTGTGATTGACCGGTCTCGACTGCCATAGACTGCCCGCGTCTATTTGTCATTGTTTTTGTCCTGTTTTTGTTTTGTTTTGTGTTTTTGTTTTGTATTTGTTGTTGTTTTTGTTTTGTATTTGTTGTTGTTTTTGTTTTTAACGGGGGTAGGGGGTATATAACAAGCTTTATTTCATTCGATATAACTAAGTATAATGCAATAGAGATACTAGTACTGCAAAACAAAATATAGAGGGGGGGGGGTCTTGTAACAATAATAATTCATTCAATATGATTGAGATTACTGTATTTTGTACTCTGTAATTGGTTCCAATATGTTATATATCACAACTTGTATGAATTGATATTATTTAGTAAGTTCTGAATTATGTTATATAGTTAAATGATGTATGATTCGAAGTTATGTATTGAATGATATAATGCAATACAGATGTACATGTATAATTTGATTGGATGTATTGAATGAACACAATAAAGAACATTACAAAACAAAAAAGTAACCAAGAAGGGAGGGGTGCGGGGTGCGTGCGGGGTATGGGGGGTTGCAGGGGAGGGGGATTGTGATGTGGAGCCCCCCCCCCCCCCCCCCCCCCCACACACACACACACACATGTACATACGGGGAGGGGTCACATAACAAACCCATGACATATCATGGTTAGAAAACTATCTCTTTTTTTAAAGAATAATCTTAAGTAGATTCTCCTCTCTGAAGTTAATTCATAAAGACAAGTATATGATACAGACCAATATAGACAGGGCTTATATAGAAGCAGTTTAAGTTTCTTTTCCAAAAGGGAATGGAATAGGAAATATTCATACATTTTATATAGGGTACATGCAGGTAATATGGGACAGCAGGGAATATGGGACACCTGAAGCAAATCATGTCGTGACCGTCGACCGGTGACCGATGACCGGTGTGAGCACCATAAAGTTGTTCGTATGAACTTGTATACGAAAATATATCGTCGTGAGAGCATCTGATGCCGAAATTCCTCTTAGAAAATTGCTGAAAACGAACAAGTTAGGTAAAACTTACGGCATTTTTATACCCTGATGTAAAATTTGATATTTCACACAATGTGATGGTGAAAGAGTGTTTGAGGGGGTAACCTCAATTGTTTTGTGTATTTAGTAAGCTTATAGTTTCATTTTGATCATACTAGCGGTGTACAGGTCAATTTGTTTTTGTAAGGGTGCAATGTGGCATGAATGCTTGCCTGACACAGCAACATTGTGCAGGTAATATGGGACATCCAAAATGCGGAAGTGATTCTGGTACTTAGTATTGGGATGAGGATCAATCTCTTTGCTACGATTTTTTGGGGTATATTCACAGTATATGATTAATATAAATAACTTATTGTAGGCCTATATTGACTTGTATAATGCAAATAATATTTAAAGAATGTTTAAAAAAGAATAATATACAAAATACATAAAAATGAAATATATAGTCAAAGGATTTACTGAAGGGTCTTATAATTTCAAATATATCTTAAAGTTAATGATTTCAACATTTAAGCAATTTCCAGACATGGTAGAGTCATTGTAGTTTTTAAAACATACATTAATACATGTCCATATTACCTGCACATGCAGGTAATTATGGGCACTTTGGTAACGACGTCAACATTTGAATATTGCAGACAGGGGGTTGGTGATAATTTTTTTAGTCATTTTGTCTCTGACGAAGATTCTGCTAGGATCGAAAGCTCAGGCTCCTTTGACTTCATAATTTTTTAGTTTACAATAAAAGTTAGAGCAGTAGTTATTGATTCATAAACAAAGATTAGACTGTGTGTCATTTGGTAATTTTTATGCAAATAAGCAAACGAGCTTAGGGGGTCCATATTACTGCATGTCCTGGGCCTATAATTATATTTTTTTTTTTTTTTTTTTTTAAGTGACGATATTTTCAAAGTTATCAGTTTTGTGAATGACTATCTATAATAATCTTTATAAAAAGAAATAAAATAAAATTTTTTAAAAAAATCATAGATAAGAATTTCAATATGACGAAACGGAATTAGATCAAGGTCATTTTTCTTTGAAATAAGTATTATTGTATTGTCTGTAGGCGTAAAGGTTGTTCAAAGAGAGAAAACATAAAATTTTATAGTATTTATTTCTTTTAATAAATATATATTTTAGGAAAACGCTGCAGTCCGTTCAAGAACACATCCGTGACAGAAATTGGTTTGCCTTAATTGTTTCTTGGGAAGTAGCTCTTCAAATTATGATTCTCCGTGTGATACCACAATTAATACTAAGTGTTGCAATCGAGTGTTCTCTTCTGAATGTTGGCCCGAATATTAATAGTATTGCCGGCACTGGCCGTAATCCCGGGGGATGGGGATACATCCCCCCCAGATTTTGAGGAGGGGGGGATGGCCTGTACAAACATCCCCCCAGTTTCAAGAAAGAAATGGAAAAAAATACACTAGATAATGTGTTATTGGTTAAAATAGCGCTTTCATACTAAAATTGCCTCTTTTTTTACTCCAAAATCCCCAAATTTTCCTGCTCGGTCGCTATGCGACCTCGCACTAAGTAACAACAGTAACGTAGGTCTTGGAAGGTTGGATCCAATGCCCTCGTCTGGGAAGCAACCTTAGGTAAGGGCACTGCTGGAAAGGTGTTGTTGACAACAAAAACATTATGTAGTTGTGTGCGGGCTAGGTTGTTGGAGGCTAGGGGCCTGCAGCCCACAAAAATTTTCATAGCAAGATGTGGTTTGGTTTTCTATCGCTGTTATTTAACAAGCATGTAAAATGTATCTTCTTAATGATACAAATTTTCGGCTCGCACTTCGCTCTCGCGATACTAAATAGGATCTATACTGCCCAAAATAATATTCTCAATTTTTAGCTTAAAATTTGTGCTCGCGCTCGCGCTCGCATTACTTTTCTATTACTTAAATGAATAGGAATCAAGGCAGCCTTAAAAAGTATACATTCAAAGACAATTTTCTTCGTACCTCCTCCCTCTCCGAATACATTTCTCTTTTAGGTCTATTGCCTCTGATCTAAAGTGTCCCTTATTCAGAAAATGTGCCTTTTTCCCATCGAGGCCCCATCAAATTCTTTCCGCCGTCTCTACTGTATGTTTTTGTTTAACTTTTGTTTCGCGCTCGCGGTTACTATAATATGACCTTTAATGCACAAACATAATATTTCAGCTTAATATTTTCGGCTCGCGCTTGCGCTCGCTGATACTAAATAGGAACGACAATGCACCAATATCTCAAACTTTTAACCTTAAAATTTTGGGCTCGCGCTTCGCGCTCGCATTAGTTTTCCACTACTAAAATGAACAATAATCAAGGCAGCCATTATGATTCATAAAGCATATAATCAAAGACAAATTTCTTCGTATCTCCTCCGTCTCCGAATATATTTCCCTTTAGATCCATGCCTCTGATCTAAAGTGTACCCTTTAATGCACAAACATATCCAATTTCAGCTTAAATTTGTAAACTTGCGCTTCGCGCTCGCTGATACTAAATAGGAGCTATAATGCACAAATATCTCCAATTTTTAGCTTTAAAATTTCGGCTCGCGCTTCGCGCTCGTATTAGTTTTTCCATTACTAATATGAACAGTAATCAAGGCAGCCATAACCTAAAAGCATACATTAATTTTAGAGATAAATTCTATTCGTACCCCTCCCTCTCCAATCCATTCCGCCGCCTCTGCTATAGGCCTATGGGTATTACAAAAATTGTGGCCCGAGTGCTTGTGTATGTCAAACAAGTTGGCAAATTATTTCGCTCATCCCCCCCACTCCTCGACACGGATTTACGCCCTTGTTGCTCGGGGCATTTCCTTGGTCATTATTATGATTATCTCCAATATGAATATCATTAAAAATCAAGCATCATTCTTGTTTTAATTCCAATGCCCAGACCAGGGGGGTGTTTCACAAAGATCGCACTTAGCGCAGCCAAACTTACGTGCGATTTCACTAAGTGCACTTAGGCAAAGCGCACTTTGCGTGTGACGCCTAAGTCTGTTTCACAAAGCAACGCGTAAGCTAAGTGCGACCGAAAATAGTTATGGGTTCGCGGACGAGCCTGACTCATTAGCATACTCATTTGCATGCGACATAAACATTGAAAAGTGTCCGGTTTGAGTCCGCAGAAGGTGAGTTGTTTTTCGAGATTTAAGCATGTTCTGTTTTATATTTTTTTGAACTGATTTAATATAATGAATAAAATATTTTATATTTTATGGATGAAATGAGTCTACACATCTGCACATTTTTAACTTAGCGGAACTCGACAATCCGTATTCCGTCCCCTGTCGTTTGTTTTAACTTTACGGTCCCACATGTGAATTTTTGTGTAGGGACTTTTGAACTGTCAGAAAATTAGCTCGTGGTGGTTGGTAGTGGTACTCTATCTTCTCCGCCGGCTGCTATCCAGTGCAGTGGCGGAGGAACATGGATTTCCTAGATCTAAGGCTGCCAACATATGATTAGAGTCTGTTTTAAATCCATGTCATGATAAGTTTCCAAGGAATTTTCACAAAAGCCCTCAGCCTGGCTCGGCTCAGGCTGTCGACGTTAGTTTTTTTTTGTTCCTTTCTGTCTTTCAAGGTTCATGAATCATATATAAAAACCATATTCTAGACCTAGGTAATCTGATTTTCCCATGATTTATCGGGGGGGGGGGGGGGGGGGGGGGGTTATAATGGCGATTAGTCAAATTAGACTAATATCACCAAGACGTTTAACTAGAGTGGTTTCCTTCTTCAGTTTAGATCTAGAAATGTAGTATAATATGACATGACAGTCCATAGATCATATTGTCTAGGCCCTAGGCCTAGATCTATATTTTAGAAATAATTATTTTTGTTTTTTTTCCCCCTCGGGGGACTCTCCAGAAATCCTGTAAATTGCAGAAGCGCTTGCTCACTCGGAGTCAGAGAATAAGGATAAGGATAAGGTAATTCACTAAATTTCTTATTCTTCTTCAGTTTACATCTGCCTTCTGAGGTTTGAAGATTATTTGTGCTATGTACCATCTGTTCTGGCAAGGTTAAGCTTTTGTATATAGGGCCTCAGAATGGGATACCAGAAATATTCCACAAGGTAGGGCTAATATTGCTGGAATCAAAGATGATGCAATTCAGATAACATCAGAGAAAAATTTGATATTTTTGTTTACTTTTTGAACACTTGAAAACAAAGTGCATGGCCTAAGATACCTCAATAAAAAGGGAGGGTTTTCTCAAGTCACCATGCTAAAATTCATTCACCACAATTGAAAGAAAACTTTCAAAACTTCCCCTCTCCTCGGCCCCTGAGGCCCTCACCCAATCCTCCTCCACAATAAAAAAAGAAGAAAATACAATGTACAAAAAAAATAATAATAATAATCGGATAATCACACAAATTAAAATACTCTTTGTCACTTATAATTCAATATCATTCTTTAAAAAATTTAAATGTCATTTTTCTTTCAGAAGAGCGAGCAGAAAAAAAAAAACCTTTCAATTGAGGAGAAGACTGCATTAGTGGAGTTCATGGGCGGGAACCAGGAGGACCTATTTGGTAAAGCCGGCTTTTATGATGTGAGGGTATGTAATACGGTTATCCTAACGAGAAATAACATAAGGCCAGTTGATGTTGCTCCTGCTTCAGTGGCATTGTGCACATTTCAGAGATTTCTTTAAATGATCAATTATATTGATTTTATTGAATAATCTTTTGGATTATCAAACTTGACACATAGAATTTGCCAGAAAACCCTAAATTTTTGGATACTCGATATCAATGAAATAATCCTTTGCAATGTGATTTTAAAAAGCAAAGCTAATGATTTTTTTCTTTTTTTATAGTTTACTTACTTAAAGGACTCATCCGGGCTGGAGTTTGCATTATACGAAAAATAAAGTAAAATCGAAAAAGCACAACACTGAAAATTTCATCAAAATCGGATAAGAAATAGCAAAGTTTTGAATTTTCTTAGGTTTTGAATTTTTTAGAAAACAGTTCTTCAAATTGGCAAACTGATGATGTCTCAGTCCCCCTACTTTCTTTGTATTTTATTGTATGAAATACCAATTATCAAGATTTTCTGCCCCAAGGACATAATAACACGGATTAATCCTTGTGGAATGTTCAAGGTCACAAGTGCTTTTACTTATTTCAGTGTGAGGGACAGATTTTCTGTATACGCAATACATGTATATGAAAAAATGAGATAAATAGGATTTCATATAATCAGAGGCGGCGGAACGAATTTGAAAGTGGGGGGTCACGATGGAAAAGGGGCACTTTATCTGAAAAAGGGGCACTTGAGACCAGAGGCTTAGAGAGAAAATTATTCAGATAAGTAGGGGTGCGCAAATAAATTTGCCTTTAAATTTGTGCTTTTAAAAATTGTAATGGCTTTGTATTTTATTCATGATAAACAAACGGAATGCGAGCGCGAAGCGCGAGCCGAAAAAATTGAGATAATTGCTCATTATAAATATAGACCCTATATAGTATCCGCGAGCGCGAAGCGTGAGCTTAAATTCGTTAGCTGAAAATTTGAGTTAATTTATTGTGCATTATATAACTTAATATCTGCAAGCGCGAAGCACAAGCTGAAAATTTTGAGCTCAAAATTGGAATTAATTGTGCATCATAGGCCCGAGACCCTATTAAGTATCCGCGAGCGCGAAGCGCGAGTTGAAAATTATGAGCTTTACATTTGAGTTAATTGTCCATTATAGACCCTATTAAGTATCCGCGAGCGCGAAGCGCGAGCCGAAAATTTGGGTTTTAAAAGACATGTGGAGTAACAAGGGGCACTTTTTTGTATTAAAGTGCCCCTTTTTAGTAATAAAAGTGCCCCTTTTTAATATAAAAATGGCATTTTATTAGCTAAGAAAAGGGGTACTTTTTAGTCATGAAAAGGGGCACTTTTAGGATGGATGAAAAAGTGGGGGGTCACAGTGCCCCCCCTGCCCCCCTGGTTCCGCCGCCTCTGCATATAATAAAATACACAAGAAGTAGGGGGACTGTGACATCATCAGTTTGCTCATTTGAATATTCAAATATTCAAATGAGACATTGGCCCATATTCTGATAGCCTGGTTTAGCTTAACCCAGGGTTAAGGGTAGTTTAACTCTAGTCTAACTCCTCAATTTAACCCTGGGTTAAATTTTCATATTCTGATAGCAAAGTTTAGCTTAACCCAGGGTTAAGTATGGTAATAAATCCTCCAAAATTTAAACCACCCCAGGGGGGTAGTTTAAGCCTGGCTTAATTTTTGGGCATCATCGTTACTACAGCCATTTGCACCTTAAAAACAACACAGTTAAAGTTAACTTTTGTGATAACGGGGCGGGGGAGGATTATAAAAACAATTTAAACATGAAAAATAATCCAGATTGATTAATCTGTCATGATAAAATACATCCAATCCTCAATACTAAATGGATGCATTACCTGACAAAAATAAAATAAAAAATCATCAATCAACCAAACCTGCCCCGCCCCTAGACCAGCGCGGTGCGCCCGATTGGCAAGGCGCGTATTGCATTGTTGCATGAGGTGCGTTGCACTGCTGCGCGACCCTGACCTGGGAGCGCAGCTCGAGATGAGCTCTACTGAGCATGCGTAATGTGTTTAACCCAGGGTTAAATGGAAATCTTGGGTTTTGTTAAACTAGGCTATCAGAATACCAATAGGACTTAAACCAGAGGTGTGGGTTAGGTGTGGATTAGTTAACCTAGGGTTAACTTTAGCCCAGGGTTAACTTTTACTGCTATCAGAATATGGGCCAATGAGACAATTGCCAAGAACTGTTTTACAAAAAAAAATCAAGACCTAAAAAATGCATAACTTTGATATTTTTCATCCGATTTTGATGAAATTTTCTGTGTTGTGCTTGATGAATTTTACTTAATTTTACAAAACTTTTTCATTTCAGCCCAGACTCCTCCTTTAAGCTGATATTGATTCTTTTAAAAATTTAAATCCATAACCCTTTGAATGTGAGCCTGTGCATCGCAATTGTTATCCCTGTAGGCCTAAAGGAGCAATTTATTTACACTGACAGTATCATGGAAATTGGTCATGCTTTCTGCTTTCCTTGCTCCTCGCTCAGTCATTTTCATGATTTGTAGTAAATATAAACACAAAAGGACAGACATTTTTCAATCGAATACACTGTAAGGAAAGGTACATGTATACTTATCAAGACCAAATAAAAGATGCATTATTTTCGTAAAGAAAAGCGTTTTTGCTTTTAGCTTATGCAGTCTACTGCACTTTGCATACTTTACATTCCATTGCATTATTATTATCTGTTTCTTTCAGGTTAATGAAAGGAAGAGGAGGGCTTGGGGACATGTCTCGTGAGACTGCGGTCTGTGGGAGGGCAAGAGTAACGCTGGAGCAAAGCCAGAAAGAAGTGGCAAGAGCTGAAGACCAAGGCCCTTAAATCAAAACAAGAAGGCAAAAAGACAGGTATTTTAACTTATATTGTTATGTAATTATTATTCATCTATTGACTATTCTCTGTTTCCTACGTTTGTACTTGTGAAATGGTACAGAATTAGAAATATTTAAACTTTCCAATAAAATTTTCTATTGATAACAGAATATTTAAAAATTAAATTAGCGAACACTTTTGTAGATTTATTAGTTTTATGGCCTCATATATTATCTTATCTATATTTCAAAGTTTTTTTAAAGAATACAAAGTGTTGAGGAATGACTGTTCATCTGTTATAATTCTTTTACAGATTAATATTTGAGAATATCAACATTGAAATATGAAAGAATGTATTGTGTAATTATAGGAGGAGGTCCACCACCTCAACCAGATGCCCTCTCCGCGAGGGTCGAGGAGATCATGGTACCGCTGATGACTGATGACATCGTTGGTTCCGATAAGGAAAAAGGCTTTGATGAGGTGAGTACTATTGTATTGAAAATTCAATTTGGGGGATTATTTCTATACCCGCTATGCAACCAAAGTCCCAATGTATGCCCATCGGTCTGTCCTACCTGCTTTGTTTTTAAAAAAGTTTCAAAAGCCAATTAAGATAATTAACATGATCAAAGCCTAATATTATGGGTAAGATTTTGGAGTATGTAGGTGAAAGGTCAAAGATGGAAAGATTAATTTCTGGAATTACTGTTCTTCAACAAATATTGTCTTGGTAAATATTATTCATGTATTACATTATTAAAATTTTGAATATACTACATGATTATATGTGTGATAAAACACACATCGCTAGAAAATAATATCTAGAATATTTATATTCTGGCAGTTTGAGCATTTTAAAATCCATGCCTCAAGTGTCACACTTATTTTAATATCCGCAAATGTGAAGTAATTAACTTAAATAGATGAAGCCCTGGTGCCTTTTAATGTTATCAGAAATATGGTGTGTAAATATAATGATGTGGATGCATGCAATCAATCAATAATACCCATATTAATTATCTCAAAAGATATAATGGAAACAAGTTTGATACCAGTTCGCCTTAGACACAAGATGAGACCAGGATCATATTGCTATGATGATTATTGGCTGTGTCGAGGACGGGGCGGCGCGTGGAGAATAATTTTGAGGCAGCGCTTCAGTTTCCTATCATTACTCTATCTGAAGTTGTATGAGATGACTTGAGATTTACTAGATATAGCTTACTTGAGTTCGCCAACATAGTATTGTATGATGACGTTACCACTTGCACTGTTAATTAAAACCCCCAATCTTTACTCGACCCTTCCCCGGAAAGGTCTAAGTTTTATCTTCCTGCGAGTACTCATTTTGAATTGGTGCTAATGCTAACCTTTGTGGTACGATATTGATTACCGCGTCATTCCATAATTAATTAATCATATTTTTAAAAATACTTGTCAAATCCAAGAAGAAAAGAAACTTAACTTAAAAATGGCTACATAACCCATCTTTCGCTCACAGTATCACTCTTCATTATTTATTTTAGTCTATATTATTGACTGTTAAGTTAATTGATAACACATACGGAAATATGAATGCTGGATAAATTATTCTCTACTCTCCTCTTATCTTATTGTTATCTAATACTCTGTCTCTTATTCTCTCTTTGTCTATATACTCTTAGATATAAAGTTGTTACGATTGTGTACGGAGTAATTTACAAGACTTGATTGTAGTTACACACTGTGAGCTAGCTGCTTACATGAGATAACTCATGTGTTGGTACCATGCATATATTTGCTATAGCAGCCACATATTTATACATGTCAAAAAATCAATTCAATGTATGAACTGGTACTATATACTGCAGCTCTCCAGTCATTGTGCTTAGTTCTTTCACAGATCGAGCATAGATCCAGGAGATGGCATCCTAGCAATCAGTATTCAATTCCGCTGGTTGGCAGGGGTTCTCTTGGGGGTTATCAAGAATACTAGGTTAGTAATAGCGCTGGGCAGGGGCTTTGGCGCCTTGGCCTTGGGCTTTGTTATAACTGAAGCATAGGAGTCTTGCCATTGAATAGCGCAAGGAACCCCTGTAGATGAATAGTATAGGACTGCATCTATTAAACCATCTCGTACTCTAACTACTGATCCAATTTGGAGGACGCACTTGGCTCATGGGGTGGTGATGAATATTGAAAGAGCAAAAGTTACATGATTATTGAGTCAAACTACTAGACGTTTTAAATGACAAAAGTTAGGATACTTTTTTTATTGAGTAGAAAATCGCGGTAGGACAACGCTAGGTTTTGAAACCGTTACCATGGTATTTCTAGGGACAATCCGGAAACTATTTGCGATAACCATGTCTCTCCCAAGCTTGGACGGCTACGTTAGGTTAAAACGAACACCTCATAAAACTGTTTCATTGCACCAGGAGACAATAATGTATGCTATCCTTGGTTTTAAACTTTTTTGTATCCTCGATTTATACCGGGACCTGCTCCCGCTTAGATGTATCATTCGCATCTGTATGATAAACTTAAATGGTCGCACTAAAGATCGTACATACTATTCAGACTCACATTCAGGGTTCTGCAGATTGACTCTCGACGTCTTTGAAACTCTCTACGCTTATCCAACTCCGTTACAAGCTCTGAGATATAAGAAATTCACGTTACTGTCTAATCCGATTGGATCGGAATTTTGGTTCAGAGAGTCTTTAACTAAATACCCAAGCCAGCAATTTTGAATCGAAAATAGAATTAGTCATACCAGTTATAAAAAAATTGTGGTCCGGGAAAGTACTATGACGACTCTGTGGTTTATGTGATAAAATTGTTTTGGCAGATAAAATGGCACTTTAGCAAATTGGCTGTTCATTAATTATCATCATCAATGGACGTTGCCTGTATGGCGGCCATTTGTTGCTGCTCCCCCAAGCCGGCCACATTTAGACAGTAGTGGCTTTCCCCTCCATCATACCTCTTGCAATCCTTCCCTGCTCCCATGAACTCTAAAGATCAATTGAACAATAAATTATCATTTTATCAACGAATTGCGTTCAAAGTCAGCCTCATATTAAAATGTTCATAGATGTATGACTTTGAATTTGTTTGCATTAAAAAAAGTAACTGATATTCTCTTCAATGATGCCAATTTATACTTGTGCTGTCATATGAAATTGTGCTGTCATATGAAATTGTCAAGTGCTCAGATTTACATATGACAGGATTTCTATAAATTTGGTGTCACTGGAAGAATATAAGTTACTTTCTAAAAATTAAATTTCAGTTTAAAGCCACACAATTTATCAATTTTCAATGCAAGGCCATCAAGTTTAGGTATTTTTTTTTTGAATGAGATGCACTGTTTAATTCCACATGTTTCATTATAAATTAATGTAAAGTTTGGTTATATGCTTAATCAATTGAAAGACTGATAATACTAAGAGCTCAAGTTGATAACAGGGGCCAGGGAGTGTTTTTAAAAATGAGGGGATGTGATGAAAGTGGGGGGGGGGGGGGGGGGGGGGCGATGAACCGTGATAAAAAAAAATAAAGTATTGTATGGATTATTTGAAATTTTTTAAGTATGTTTTGGAAAAAAATTGGGGATAAGCATTTGCATATGAATTGAATAATTATATTTATTGTTAATTTTTTTTAGAATAAAAAACAATGTTGTTATGACTATTACAATATTTTGATATATTTAAACGCACAGACAGAAATAATAAATAAGAAACAGAAATTGTGCTTTTCAATCTCCCAATCTTTTATTTTGTTCAGATAAGAATAATTAAGATCATGTCTTTGTTAAACTTCATTTCAACCATTTCAATGTATGTTTCCATATAGACACACTTTACGCATGACTTTACGCATGACTTAGTGGACTTACGCATGATAGGGGACCATGCGTAACTTTACGCATGATTTGACCAACTTTACGCATGACTTAGTCTTTGTGAAACTGACTTAGCAAATCATGCGTAAAGTTACGCATGACTCAGAACTTACGCATGATTTGGGAGTTATGCATGACTTTAAGTCATGCGTAACTCTTTGTGAAACACCCCCCAGGATAGTGTCATCATGGGAAGTATTAAGCAATACTTGTCTTCATGTTCTTTAATTTGATATTCTAATGTATCTTACACACTTACACAGTTACATAACAATTTGGTATAATTATTATGTTTCTTTATAGTATTTGGAAATCCGATTAGTGGGCGGGAGCAGCTATCTATAAATTATTTATTCGGTAATGATCAAATCTTGGATGAAGAATCCTTCCTCCAAGATCAAAGTATTTGGGGCACAGCGAGCAATTTTCTTGGAAATTAATTATGTATAATAAATAATTATATGTATCTATTTATAATACCATCATGACCCTCGAGGAGTCGGCTACAAGCTTTGTCATTTTAAGAGTCTGTGGGCGTTCTGACTCTATAAGCAGTATTATTATGAATATTATATTAATCTTATGCTGCAGACACACAGACGCTTACGTTGAGTTACGTCAGCGTTGCGTCCAAAAATCTCTTCTTTTTTTCACGGGATCCACACGGATACCTTTCCGTCATAGTCAGCCGCAGAAATAGTGATTTCGTTCATCCAATAAAACAAAGAAATACATATTAAGAAATAATAAAATAAAAGATGAAATATGGATAAAACAACAAAACGTAACTAAACGTAAGTCTTTGTGACTGTAGCATATTCACCGTATATTTTTCATTGTTTAACAAACTTTCGAATTATTCATGTCATAAAAGTGCGTTAATAATGTAGAATAATATTGTTCAAACTGACTTAACCTCCGTCCCCTTTCTCCCACCCCCCCCCCCACCCCGTTTCAGTAGGTTTTTATTATTGTTATCACTATAACCAAAACGGACTGCTTAGGGCGTATGACATTGGCATGCATGGCGTATACACATTATTACATCACGTGATTTCTTGCAATGACCAATCAGAAATAACCAATCAGAAATAACCACTCGATCATTATATTGTTTGGCCATTTCTGATCAAGTGATAATAGGTACACTTTCAAAGTACGCCTGAAGGTAATGCTCTATCATTCATATTACGATGATAGAAAATGGTGAAAAGATGGGACGTAATATAGATCAGATATAGCAAAGTGATATAGTTATTTCTTGAAACTCGGTTTGCTCATTTTTGAGTTTGATATAAATACCAGCAAACTGCTTTGCAGCTCTCCAGTTCTTTTTCAATTCAGCTGCTTTACTATACGCCTGTACTGTAGGTGAATAAGAGAAAACTCTGAAAGGGGGCAAAACTTTTTTTCTCTCGAAAATGCATTTCCTGAACCTCGTTATTTTCCTGTGTATTTTGTACGGTAAGTCTAGTTTGAGAGAGTGATACTAAATTTCTATGCACAAAAGAATAGACACTTTTCCCTTTTTTTTTTCTTTTTTTTTTCTCTCTTTTGTTATTTTGTTCACTCGTGGTCTCTTTTTTGTCATACAAACGTTTTGTTGTAAAAGGTACATTTTCAAAAAAGTGGAGGTGTAGAAACATTTTTGATGATTACTTTTCGGCTTGATTATTACATACACGATTTATCTATTTACTTATCAGCATCACTTTAATTGTATTTAGACAACTATACTCCGGGAGACAATATCACATTTTTGTTAGGGGCGTCCTGTAATTTTTCAAATTTTGGTGCTCAGTTATATTTTGGCACATGGGACCTTTGGGGACAATAGCCAACTCGGAATAGTGGTGCGAGCTTCCCCATACAATTTTTTTTTTTTTTTCTTGTT